>CM035114.1:68422563-69022563 GCA_020205505.1 Panax japonicus
CTTTGCACTACGGCCAAAGATATTCATTTAGATCACCAGTTGGTCATGTTCATCTTTGCACTACTAGCCAAAGATATTCAACAACATGTCATCTTTGCACTACGGGCCAAAGATATTCATCAATAATTCATCTTTGCACTACAGGCCAAAGATATTCATAATAAAATCAACCATCTTTTAAGACTGAGGATGATGAAAAATATTTTAAAGGAAACGAATCCAATGAAACAAAATAACAAGTATTAAGGATTCGTACTTTAAGCAATCCGAGTTCAAAAATACTTCATAAATAATCATATTGAAGTAAAATTCAAGAATGATCAAAACATGGATACAATCAAAGCTAGTATCCACAATAGATATTTTAGACGAAAAGGGAAAATTTTCATTTTTCGATGAATAGTGCCGTATTCGTGAATAGTGTCGTATACGTGAATAGTGTCGTATACGTGAATAATAACTCCGACACCAAAAGATAGTAATTTCACAAAAAAAAACATCTTCACGCTTCGTGAATAGTACTCGTGAATAGTAACTCATGAATAGTAACTCGTGAATAGTAACCCCGACATAAAAAAATTCCAAATTTGATAAAAAGTTCCAACCAATATTTCGGCATAATGATATTGAAGAAATAATATCATTTTAGAAGAAAATAACCTCCCTTACTATCCCTTACCTCAAAAGAGCAGTACTTCTGATCGGAATATCGGATGAAAAGCTGAAGAAACCTTTCACCGTATAGCAATACTCAAAGTATACTCACAAGAACATTCTTGATATATGGAGAGAGAAGTAGAGAGAAAGCTTATGTTTCTGGTGTGTTTTTCAATTCTAACTTAGCCCTCTATTTATAGGAAAATGCTAGAACGCCAAAGGAGACTAAAATAATAAAATATTATTTTCTTTTTCTTATTCCACACCAACCTTCACCAACTAATTTTGAAAGCCATCTTTGGTCAAAAACATCAGCCACCCATGTGCCAACAACCACAAAAACGTTTTTCGTAAATAAAATAATTAAAATTTCCAAAAATTAATTATTTCGGAACTCCGGAACTTCAATAATTCATAATAAATAGCCCTTTTGTCAGAAAATTCAAATCTCGCGATTTTTTATAAGAAATTCAATTCTCTACAACTTTACAGAAGGAAGTTTTTCCAAATTCCAAATAGAAAGTGACCGAAATCCACAAACGAACGATTTTACAGTCTATAATAAATTTTTGGTCAAGAATTGTGTCCACCGACACACAAAACATGTGCTAAACATTTAATGTCACAAAAATACTCTTCCTCCTCATATACTCATATATCCCACATTCATTGTAAAAATATCACCGTTAATATATTATAAAAATAATATATTTAAATGAATTATTTTATCAGAAAAAAATAAAATATTAATTTTCAACAATTGTCACATTAAAAATTTCCTCCATCTATATCCACATAAAATAAATATTTTCTTTATCATAATAATCAATAATTAATTATTCAAAAATAATATTACAGAATCACAGTACTGTCAACCAGGCCGTTCCCAGGATAGAGGAGGCTTTCCAATAAGAATTTCTCCTTACTGGCGCGCAATTAGATGACCAAACCTCTCCTTGACAGAACTTTCTAGACATTGCCAATAATACTATCTAATAATATTATTCAAATAACACGAATTATTGATCTGATAATGAGAAATATTGTGCAGTGATAATTATTGAAACAACAATAATATAAAATATCAACGCAGCAATTATTGAATCAATAAAATAAAAATATTGAACAGTAATTACTGTAACAATTATTGAGTAGTGCCTTCTTACGTAAGAATCAATAATTCAAAAATACTGTGTAATACCGTGTGCTACTGTGCAACAACGCGTATTACTTTATCTTACCAACCGGGTATTCCAACAGTGTTAACGGTAACGATTACGCCGTTATTTATAAAAACTTAATTTTGTCGTTTTCTTCATCCGACAGTTATTCTGTTATGGGGCCCACAAATGGCTGCGCCGTCGTACGAATATTCCCCGACAGAAAGAATATTCCACGACCAAACGAATATTCCCCGACAACAATGAATATTTTATAACCACTTGCGTATTTTAAAAAATATTTCATATACCACCCTTAACTTTAACTTTTATCAATTTAACCATTTATTGAATAGAAAAATTGAATACTTGTATTTCATAAAATTCGGGGTCTTACAGTAAGGTGTTACCCCCATACTTGAATTCGCAACAACGAAAGAAGTTCCTCCACGATATTAGGCAATATTATTGGGACGAACCATTTCTGTTTAAGACTTGCGTGGATCAAATGATTAGAAGATGTGTGCCACATGAAGAGATGAATAGCATATTGGGTCATTGCCACTCATCGGATTACGGAGGTCATTACGCCGGTGATCGGACAACGGACAAAGTGTTGCAATCGGGATTTTTTCGGCCTTATCTTTTCAAAGATGCATAACTCTATGTGCTAAAGTGTGATCGGTGTCAACGAGTGGGCAATATTTCCAAATGTAATGAAATGCCTCTTAACACAATTTTGGAAGTTGAGCTATTCGATGTATGGGGAATCGACTTTATGAGACATTTCCCATCTTCCTTCAATAATCAGTACATTCTGTTGGCGGTCGATTACGTTTCCAAATGGGTAGAAGCCGCAGCTTTATCCACAAATGATGCCAATGTTGTCCTTCGATTTCTGAAGAAAAACATCTTCACACGATTTGGGACGCCGATGGCGATAATCAGTGATGAGGGAACTCACATCTATAATAAACAGTTCACTAAATTGCTTACAAAGTATGGGGTCCATCATAAAATTGCAGCCGCGTATCATCCCCAAACCAATGGTCAAGCGGAAGTCTCGAATAGGGAGGTCAAGCGAATTCTGGAAAAGGTGATCAATCCGTTACGGAAAGATTGGGCAATGCGTCTTGACGATGCCCTATGGGCATATCGAACAACATATAAGAATTCGATCGGCATGTCAGCTTACCGAATGGTCTACGGAAAGGCATGTCATCTCCCGGTCGAACTAGAACACAGTGCACACTGGGCCATTCGGAAACTTAATTTTGATCTACAAGCAGCGGGTGAGAAAAGGTTACTACAGTTAAATGAGATGGACGAATTTCGGTTCAATGCCTATGAGAACGCAAAACTCTACAAGGAGAAAGTCAAAGCCTGACACGATAAGAAAATTCTTGATCGAAAATTTGAACCGGGCCAACAAGTCTTGCTTTTTAATTCATGATTGCGTCTATTCCCCGGTAAACTGAAATCTCGCTGGTCCGGGCCGTTCATGGTCATATCAGTCGCACCACACAGAAACATCGAAGTCGAGGAACCAAATTCAAAGTGAACATTCAAGGTGAACGACCAACGCCTCAAGCATTATTGGAGTGGACCCATCGAACGTCAATCCACGACTATGTACCTCTCAAATCCAGTGGATAATTGAGCAAAACAGCAAAGTCGGACCGACGACTATAAACTAAACGCTATGGGGAGGCAACCCCAAGGGTTTTTATTTTATTTGACTTATTCTATTTCTATTTTCACCATTTTATTTCCTTTTAATTTATTAGACTAACATTTTCACGTCCTTGGCATTTGTTTTCAGGTATTGGGCACTTGCTTATAAGGCTATGGTCAAAAGAGCCGAGTCAATCCCAGGAGAGGAAAATCAAAAGGGAGTTAGTCAATTAGCAGCTCTAGCACCCCGGCGCCCAGTATACAAGGTCTACAACGCCCCGGCTCTGCACCTCAGTAGCTTTTCGACAACCTCAGTGCCCTGGCACTCGCTTCTAGGCCAAACTCAGCGCCCCGACGCTAGAGTCCTCTGCCTAGCAGCGCCCCGGCGCTCGTTTATGCTAAACTCTCAGTGCCCCGGCGCTGGGCAACCAGGTTTGAAAAAAAAAATCACTTTTAGTCGCACTCCGTAATCCATTTAATTTCCTCCCCCAATTATACACGTTCTAACCGTTTCCATTCTCGGGTAACTGACCTACTCTGTATCACAAAATATAGACTGCATACCTCTTAATACACCCCGCTTTGATCCAATTCATCCCTTTCTACTTGATTTCGGTCTATTCTTCCACGATCCCAGGTATGTATGACAATACATTCAATTCTATGTTGCACCGAATCTTTTTACTCGTGAGTTATATGTTTCTCCTATTGGTGATTAAATTTTTTTATTTTTAGTTTTATACGGATTTGAGAGTACGTATTCCACTCGATTCTTCTGGCTATTTCCTAGTGTATGTGTGCGACACACTGATTGATTGGGTTTGTACACGTATGTTATTGTGTTTCATGTGGATTGATATGCTTGGGGTTTGGAATGCTATTTGCATAGTTGTGCCCACAGAGAATTAAATAGTGCCCACCAGGTGTTCTTTGACTTGCTTCAGTGACTTTTGATGGCCAATTTCAACCCAACCGAGAATTCTAATGAATAATGTATCAATGGATTTTGAGCTAATGTTCTTGGATTCTGAGTCTACACACATTCTGGCTCGTGTCCTAGCGATACCACACTTGCACTAACTAGTTGTTCTTGCATTCATGACAGTTTAGCATCCATGTGTTAAAAAGAATATCTTGCTAGATTGTTGAACCTATGATTTAGATGATAGAGCCCTTGTTCTTCATTAAACAAGTGTGCTATCTGCTCATGTTATGGATAATTTAGGCTCAGTGGTTCAGAGCTTCTAATGACTTGCTAATATGTGGCTATCCATACCCCCAAAATCCTGTTACACAAGGTGGTCCTATTTTGAAGTTTGGGGGTCGTGAGATGGTTACGTGTTTCCGTATCATATTTGGGCACTATTCTAATACGTGGGTGTGTTTTCCATTTCAAAATTTTCTAGATGGCTTCAAAGCGTCAACGCGGAGATGGGTCTGAATCCGCTTCGGCACCTCAAAAATTTGACAGCCGTTGATTCGTCAGTGTCGCAGATCAAGAACGCTCACTAGTTCCCGAATGCGGATTAAGGCCCGACCAATCAAAGGATGGAGACATGGCTGTGATGATCACGGAAAGAAATTCGTTCACGCTTACTGAACAACCGGACCCGGCAGTGATTGCAATCATTAAAGAGTTCTACGCCAACGTATGTGAGCACTACCATTATGGAGTGTATGTGCGTGGCAAGACAGTCGAATTCGGCGAAGGGGACATTAACGGATGTTATCAACTGCATTTGGAGGATCAAAACAATGAGTATGCCAATTTTGTGAGCCAATGACCTGACTATGAAGTGTTCATTCGCGAGCTGTGTCAACCTGGCACCACGTAGATAATGCATGAACGGGGCAACATGACTTTCCCGCATTCGCGTCTTAGTTTATATGGAAAGGCTTGGTATACATTTATCTGCGCGAAATTAATTCCATGCACACATGTTGGCCATGTTACTAAGGAAAGAGCAGTGTTGTTGTATTCGATCATTCAGGGATTGAAGATGGATGTGGGTCTTATTATTCAACAATCCATTCCGCGGGCGTCGTGAGGAGGTACCATGGGAGGATTACCACACCCCTCTCTAATTTGCGCACTTTGTTCTAAATTTGGGGTTAAATGGAAGACTGATGAAATGATACAGCCCCCAATGCCGGTTTTGGACCATAAGATGATTATCTGATACAGGGTGTGGACTGGTGGTGCAAATCACCCACGTGGATTGGGTTTTATAATTCCTCAAGCTGCTGCTCAACCAAATCCACCAGCCACAGCTCCTCTTAGCAACAGGTCCTCATCTGCTGCTCATCGTGGTGTTGTTCCTAAAGCCGTGCACTGTGAAATTGACGGTTGGTTTTACAATCTCGAATCTCAGAATGTCCGCCTGTCTGAACGTCAAGATGTCATCTACAAATATTTGGTCGACCAATTTTCTAAGCAGAATGCGATGAACGCTCAACTGTACCCCGGCGTTAATCTTAGCCAGTTCCCTACTGCTCCTGTTCTGCCTGTGTTTCCCCCCTCCGATCAAGAGATGAGCGAGGATGATGATGCTCCACCCGAGGAATAAGCTCGTCAGGGAAGTCCTCTGTTTTATATTATTCTATTTTTCGCATGAGGACATTGCTCTTGCTAAGTTTGGGGGTAGTTAAATTTTATTTGCATTAGTAGTTTGTTAGTAGATTGTGGATAGTTGTGTTTATATTGTTGGTTAAGTGTTGCATTTAGGATTGCATATTAATTCCAGTTGTTTAATAGTTACGTATGTTTGGGGCCAATGATGAAATTAAAATTGCATGAACAAGTCTAGTACGGATTGTTAAGCTAGTGAGTGATTTTCTTGACATAATTTAAATCTTTATCTGTTTGACACTGATATTATCAGGATAACACATTTTGAAAAATTAACATGTTGGCTAAGAAAGTTTAAATGGATAGATAATAGACTTCTAAAGGATGAATGCTAGTGAAATGAAGGAATAATTTGAATAGCCAGTGATGACTGAATTTAGACATAAATTCAAGTTGGGAAAAAAAATATTTGGAGTATATAAGCTTTAAAAAAAAATCGTGGCATGCTTGTCTAGTTTTGTGGCCTTTGTTATTTGAGTAAGTAAGCCCGAGGGGATTGTCTTTACACCTAGCGCCCTAAGGTCTTAATGGCTTGGGAGTCGTTGGTCGAAAGCTCGTTAAGGTAACACTGAAAAGCCTAAGGGAATAGGACACTGCATAGCCATGAGAAAAAGAAAAATAATAAAGCAGGAAAAGTGCAAAAAGCCCCCGTTAATAAAAAAATAAATAAAATATATTAGTAAGCATAAGTATTCCATGTTGATCCTTGGACTTTGGTAAATGTTTGATTTTGGCCAAATCTAGTTTATTTGAGGAGTTTTTGAAATTGCACTATAGGATGCCTTCTAAGAAATCTATTATGTGTCGTATTTTGCTTTTTATTAGTTAGCATGGTTGTTGAACACACACACACGATATCAGTAATAACATATTTGGATTTGTTGAATGTTGGGATATTATTGATCAGTCTTAACATGATGTATTATCATGTTATTGTGATTTTTCTGAGGCCTAATGAATATACGGGGTGCTATTCGATTGCTGGAATTACAACCATGTAGATAATTTTAGGTGCATTTGCATGATACATTTAGTTTTTGCGTTGCATTGTGTTTGTTGTTTGAGGACAAACAACGGTTTAAGTTTGGGGGTATTTGATGAATGGGGAATATACCCATGAATTGGATATATTTTAGGCTTACATTGTTGTTGTTCTCACGTTTTTTAGATAAGTTGTCACTGTGTTCGTGTTTATTTTGTAGATTGAAGCGGAGTAGGGACAAATTTGGGATTTTAGCATCCGAGTGGCAAAACTATAATTTCTTTGAACTACAGCTCCGAGACGCTAGTCCTAGTACTATTCTCAGCGCCGGGGTGCTAGAGCCCGGCTCATGTTGACCAGATGCGCGCATGTGATGAAGAGTTGACTTAAATAAGGAACTTAATTAAGTTGTTGATCAGGAAAAGGATTGTGGGGAGATGAGAAGGAGATATAAAAGCTACTTTACTGAATTAAAGAAGGAGATCTACCACAATTGAAGACTAAGCAAGGGATTACTTGAATATTGAAGGAGTGGCTCCAGAGTTTTTCTTCTTCTCCTATTTTTCAATTTGTGTAATTCTTTAAGGATGATTTTCAAAGGATTGATGGTTTTAAATTCTGTCATGAACTAATTTCTTTAATTAAGATTCCAATTGAACCTTTTATGTCTATAAATTAGTTATTCGATTTCTTCCAATTATTTATGTCAAAGTGAATTGTTTATCTTGTCTTGTGCTTATTAATTAATTATTTGGCCAATAATTACTTTGTTACTCTAGAAGGAATTAGAAGAGGAGATCTAGGGTTAGAACTGGGCATGATAACATGTATTCTTAATTATTTGCATGATGAATAATTAGGGTTGTGAATGGAATAGGAATATCTGTTCCCTGCATGTAACACGTTGGGAATTGGAATTTAATGCGTTTAATTTAATTGTTTTGCATAGGAATATAGCAAGATTAATTGGATTAAATAGAAGTTAATTGATCACTTGGAAAAGGGCTTTTGACACTTGGAATTTCCGTTAACAATTCAGTAGGCATAATAATTGGGATAATTGGGTAATTGGTTTATAGTTTATAATTGGGGATATTGGAGTCTTAATCTTTATTTATCTGAATCCATTCATTAAAATCTTAGTTTTATTTATTTGATTTATTTTTAGAATAATCTCTTTGAATTGCTTAATTTAGTTGTCTAAATTTGAAAAATCACACTTTATGGTTGTTTAAATAAAATTGGATTGATACAGTGCTAGTAGTTGGAATTTATTGATTAGAATTCTCTGTGGGATCGACACTTTATCTTATCACTTTATTACTTGTTGACTGTGTACACTTGCACAAATTCATTGATTGTGAAATCAACCAACAACATCTCCTTAAAACAACTTTATTCCTTTGTAATTATGATTTTAGTGATCAATGTAATTTAAGATTGTGTGACTTGAGGTATTATTAGAGAATCAGTTGTAAAACAGTTCTTTGTGAATTGTAATCTTAATGATTATTTCTTTTTAGCGGAATATCCCTACTCTCGAAGTAGAAAAGAGGACTATGACACTTTTGTGCTCTGAACCTCTTAAGAATCTATGTGCTCTTTATATTTCTATATTCTACTTTCCTATTACTTTACGTTTTCCCATCAGTGACTTTTTTCCATTTCTACTAAATTTAGAACTGAGATTTTCTTTATATCTTTGAAGGGACATCTTTAAAAATATCATTTTGATGCGTATATCTAAATCAGTTATATGTTTAACTATTTGGTATTTAATTATTAAATTATTTTTTTGAAAAGATATATTCAACCCCCTTCTAGATTCTTTCTTGTGCTTCTGGGGATAACAACTAGTATCAAAACTTTCAATTCTCTTTGAACTAGCTTAATCATTTGAGTAGATCCATGATACAAAACTAAACCAATTTGAGCTTGGTGGTGTAAACAAACCACTATTGTGTAATAAAGACAAGTTTGCTAATTGGAAGGTTCTTATATAGGTGTATATGGATGCTATTAATGATAAGTTATTTGATGATGTGTTGAATGGGCCAAATATTCCCACAAAGTTAGCTCCTACCTCTTATGATCTAAACAAAGAGTAAAGTGGACTGAGAACGAGAAGAAGCTTGTAGCACTTGACAAAAGAGCTATGAACATTCTATTCATGGCTCTTGAAGATGAACTGTTTGAGAATGTGGTAGACTGCAAAACTGCCAAAGAAGTATGGGAAGCCTTTCTTACCATGCATGAAGGCACTGAAGAAATTTGAGGAAAAAAAACAGTCCTTGTTCACTCAACACTATGAGATGTTCTCTCACATCTCAAGAGAAGATATTACTGCCACTTATGAAAGATTTAACATCCTGCTTACCTCCCTTAGAGTATTTGATAAAGTTGATCCTAATAATGATTTAAACATCAAAATCATGATAGCACTGCCTAACAAATGGGATGTCAAGACTACTTCAATCAGAGAGTCAAAGAATTTATATGAGATGATAGTGAAAAAGCTTTATGGAAATTTTCTTACTTATGAGCTTGAGCTGAACCAGAGAGCTGAAACTGCAACAATAGAGAACAAGAGAAGAGATAAATGAGTTGTCCTCAAAGCTGCAGAAGTCTGCTCAAAAGTTCCTATAGAAGAAGATTCTGATGAAGAAGGTGATAATGAAGACTTATTCTTGCTTTTCAGAAGACTGAGGAAATTCATGAGAAAAGAAAGAAGTTCAAACTTCAAAAGAAATAACAACAACAACAACAACAAAATATACTCCTCCAAAGACTCATGCTACAACTGCAAAAAGCCAAATCACTACATTGCTGAGTGCACTAAACCCTTGAAAGATAAACTCAAAAAGGAAAAGAAGAAGGAATACAACAAGAAAGAGAAAGTGATATACAAGAAGTATAACAAGAAATACAAAGGCCTTATTACTGAGAAATATTGGAGTGACTGTTGTCCAAATTGGGTATTGACAATTTACAATCAAGTTTACACAATCAATAGGTAATAAAGTGGTAAATAGAGTGTTGATCCCACGAGAAATTTCACTATTAATAACTCAAGTACTAACTTTGTATCCACTCAATTTAATTTAAAAATAATAATTAAAGTCGTTGTGAAACTAATTATTAAAAATTAAAACTAAATTGTTAAGCAAATATTTATATCAGAGTAAAATGCTAAGATTAAAATTTCACCCAATACTTTGTCTAAATATTTTTACTTTCTTTTTAATTAATTAATCATAATAAATCGTTAAACAATAATTCAAATTATTTATATGCCTCTTTCGATGAATAGATAAAAATGTATTTTCCAATTAAATCACTATATGTCTATGTGAAATAACTTAGAACAAGATTCATTAAACTTATATTGTCTCAATGGTTACACACGACATATATGTATATGTCTATCCTATACACAAATCATGTTATTCAATCCTAAGAAGAATAATCTAGACGTATGTTATCATATTCAGATCTAACCTTATAATCCATTTGTCAATTTCATATAGGTTATCGAATTAATTACTGACCAAACAATTATATCATGAAGCATATAATATGATAAACAATTTACATATGATCAACAATAATCAAAATAAGAGTAAATTAAATTAAACTAAACATTTGGTTCCACTGTAATCTTAATTGAGAATTAGTTTATAGCGTAAAAGGAAAAGATCATAAATAAATCAAATAGCATCCTCATATTACAAAAAATTAAAGGAAGAGATAAGAAAATTAAAACTGTGTAGCAGTTTTCAATCTCTAAACTCAGCCTTGAATTCTTGTGCTCCTTCGCGTGATTCTTTTCACGATATTATAAAATATGATGAATAATCTCCGCTTGAGTATATGTGAAAATCAGCATTTGGTTGAATATTTATATGACCTTGTGTAGCTAAGAGAAGTAATGTCCAAATCCGAGTAAAAAATTAAAGCTTTCCAAGTTGGTTAGGACTGCACCACCTAAGTCAGCCAACTAACTCAGCCCTGTAAAACCCTAGTGCAGCAACCCCATGATCCAGCATAGCTGCGCTATGCCACTGACTTGTCAGCGCAACTGCGCCAGAGCCAAGTGTTGTAACACTGATCATCCATCGCACGTGCGCGCACAGCTACCTCTGTCCATGCACCAATGCGCCTTTGCCTGTTCCCTTGACCAAGCTCTTGCGCCCATAGCCTGCTTGATGCTGCACACATCTGAGCCCCAAGCTGTTGTACACTTAGCCAATTTGTTGCACGTTGCTTATCCACTTATGACCGTTTAATTTGACCAAGATTCATCCAAATTGCTTCTATTATCACATCTTTATTCCTTTTTCTATTTCCCACATAAAAACACATAAAACACATAAAAAGGAACATAAAATACTCTAAAAATCACAAAATCATCAAGCTAAAAATATCCAATTCATAGGTATAAAGCCCACTCATCAGTGATAATGAAAATAATTCAGACTCAGATTCAAGTGACGATAAAGGTCCTTAGATGGCCAGTCTCTACCTTATGTCCATTGAAATTCTAGAGGTCGGCACCACTGATCATCAAGAAATTGATATTAGTGAGGTATTTGATTTTATATCAGTGAGGTGTTTGATTTTAACTCTCTTGACATTGATATTTCTAATTTAAGAACTATTTTATGTGATATAACATCTGAGTTGCCATAAATTTCATCATTTAATCCTCAAAAGCCACCAATTCAATTCCCAAACAGATATCCTTCCAAATAGAAGTAAAATGCATGAAAAGTAACTACTAAGCACATGTTTAAGCAACAAATTCAGTTAATTGATATCAGATTCATATATATAAAATCTACTCATCAAATACCCCCAAATTTGAATCACTGCTTGCCCCCAAGCAACACAATATGCTGCAATGCAACATATTAACAATATGCAATCTAATCCTAACATGCCTACGAATCCAAACACCAATCAGCATGATATCCACCAAAGTTACCTTAGAGAAATCACAATAACTTCAAAAAGAATATACAACCAAGAACAATTCAATAATCCATATCACTTTGTAAATCAAAACATGTCATAACTGATGTAGTGTGTGCTTAAAAACTATTAAATTTAACTATAATACAAATACTTCACATAATATGCTTCTTAGAGGGAAAAATTCAGTTTAATTTCAAGACTCACAACAAATAAGTTAAGCTCCGATTAGAACTTCACATTAACTAAAGTAAGTGTTAATATGAGATTTATTTTACTTTTATTCAATCACGAGGGCGTTTTTGCTCTTTCTCGTGTTTACACATGACCGTGCAATGTCTAGATCTCTTAGGCTTTTCAATGCTATCTATTTAGCGAGATTTCGACCAACGACTCCCAAACTAGACGATTTTAGGGCGCTAGGTGTAGAGACATCTCCTAGGGCGTACTTACTCGAGAAACAAAGGCCACGAATCTATACTAGTTAGTGTGTTTATTATTTTTTTCTTTTTCTGATTTTTTTTCATATACATCCCATATCTCCCCCAAACTCAAGCTCTTGCTTTATCCTAACCTTTACTGCCTATTTACTGCATTTTCCTTATTAAAACTAAGATTTCCCACCGGAAGTCAAATATGTGACTATTTAAACTCATTAAATCATAATAGTTACCCTATTGTGCTATCCAATTACATCAGTTTCAAACATGAAAAGATTCACATCATGATATGCCACTATAACCATGCCTTAGTCATAAAAAATGTTCAAAAATACTACAATTTCAATTTAAAAATTACACTTACTGATATGTTTCGATTCATGCAATATGATCTACTACATGCAACAACTAAAACAAATATTTTTGTGATTTTTTTTGAAATTTTAATTTTTTTAAATATATATACAACATACGAAATAAATTAAACTATATGTAATGAAACATATAATTAGTAAATAAATGCATCTTATATATCCTAGTCTAACAATGATATGGCCCTCAAACTTAACAATGACAATGTCCTTATTGGAAATAAAGGGAAATGAATACTCCCCTAAAGAAGCATCGTAGTCTCCACCTGCCTCCTTTTGATTTGGTGGTGTATCTGGCGGGGAATAAGTACTGGTGGATCCAAAGACAGGAAACTAAACTTGCACTCCAAGTTGGCTAAATGCTTGAGGCAAAGAATTTATAAATTGGGAAAATTGGGTCGTGTAGGTCTGGAAATCAGTGTGTAAATCATCCATCCTCCGCTGCAAGCGGCGTGCCATTCAATCCTAGCTAGCTCGATAAGATAGAGGAACTTCTTCAGGCTGTGGGTCAGGAACTGCTTCTTTTTCTTCTTTCTCGCTCTTATCCTGGCCTGCTATTATGAATCCACGCCCTCAAGGTTGTGACTCACCATCGTCCCACACTTTGTATTTCTTTATAGCAGCATGGTCGATGTCACTCATCGGCAGCTGGAGAGACTCGTCATGCCACTTAACATCTGCCTCTACACATAAACGTGTAACGATTGAGGCATGCGAGATTCCACTCAATGTATTCCCTCGTATATACCGCAGCATGGACTGATTAATGAGATGACCCGCATCTATTGATTTGTCCTTAACTATCCCATAAAGTAGCACGCCACGCTCCTTAGTGATGTCATTTTGATGCCACGTCGGTAGCCGACTAGAACAAATGAAGCTATACTATGCATTTGCATATCGATTCAGGGCTGTATGAGGTAAGTGGATCTTTTAGTTAGTCCGCTGCTTTGTAGTCCACTTGGTACCCGAATTGCACATTTCCTCAATCAACTTATCCAAATATATGTCGAAGCTTTTGTACTCTACCCAATTATTATCTTTTGATCGGAAAGTGGGCAAATGGAATAGATCATTGATGCTCTTCTTGGAGTAAGATATTTGTTTGCCGCGCACAAAGGAAATCCCATTTTGGGTTTCTCTTGCATTTGCATAGAACTCTCTGACTAACGCCATTGGGGCTGCCAAGGTAGTCTCCACGAACAATACCCAACCATTTTTCCTGATCATACCCAAAATATGGCCATCTTCTTTTGCTGGCTTCAATCCCCGTTCTAGCACAAATGTCTTTGCCAACAACACATCAGTATAGTAGTGCTGAGCCGAGAGGTTCATAAACTTTGTGGCATCTATTACATTGCGACTATTGCCCTCGCTCAAATCACTATTGTTCGATGAAGAATCAGACTCGCTGCGAACCCTTTTTGGTGCCATGAGAATTGGAATTGTGGTTGTGAATGATCCTTTCTGTGTTCGTTATCTATGTGTGGGCAAGGAAATCGCGCCTTGCTAGGGTTAGGGTTTCGTGTTGGCTGAGGAGGAGAGAAATCCACGAAGAATACGGAATTGATTGGTTGATTGTAAGGGGAGAACGACAGGTGGGCGATTACTCCAACGATGCGTGGCAGAACCCCTAGAATCCGGAAACCGTGTTAGGGTTATTGGGATCCCAAGAGCCTTCTTCAGTTCTTCGAGTTGAGAGAGTGTTCGAATCTTGTTAGTGCTTTTAGGTGGAATATCCAAGCCTTAAGCTACCAAAAAGAGTCCTCCTCCTTCCTAGAATGGAAGGGGTATTTATAGAGTTCACTGGACTTAAGTTATCAAATGCTAGGCACATGTTCTCAATGAAATTCCAGAAATACCCTTCAGTCATTAAAGTAATACCCATATTGCCCTGTCCTTCTAGCCACCAATCCAATTCCTCAATCAATTCCCATAATGAGCCGCCACCATGGGTCTTCCGCCTCGGGACACGTGGAGGCTTCTCCCGGTCTGGCACATTTATTTCTGACTTTTCCATCTCCATTCCATTAGGTTATGTGAACCCTAAATTGCACATTTAATGAGGTCATGGAACCCTAATTGTGCATTTAATTTAATTAGGTCATGTGAACCCTAATTTTGCACATGGGCCCACATCTGCCCCCTGCACGAGAGTCGCATTTCCAAATAGACGATCGTGCAAGAATACTTCAAACTTTTGAGTATATTTTGTGTGACTTCACTTTACGGGTCTTGAAGACCATGGTCCTAGTAAATGGAACTCCTAGGGAGCCAAACCCTTGGATTTGTTTCTTTATTTTTCCTGAAAATTGAAAACAAGAAAAATAATCAAATAGCATTTAAATAAAAAGAAATCTTTATTTTGGGTGGTACACAAAATCTTTCTTTTTCATCAAACCAAATAAAATCATAATTTTATTTTTGAAATAAAATAAAATCTTAATTTTATTTTGAAAATAAAATCTTAATTTTATTTTGAAAATAAAATAAAATCTTAATTTTAGTTTGGAAATCAAATCTCTCTTTATTTTGGAAACAAAATAAAATCTTTCTTTATTTGGGAAATAAACCAAATCTATCTTTATTTTGGAAGTAAAATAAAATCTAAATTTATTTTGGAAATAAAATAAAATCTATCTTTATTTGATATATATATATATATATATATATATATATATATATAAGCTATTTTTCGAAAATTACCCTTTATTGGGAATAAAATCAACTTAAATTTTATTATTTTTGAAAATAAGCTATTCTCTCCTATAGGGTTTTTTACTTATCTTTATTTTGGAGAAGTAAGAAGTCCATATTCGTAACTCATTGTCGCATGCCTTCTGATTGAGTAGGTGCTACTTGCGTGCATATTTCTTAGGATTGTCTCATAATCGCTAGGAGCCAACGAACAAACGTGTGTTCCTCACCATTGCAGCCATATTAGCAAGTCTCACCATCAAGGACATCCTTGCGGTATCCAACACCAGGTAATTGTAAACCATTAGGGGTGCAACCTTTATTGGAGTCTTCATTTAGCCAATTTCTCATAATTGTTTCCTATATATATATATATATTTTCTTCAGGGAATTGTAGACTTTCTTCAATTTTTTGAGTCTCATTACCATATCTTGGCCTTTTCCCTCTGAATTCCTCAGAAAAAGGCTATAATTTTCGCGGTGAAGGAGCATTCGTCCCAAACCGTGGATTAAGAGAGCAACAGGACCTTAAAGGTATGTGTGGGAACAAACCCCTAGGTGGCGGCCGAACCCTATAGGGCGCCGAACCTTTTTCTTTTGAAGGAGACAGCCCGCCCCTAGGTTGTGGCCAAATCGTATAGGAGCTGAACCCTATAGGGGGCCGAACCCTAGGGGGGCCGAACCTTATCAATTTTTTTGAAGGAGAGATTCAGCCCCTAGGGAGTCGTCGAACCCTATAGGAGCCGAACCCTATAGGGCGCCGAACCCTAGGGGGGCCGAACCTTATCAATTTTTTTTGAAGGAGAGATCCCGCCCTAGGTGGTGGCCGAACCCTATAGGAGCTGAACCCTATAGGGCGCCGAACCCTAGGGGGGTCGAACCTTATCAATATTTTTTTTGAAGGGGAGATCCTGCCCTAGGTGGTGGCCGAACCCTATAGGAGCCGAACCTTATAGGGCGCCGAACCCTAGGGGGGTCAAACCTTATCAATTTATTTATTTATTTGAAGGAGACAGTCCGCCCTAGGTGGTGGCCGAACCCTATAGGAGCCTAACCCTATAGGGCGTCGAACCCTAGGGGGCCCGAACCTTATCAATTTTATTTTATTTTTTTAAAACTTTCTTTTGTCTTCCGAGCCCCAATACCTTGAGTACATCTTGGTTTTTTCCCTTGGATAATGAAGAAAGATTAAACATTTTTTCTTGACGAAAACGCGAAAGGAAAAAACTGATATGCTTGCATGCGACGAAACCACTCTAGATGACCAAACCCCTGTGGGGCGAACCCTAGGAGGCCAAACCCTAGGGGGGCTGAACCCTAGGGGCCGAACCCTAGGGGCCGAACTCTAGGCAGAAATTCATGTTTTGGGCAAAAAAATTGAAGTTCGGGACGACGAGCCTCTACTATTAGGAGCGTCACTTGGAGTTTTTGGGCCTATAATATATCAAAACGACTGTATCGACGAGCCCTTTAAAAGTCATCGCTTTGCTATGACATATGCCGTTATAAGTCCAAAAAAGGCTCTGAAGGATGGATTTTGGTCATCCGAAGTTTTTTCGAAAATTTTCGGGAATTCTTTCTTGTATAAATGTACTCCCCCAATCTTTCTGACATTGTTTCTTCTTATTTTCAGGTGTTTTGAAGCTTAAATCTCGAACGTTCATTCCTTTTTGCCATGGTGAGTACTTTATGCTCATATACTTTACTTGACATTCTTGATATACTTTCTCTAGAATTGTTATAATGATCTCCTTCTTATCTGTAGGCCCTTTCTCCTGAATGTTCTGCCAAACTAAGGACTACCAAGGCGTCCCCATTCATCACTGATTAGGGAAGAGCTCCCTTCTTTGGTCCTTCTGGCCTCTTTTGGGATAGAGTTAGAGACTATGACCGTACAACTTTTTCTCCCCTAGAGAAAGAAGGCTTGTTTCTATATGCCCCAGCTTCTGGAGGTTGTGATGACTTTCCTCATGCCGATTGCATTCCCCGCCTATGCATAGAGAAGCAAGAGTACCCATTCAGTCCCCTCCGCTTCCTGTCAGATTCATCTGGTCACATTCAAGGATGGCAGGATTGGACCGACGAGATCTTTGACAACGCTGAATATGTGGAAATACTCAAGAATGCGAGTATCTTTCGTTGTGTTTAACTGTGTAGAGACCTACAGATTTACCAGGACCATAACGCACTTACTGTGTTGATCTCATGATGGTGTTCCTCTACTTGCACATTTGTCACTACCTGGGGGGAATTCACCCCTACTCTAGAGGATGTTTATGCCCTCTATCAGTAAGTTTTCTTCTTTTATTCCTTTCATTCATTCTCATTTTTTTTGAAATATATATATTTATTTTGAATCTCATCTTGTAGCCTTCCCATTGTTGCTTCGAACTCCTGCGGCCCTTCTAACATGTCCACTAGAGATAACGAATGTGTTGCCTACTTGATGAAGCCTTCAAGCAATCTTCCCACTTCACCTCCTACTTCAAGGGTGATACGCTCCTTCCGGACTTTGAGAGCTCAAGTCGGCAAAAGAATTCTTGGTTATCCTGGGTGCGCTAGTTCTTCCGTGATTACAAGACCAACCAGTGGAACAGCTCTTTTCACGACAAGTCTGTTCTTGCCTTCCGTGAAGAAATTTATCCCTTTCCTCTGGTGGCTTATCTAGTTATGTGGTTGTCCCGCTTCATCTTCCCTGGGTCTCACATAGACGGTCCTTCTGCCCGTATGTTCAGTTTGGCAGTGTTGTTATCCCGAGGCTCGGAGATTCCCCTTACTTCTCTCTTCCTAGGGACCTTATATCATCGCCTAGACGAAACCACCCTTACCATGAAAGAATCCGTTGAAAGGTAATCACTTTCATATTTTATATTTAATTGTCTTTCAAACTGCGGTTCTTTTCCTTTAACCTTTTCTATAATATATTATTTTTTTTATTTACTCAGGTATGATGTCAGTTGCTTCATTCCATGCTCCTTCCTTCAGATTTTTCTTTTCGAGCGCTTTCCGGGCTATTCCAATCTTGAGCATCTTTCTACGAAGAAGAAGAAGTCTCATTCTCTCCCACCACGTAACATCATTCTTCGCATACTACGTTGGATTGATCACCGCTCTAGTCCTGATAGTACGGATTTGCGACATTTCCTTGATGATTATTCATGCTTCACTGCTCATCCCTATACCATTATTTCAGGGGGTTGCGGTCATCTACCTCACTTCTACCAGCATAAATTTCGTACCTTTTCCAACCTCAACAGAAATAGCTTGAGCGGCTCCGCACTTTCTTGGTTTGTTTTCCTTCGGTCTACAGAGCTTCCCTATTTCCTTGAGAATAATAGTTTTGGTACTGTACTTTATTCTCCTCACAGGGTCATGAAAGAATTCGGATATGACCAGGAACGCCCTTTCGGTCACACCTTCTGGGGGAATTATGAGGATGCTCTTCTCAATTTCGTCTCTACCTCCCCCTCTTTTACATGGGCATTTTCGAGGCTATCAAGTGATCCCTATAGATCCCTTCCTTTTGTCATACTAGATGACTCCTGGAGCGGGCGATATACTACTGGAGAACGTAATTACTGGCAAGTCAATCTTAAAAGATGGGAGGATGATACCTTGATTTGTTCATTGCCAGTCTCTATTCCACAACGTCTTCAATGGGGCCGGCTGCTATGCTCTCCCAAGCCCAATATTCGCTCAGCACTTTGGCCAGCCAGTAGCCGGTTGGCTGAGCGTGACATTTTGATGCCTAAGTCGTCTCCCCCTAAGCAGATCATTCCATCACAGGTTGCCACTACTTCCAGGACTCTTCCACCACGGGCTCCGTTTTGGGTGTCCTCTCTAGCTTCTCCCCAGGGGTCTTCTGATGCCGAAGAGATGAGAGTTACTCGTTCTAAAATGAGAGCAGCTACTACTACTGATTCTAAGATATCTCCTCCTATTGCTTCTGCCGTGGTTCCAATCAGTCGTCCTCCTATCAGGCTTATCATAAAGCCCTTAGAAAAATGCCCCCTTGATAATGTTGACCCTAGTATCACGACAGCCGAGGATCCGATCAAGAAGCGCCGTAGAAATTTGGTAATTTGTCGTACTATTCTCATTTTTCTTTCATCCCTTGTATTACTACTTTCACATATCATTGAGTAATTATTTCCTTTATTTTTTTATTTTAGGTTACCGTGGTCGATGAAGATGATGATGATGATGTTCCTCTTGGGTTAATGTATAGTACTATAACTGAGGCTTCCGCGACGGCTTCCACTAGTCGTGAGCCCGTCCAACCTATCCTTGTTGATATTGAGTCCTCTACTCCTCGCGACGATTATGTTAGTCTAGATGCTAAGGATACTTTGTCTGATGTGAGCTCGAGTCTTGCTGTGGGTGATACGGCAATTTCTTCAAACCTTCCTATGCCTGCTCTTCATGATGAGTCTGAAGATGTTGATGAAACTCTTACTTCCCCGAGGGAAAATCATTCTGAAACTGTTGGTGATGTTCATCCTCCCCGAAAGGATTCTACCAAGTTGGTGATTGCTCGGGAGGGCATTGTTGATAGTACTTTGGGTGGGTTGGATGACATTCCCCTTTCTGTGGCATCTCCTGACTCATTTTCCATTGACTATATTGTGAGTATCCTTCTTAAATCCACAAATGATTTATCTTGAATTTCCTTTCTTCTTTTTCTTTATAATATATTATGTTTTTACATCTTATTTTCAGAGCGAGAGGATGAAAGATTTGCCTTTGCCCGTTGAGGCACTCCCGTTATTTGCTGTTCTCCATCCGGATGTTGCCCACTCGCCATATAATGACCTTGGTTATCCTCCAGGTGACCAAGGCTTCGAGGAATCCTTAGCCGTACAACATCTTTTAGCTCCTCCATCCCTGGTCTCGACAGATTCTATGGTGGCCTCTAAAGTAGCTCCTGCCAGGGCTTCCTTCAATCCAAGTGGGGATCTTGTTTCTTGGAGGGGTTTCCAGATATCGTCTTCTAGTCAGGAAAGTCTGGAGCGTCTCCTAGCTCGGTTCCCGTAGATTCTTGACCGACTGATTATTAAGACAACTTCCACCCAAACCCTCTTCCTAGATCAGCTCACAGGCCTTGTTCTTGAGTTGCATACTCCTTCTTTATATTCCTTGCGAGTTGAGGACTTGATGAAGTTTAGCGATGATGTAGATGACCTTGCAGTCGTAGGTGTTGACATGTCTCCTTTTCGTGATAGGTTGGATCTTCTCAAGTTGAGTTTTAATCTTGTTTCACTACGTTCAGAGGTTTCTGTACGTAAGTGTGAAGATGAATCATTTTCAGTGCAGCTTTCTGAGCTTGATGAAACTGCAAACAAATTGAAGATCCAATCTCAAGATTTAGAGGGCCATCGCTGGGATCTAGAGGAAAAACTTCAGGAGGTAGAGTGTCAGCGCCGGGACTTAGAGTCGACTAGTCAACAGGTTAGGGAGCTGAAAGCTGCAAATCTTAAGATTCGAGATGCTGCCGTTGCTGACTAGGAAGCTTTAGTTGTGCCTCCTCTTCATTTTGATATGTCTTGGCATTTAGATCATAACTTATTGTAGTAGTATTTTTTTTTCGATTTCCTGTTTCAGGAACTCATTTACACATATTTTATTTATCAGAACGTGGTTTCTTTAACCTTGTTGATTGCCTTTAATTTGAATGATTCCTTAAAACTCAATATTTATCATTGAATCTCAAGTTATTCAAATTAATATTCCAAGACAACAATAGGTATTATAAGAAAACATGAATTTTGTCAAATATATATATATATATATATATATATATATATATATATATATTATTCACAAACCAACACTTGAATTTATACTCTTTTTATTTTTTTAAGAAAATTAAAACATTCAAGTATAAGTAAAAGTTTGTCGATTTGTTGATAAAAAATTGCTTTTAACGAAAAGCATAACGTTTCACATAGTAAATCTTGCTTTTATCGAAGAAAGCTTAACGTTTGCCACTTTTAGAGATAAAGTGTAACTTTCTTGCTTTTGTCGAATAAAGCATAACGTTCTCCACTTTTAAAGTTAAATTGTAACTTTCGGGTTTGAGGGCTTATACTCAGGTGCCTCAGTCACTTTTGAAGTTGAAAGTGTAACTTCCGAGGGCTGTTAGTCAGATACCTTGATCACTTTTGAAGTTGAAAGTATAACTTCCGAGGGCTGTGATTCAGGTGCCTCGATTACTTTTGAAGTTGAAAGTATAACTTTTGTGATGCTCTTCTCATGTGTAATATTTCTTTACCCATTTCAAGTTTAATGGGCCTGAGACAGCATCTGATACCACACGAGATATCTTGCAATACCCGCTTTCAGAGATCTCTCGTACCCTATACGGGCCTTCCCATTTGGGGTAAAATTTGGTGGTTGGGGTCCCCCTCATAACTTGAGTTGCCGTTTTGAGGACCAGGTCTCCCACCAGAATTTGTCGTGGTACCACCGCGGTATTGTATTGTCGTCGCAGTTTTTCGTGGTACCGTTCAAGCTTTTCTTTAGCCTTGTCTCGGAAGTCGGCTAAGGCCTCTAGGGCGACAGGTCGGCTTTCTTCCTCGACTAAGCTTCGAAGTCTCATTCAAGCCGAAGGTATTTCTATTTCGGCGGGTAAGATAGCTTCTTCACCATAAACCAAAAAGTATGGGGTTTCGCCTGTATGCTATCTTTTTGAAGTTCGATATGCCCATAACGCTTTTGGTAGTTGTTCTGCCCATTTCTTCGGATGATCGTCTAAGGTCTTTGATAAGATTTTTATCAAAGTTTTATTTGTTGCTTCTGCTTGTCCGTTGCTTTTCGGGTAGTAGGGTGATGATTTGTAATGTTTCACCCTGTATCTTTCCATCAGACTTTTGATGTCCCTATTGATGAAGGGGGTTCCATTGTCTGACAAAATGATCTTCAGGATCCCGAAACGGTAAATGATGTGCTCCTTGATAAAATTTTCCACTGCTGGTCTCGTGGCTTTCTTCAAGGGTATGGCTTCCACCCACTTTGTGTACATCTTGGTGGCAGTTAAAATCCATATGTTGCCCTTAGAATTAGGGTGTAAAGGACCTATAAGATCCATTCCCCATGTATGAAAAGGCCATGGTGATGCTAAGGTGCGCAAATCTACGGCGAGAGCATGTTTTAATTTTCCATGTATTTGACAAATATGGCACTTTTTGACAAATTTTTTACAATCTCCTTCCATCTTTGGCCAATAGTAACCATGATCGATAAGTTGTTTGTACAACTTGGCTTCCCCTTGATGTTCATCCTTGTGCATTTGATAAACCAAATCTTTGGCCTCGCCTAGTTCTAGACACCGTAGGGGCTTGCCATTGAAACCTCTTCTGAACAATTCTCCATTTTGTAAGAAGAATCGTCGCGACTTCCTCTTTATTATAATTGCATCCTTCTTTTCGGTCGGAAGAGTCCCGCTTTGTAAGAAGTCCACATAAGGAATTCGCCAATCCGCTATGTCATCAATGAAAGCGCATTCATCCTGCCTAGGGTATTCTTGGCATAAAACACAGTGGCGTTGTAGGGCATCTGCTTCCTTCTTCATTTCAGGCCAATAATACCCTTGGCGTTGTAACCTACGATACAGACCAATGTCTGCAAACCCGCAGTTCTCTTTATGCACCTGATGCAAGACTTTACTTGCTTCTTGCCTCCCCAAGCATCGTGTCAATACACCATCTGCTTCTTTGTGATACAAGACACCTTTGATGATGTTGTACTTCTGTAGCTCCACGATTGGTATTGTTCTTTCCTTTGTTTGTAATTGATGGGAGATGTCATATCTCCAATCGTCTATCATGTCTTTGGGGAACAAGTCTAGCACCGTGGTTGGATGGGTTCTCTTCATTACCTTCACATTCAAATCTTCCCCTTGGACATAGACTCGAGATGCTACTGTTGCTAGTGCATCAGGTTGTTTATTTTGTCCTCTTAGCACATATTCAATCACTACCTTCTTGTAAGCTTCCATCACCTTTTGTGCTACAGTTCGATACGGCGCCAAGATAGGTTCTTTCACTCCGAATTGGCCTCTTATCTGCTGCACTATAAGGTTTAAATCTCCCTTTACTTTAAGATATTTGGCTCCCAACTCTTGAGCTGCCAATAATCCTAGTATGAACGCTTCGTATTCTGCTTCATTATTTGTGCAAGGGAAGTCCAATTTGTATGACAAGGATATTTCATTTCCTTCTTTGGTGGTCAACACCACTCCTTCTCCGCATTTACCTTCTGCAGATGATCCATCAAAAGCCAAACTCTACCATTCTGGGTCCTCATCCATCAAGTCGATTGATTCTACTTCTCCACCCAGAAGATCCTCAGAAGGGGGTTCATATTCTCCATTTGGAAATTGAGCTAGCAGGTCTGCCAAGGCTTGACATCAGATTGCCTTTGGTGTCACACACTTGATGTCGTATTCTGAAAGAATCATCATCCATCTGGCAGGTCTCTCTACTAATGTTGGCCTAGTTAATAGGTATCTGATTGGATCAGTTTTTGTTGCAATCTTTACTTCGTGCGCTATAAAATAATGCCGCATTTTCTGCGCAATGAACACCAACGCTAGGTAATGCCTCTCCACTTGTGAATACCTGGTTTTCGGTCCTCTGATTATCCGGCTAATGTAATACACAGGTTTCTCTTCTCCATCCACCTCTTGCGTGATCAATCCTCCTATAGACTTCTTGGTAGATGTGATGTAAAATTGTAATGGCATTCCTCTTTGTGGCACTACCATCGTTTGTACTGAAGACAAAATTCTTTTTACCTTCTCGAAGGCCTGTTGTTGGTCTTGCTCCCAGTCCCATTGTGCCTTTCCGTTTAGCAATTTACTGAAAGGTTCTGTGACTTTGGCTAATGCTAGCATGAATCTTCTCATGTACGAGACCTTCCCTAGAAAGCTCTTCAACTGCTTTTGCGTCTTTGGTGGGGGCATCTCTGTAACTGATTTTGCCTTGCTTGGGTTCACCTCTAAACCTCTGTTGTGCACCAAGAAGCCTAAGAATTTTCCAGCCGTCATTCCAAAGGCGCACTTCTTCGGATTCATCCTCAACTTATACCTTTGGCATCGCTCAAACACTTTCCTCAAGTCCTCCACATGAGTTATCGCCTTTTTGGATTTCACCACTATGTCGTCCACATAGTCCTCCGCTATATCATGAATCATGTCATGAAATATGGCATGCATTGCCCTTTGATAAGTTGCCTCCGCATTCTTCAACCCGAATGACATTACTACATAGTATAAATTCCCAAACGGGGTAAGAAAGGCTGTCAATTCTGCATCTTCTATGGACATCTTTATCTGATTGTAACCCACAAACCCATCCATGAATGACATCATCTCATGATTAGCCGTTGCATCTACCAAAGTGTCTATGTTGGGTAATGGATACATGTCCTTCGGGCATGCCTTGTTCAAGTCTCTGAAATCCACACATATTCGTAGCTGTCCATTTGATTTCTTTACTGGTACGATGCTGGAAAGCCATGTTGGATGTTGGATCGGCTTGATGAACCCTACTTCCAGTAACTTTTTGATTTCTTCCTTTATTTGGGTTTCGACTTCGGGTGCATAGTTGTGAGGTGCTTGCTTCACTGGCTTCATTCGTGGGCTTATGTTTAGATTGTGCTCCACAAGATCTTTGTCAATTCCGGGCATCTCGTCGTAATTCCAAGCAAAGACGTCCCTATACTCTCGCAATAGTTGTATGAGCTCCTCTTTCTGGTTAGCCTCAAGCTCCTTGTTGACATAAGTCGGTCTTGGCGTTCCTCCATTTGTTGCCAAATCAATTTCTTCTAATTCATTTTGTTGAGGTTTTGGCCAATCTTCAAAGCATTCTGGAGCTGGTTCTACCTTCTGTTGTACAACTTCTTCTTCTTCATTATTGTTGGAGTGGGGGACACCTCCTGAGCCGTTGGGTTTGCATGCTTCTTTGGCCTCTTCCCCTTGCACCGTCACAATCGAAACAGTACATTTCCGTCGGGTTTTACAACCCTCTCCCAATTTGCCTTTTGGCCATCCTCAGACTGTGTTATCCGTTTGGAATTTATTATATTTCTAGCATCTTCAGGATCTGCTGGCCTTTTCTTCTCTTCTCTTCCTTCCTTCTCCAAGTCCACTACTACTGGCTTTATATTTTTGGAACATTCTCCATGTTTTGAGGTATTCTTCTTCACTTTTTCTGTAGGTACAAACTTAACTTCCTGCACTTCCTTCCAGCTTGCTAGTCTTAAGGAATCAGGCCTTGCGATCTGGTTCTCTCCCTCTTCAGCGACATCATCGAAGAAAGTTGCTTCGGTGATATGTGCCTCCTCTGGTCCAATGGGATTCCGAGTTGCTGGTACCTTCATTTCTTTCCCTTTCCAGATAGCTTTCAGGCACTGATGAAAGATAGAGTGTGACGCCCCCAAAATAGGTCCATTCCATCCAACCCATTTTGAGTCGCCAAATACATGGTACAGAAACAACTACCACTTTTACAACCTATAAACTGTGAGTTTGAATACAAACATTGTCATCTAGACAATATACATACCAAACTATGTCCTCAATACAATTATTGATATATTATTTTACAAAAATGGTGAGGACTACTAAACAACTCTCTCAAGGACCATCAATTCATACCCCGACTCGTACTCGGTATATTCTCGTCTCCTGAGAAGAAAAATGGAACAAAAAGGAAAAGGGTGAGCTCAACTAGCTCAGTAAAGAATATTATGACTAAGATAATATACAACAAATTATCGTTAGCCTTCAACAGGGAAAAAATCTAATAGAATACAATAGACAACAAGTTTTAAATCAATATTCGCAGCGGAAAATATTAATTCATAGAAGAGTTACGTAGAGGATGAAATCTACTAATGTCTATGAATTTAACAGTCCATCACCAATATTTTTATCCATGTAACATCAATCAATGCACATCTTGAATCATATATTCATCATTGCACTACAGGCCAAGGATATTCATCTGTTGGTCATGTTCATCTAAACACCTGTTCATCTTTGCACTACAGGCCAAAGATATTCATCAGAAATCATTCATCTTTGCACTACAGGCCAAAGATATTCAATAATAACATCCTTTAAGACTGAAGATGATAAAAAATATTTTTAAAGAAACGAATCCAGTGAAACAAAATGACAAGGATTAAGGATTAAGGATTCGTACTTTGTTTTATCCATGTCCAAAAATACCTCAAAAATAATCATACTGGTGTAAAATTCAAGAATGATCAAAACATGAATACAATCAAAGCTAGTATCCACAATAGATATTTTGGACGAAAAGGAAAAAAAATAATTTTTCTGTGAATAGTGCTGTATACGTGAATAGTACCGTATACGTGAATAGTAACTCCGGCACAAAAAGTTCCAAATTTGATAAAAAAAATTCACCAATATTCCGGCATAATGATATTGAAGAAAAAATATCATTTGAGAAGAAAATAACATCCCTTACCTCAAAATAGCCGTACTTCTGACTGAATTTCGGTATAGTGCTGACAGAAACTCGCACCGTATAGCAACACTCAAAGTATACTCACAAGAATACGCTCGATAATATAGAGAGAGAAAGAGAGAAAACTTTGTTTCTGGTGTGATTTTCAATTCTAACTTAGCCCTCTATTTATAGGAAAATGTTAGAACGCCAAAGGAGACTAAATTAATATAATATTAATATTTACAAAACATTCAAGCCAACCACCAAGGAATCTGATTTTAGCCATCAAACACATGTTAAAGATGTCCACCAACCTTTGAAAAATGTTTTTGTTGAAAATAATAATTAAAACTTCCAAAAATCAATTATTTCGGAACTCCGGAACTTCAATAATTCACAATAAATAGCTCTTTTATTAGAAAATTCAAATCTCGCGACTTTTTATAGGAATTTCAATTCTCTACAACTTTGCAGAAGAAAGTTTTTCCAAATTCCAAATAGAAATTGACCGAAATCTACAAACGGGCGATTTTACAGTCTATACTCAATTTTCGGTCAAAAATTATGTCCACCGACACACAAAACATGTGTTAAAACATTTAATGCCACAAAAATACTCTACCTCCTCATATACTCATATATCCCGCATTCATTGTAAAAATATCATCGTTAATATATTATTAAAATAATATATTTAAATGAATTATTTTATTAGAAAAAGATAAAATATTAATTTTCAACAATTGTCACATTAAAAATTTTCTCCATCTATATCCACATAAAATAAATATTTTCTTTATCATAATAATCAATAATTAATTATTAAAAATAATATTACAGAATCACAGTACTGACAACCAGGCCGTTCCCAGGATAGAGGGGGCTTTCCAATAAGGATTTCTCCTTACTGGCGCGCAATTATATGACCAAACCTCTCCTTGACAGAACTTTCTAGACATTGCCAATAATGTTATCTGATAATATTATTCAAATAATATGAATTATTGATCTGATAATGGAAAATACTGTGCAATGACAATTATTGAAACAATAATAATATAAATATCAACGCAACAATTATTGAATCAATAAAGTAATGAACAGTAACTCCTGTAGAAATTATTGAGTAGTGCCTTCTTACGTAAGGATCAATAATTCAAAATACTGTGCAATACCGTGTGCTACTGTGCAACAACGCGTATTACTGTATTTTAACCACCGGGTATTCCAACAGTGTAAACGGTAACAACTACGCCGTTATTTTTAAACAACTTATATTTGTCGTTTTCTTCCTCCAATCGCTTTCGTTATGGGGCCCACACATGGCTGCGCCGTCGTACGAATATTCCCCGACAGTACGAATATTCCACGACCAAACGAATATTCCCCGACAACAATGAATATTTTATAACCACTTGCTTATTTTGAAACATTTGCGTATTTTACCCATAACTATCCACATTAATCAAATCAACCCTTACTATTCAAAATAATAATTAAAGGAATTTAAATTTCGTTTATTAATTATTTGGGGTCTTACAACCTCCCCTCCTTATGAAATTTCGTCCTCGAAATTGACATATGTACCTGGTGTTTCGAAAAGGTGAGGATACCTCGCTTTCATTTCCGTTTCCAACTCCCAGGTCATTTCCTCTATAGCATGATTCCTCCACAAAACTTTAACTTGTGGTATTACCTTCGTGCGTAGGACATGCTCCTTCCTATCCAAGATCTTGACAGGTACCTCCTCATACGTTAAATCTTCGGCTATCTCGTCCGGTTCTAACTCAATGACGTGGTTCGGGTCTTTCACATATTTACGAAGCACAGATATATGAAAAACATTATGAACACGAGACATACTTGGAGGTAACGCGAGTCTATAGGCTACATTACCTACTTGATCAAGAATTTGAAACGGACCAATAAATCGTGGATTAAGCTTTCCTCTCTTCCCGAATCTTGTAACTCCCTTCCATGGGGCAACACGCAACAATACATGATTCCCAACACTAAATTCTACGTCCTTTCGATGAAGATCCGCATAACTCTTTTGTCGATCTTGTGCCGTTTGTATACGTTGTCGAATCGTTTGGATCTTCTCCGTAGTCATACGTACTAACTCGGGTCCCAACAATGTTGCTTCACCCACCTCGTCCCAATATACTGGAGAGCGACACTTTCGTCCATACAATGCTTCAAATGGGGCCACACCAATGCTTGCCTGATAACTGTTGTTGTAGGAGAATTCCACCAATTGTAAATATTTATCCCAACTGCCCTTGAAGTCTAGGACACAGAGTCTTAATAAATCTTCAAGAGTTTGAATAGTCCTCTCTGATTGTCCGTCCGTTTGAGGATGGTATGCCGAACTGAATCGTAACTCCGTACCCATAGCTTTTTGCAAGCTAACCCAAAATCTTGAAGTAAATCTTGGGTCACGATCCGAAACTATGGATACTGGCATGCCATACAATCTTACAATCTCATTTACGTACATTTGAGCAAGACGTTCAAGGGAATAAGTCTCCCGTATCGGCAAGAAATGAGCAGACTTGGTTAATCTATCAACAATAACCCAAATAGCATTGATGCCTTGAGAAACCGTAGGAAGACCCGTAACGAAATCCATAGTAATGTGTTCCCACTTCCATTTCGGAATCTCAAGTGGTTGCAATGGACCCTTTGGCACTTGATGCTCCGCCTTTACACGTTGACAAGTTAAACACGTTGAAATAAACTTTGCAATCTCTCTCTTCATATTGTTCCACCAAAATGTATGTCGAAGATCACGATACATTTTGGTACTTCCAGGATGAATTGCAAACGGTGTATTGTGTGCCTCCATCATGATCTTGTACTTCAAATCAGAATCGTTAGGAACACAAAGTCTGGAGTGGACTCGAAGTATTCCTTCTTCATCAATTCTCGCTTCTGGAATGGCACCTTCTTGTACTTTCGTCTTCATATGCATCAGCTCCGGATCGGTGGCTTGAGCAACCTTAACTTTTTCTATTAAAGTTGGCTCTATGCGTATACTTGACATCATTGCACTCATTCCTGCATATGATCTTCTACTCAGTGCGTCAGCTACCACGTTCGCTTTTCCAGGATGGTATTGAATAGTGTGGTCGTAATCTTTCAACAACTCGAGCCAACGTCGTTGCAGCATGTTGAGTTCTTTTTGAATGAAGAAATATTTGAGGCTTTTATGATCTGAATATATCTCCACTTTCTCCCCGTATAGATAGTGCCTCCAGATCTTTAGTGCGAAAACGACTGCTGCCAACTCTAGATCATGAGTAGGATAATTCCTCTCATACTCTTTAAGTTGTCGCGAGGCATAGGCTATGACTTTCCCACGTTGCATGAGAACACATCCTAACCCTTTGCCTGAAGCATCGCTGTAGATAACAAATCCATCCGAACCAGATGATATTGTTAGAACAGGTGCCGAAATAAGTCTCCTCTTAAGCTCTTGGAAACTCTTCTCGCATTTCTCGCTCCATACGAATTTTGTATCCTTCCGAGTTAGCTGAGTTAATGGAGTAGCAATTCGAGAAAACCCTTCCACGAATCTACGATAATAACCAGCTAAGCCCAAAAAGCTACGTACTTCAGTGACCGACTTCGGTTGCTCCCAACTTTGTATTGCTTCAATCTTCGTCGGGTCAATAGATACTCCATTTTTTGACACCACGTGCGCAAGGAATGCTACTTCCTCAAGCCAGAACTCGCATTTCTTCAACTTAGCATATAACTTATTTTCACGAAGCCTTTGGAGTACCAGCTTCAAATGGTGCCTCATGATCTTCACGGCTTTTGGAATATATGAGGATGTCATCAATAAAGACAACAACGAATTGATCCAAATAATCCTTGAATACTCGGTTCATCATATCCATGAAAGCAGCAGGAGCATTAGTCAATCCAAAAGACATGACTAAGAATTCATAGTGCCCATACCGAGTTCTGAAGGCAGTCTTTGGAATATCCTCAGTTATAATTTTCAGCTGATGATATCCAGAACGAAATCGATTTTTGAAAAGAATTGTGCTCCTTGCAACTGGTCAAACAAGGCATCAATACGAGGTAGAGGATACCTATTCTTGATGGTGACATGGTTCAATTCCCGATAGTCAATACAAAGTCGCATACTCCCGTCTTTCTTCTTTACGAATAAAACAGGAGCACCCCAAGGAGATGTACTAGGATGAATGAAACCGATGTCTAATAACTCCTGTAGTTGGACTTTTAACTCCTGAAGTTCAATAGGAGCCATTCGATATGGGGTTTTAGAAATGGGCTTTGTACCAGGTTCAAGATCAATAAAGAATTCAACTTCACGTTCTGGGGGTAGACCGGGAAGTTCTTCAGGAAATACGTCAGGAAAGTCAATAACAACAGGAATATTATTCAATTTTGACGTGTCTTTATTCAAATCCATAACATGGGCTAAGAAAGCTTGACATCCGTTTTTCAATAAACGAATAGCTTTATGATTAGATATGATAGTGATTGATTTTAATGGTTTAGTTGCCTGAATTCGAACAACAGGTTGATTAGGAATATGAAAACTAACAACCTTACGAAAACAATCAATTTTGGCATGATGAGTAGTTAACCAATTAATCCCTAAAATCACATCAAAAGCAAGTATCTTTAAAGAGATCAGGTCAACAGATAAGGTGATGGTGCCAACTTGAATCAAACAAGATTTATAAATAGTGGATGTGATAAAAGTTTCTCCTAACAGAGTTTCCACAGATAGGTCAAAGTCTAATTTCTCCGGAGTCAAGTTTAAACGTTGAGCGCAAGCAGGAGAGATAAATGAATGGGTAGCACCGGTATCAAGTAAGGTATAAACTTCGCAAGAATTTATAAATAGCTTACCCGTGATCACCTCGTTTGGGTTCCTCGCATGTTGACCAGTCACAACAAACGCTCTTCCAGGAACCATTGACTTTGGCTTTTCTGGGACAGTCTTTTGAGTCACCGTCCCCGCTGAACTAGGTTTCTCTACCGTACAATCTCGAGCGATATGTCCTTCCTTTCCACAATTATAGCATACCTTGAACTGTTGTGGGCAGTTTGGACTGATATGTCCCTCTTTCCCTCACTTATAGCATATAACCGGTGGTCTTTCTCCTCCCTTAGAACCAGTTGCTGCCGGCACTGTCGTCTTCACATGGTCGTTGTTAAATCTCCTCTTTTTAAAATCTCCTCATGACTCGCTTCTTCTATTTTCATGGCCATGATTACCACCAAAGTGGTTACCATTTTTGTCCGTCTTTTTCTTTCTCCACTGGTTATCGTTATTTTGTTGACTGCTATCTCCGGTATGATCCTGATTGTGGTACCTCGGTTGACCGTACTCGTTATCTCGCTCCAACAATTGAGCCCTGTTAACAATATCTGAATAGAGAGAAAATTTATGAGAGATGAGATATTGTCGTATGCCGGGTTTCAAACCTCTCAGAAACATCCGCATCATACGTTCCTCATTCTCCACCAAATGAGGTGCAAACCTAGATAACTCTGCAAACTTTGCCTCGTACTGAGACACCGTCATGTTATTTTGTTCTAATCTGATGAACTCCACTTCCTTCATATGACGAACACTTTTAGGAAAGTATTTGTCATTAAATAGTTTCTGAAACGTCTCCCAAGACATGCTGAGTGCGGCTGGATGGGTACGCTTCACAGACTCCCACCAGTAGTCTTCCTCGCCACGGAACATAAAGGTGGCGAATGGAACCTTCTGTTCCTCCGTGCATCCCAAGACATCGAATATCTTGGTAATTTGCTTGACCCATGTCTCCGCCATGATCGGGTCTGGCTTTCCCTTAAATTCTGGTGGTCCCAGCTCTTTGAACTGCTTGGCTGTGACAACCCGTGAATTGTTATCATTTCCTCCTGTATTTTGAACACGAGTCTCCCTTGTCTGATTTTGCATGAACTGCAAAAAGCTTCTAAACATTGCGTCGTTCATTGTCTGTTCAGTGGTGTTGTTCACAGGAGGAACATTGCCAGCCTGTTGCACGTTCTCCTCGTTGGTGAGTACAGGCGTCTCCACGGTCTCATTTCCATTGTTAATATTCTCAGTCGACATTCTCAAATACTGTCATAAAACAAGGGTTAATTAAGGAAATCAATATATCACATAATATCCCTATATACTGACCAACTAACAAATAAGCTTAGGTAGGACACACTAGCGAAGGATTTACTCGTCTCTCCCCTCTTAGTTCTATTCCCCGATCTCCGCCAGAGATCATATCCCTAAGCTCTGATACCAACTGTGACGCCCCCAAAATAGGTCCATTCCATCCAACCCATTTTGAGTCGCCAAATACATGGTACAGAAACAACTACAACTTTTACAATCCATAAACTGTGAGTTTGAATACAAACATTGTCATCTAGACAATATACATACCCAACTATGTCCTCAATACAATTATTGATATATTATTTTACAAAAATGGTGAGGACTACTAAACAACTCTCTCAAGGACCATCAATTCATACCCCGACTCGTACTCGCTATATTCTCGTCTCCTGAGAAGAAAAATGGAACAAAAAGGAAAAGGGTGAGCTCAACTAGCTCAGTAAAGAATATTATGACTAAGATAATATACAACAAATTATCGTTAGCCTTCAATAGGGAAAAAAATCTAATAGAATACAATAGACAACAAGTTTTAAATCAATATTCGCAGCGAAAAATATTAATTCATAGAAGAGTTACGTAGAGGATGAAATCTACTAATGTCTATGAATTTAACAGTCCATCAACAGTATTTTTGTCCCTGTAACATCAATCAATGCACATCTTGAATCATATATTCATCCTTGCACTACAGGCCAAGGATATTCATCTGTTGGTCATGTTCATCTAAACACCTGTTCATCTTTGCACTACGGGCCAAAGATATTCATCAAAAATCATTCATCTTTGCACTACAGGCCAAAGATATTCAATAATAACATCCTTTAAGACTGAAGATGATAAAAAAATATTTTTAAAGAAACGAATCCAGTGAAACAAAATGACAAGGATTAAGGATTAAGGATTCGTACTTTGTTTTATCCATGTCCAAAAATACCTCAAAAATAATCATAGTGGTGTAAAATTCAAAAATGATCAAAACATGGATACAATCAAAGCTAGTATCCACAATAGATATTTTGGACGAAAAGAAAAAAAAAATAATTTTTCTGTGAATAGTGCCGTATACTTGAATAGTGTCGTATACGTGAATAGTAATTCCGGCACAAAAAGTTCTAAATTTGATAAAAACGTTCACCAATATTTCGGCATAATGATATTGAAGAAAATAATATCATTTAAGAAGAAAATAACATCCCTTACCTCAAAATAGCCGTACTTCTGACTGAATTTCAGTATAATGCTGACAGAAACTCGCACCGTATAGCAACACTCAAAGTATACTCACAAGAATACGCTCGATAATATAGAGAGAGAAAGAGAAAAAACTTTGTTTCTGGTGTGATTTTCAATTCTAACTTAGCCCTCTATTTATAGGAAAATGTTAGAACGCCAAAGGAGACTAAATTAATATAATATTAATATTTACAAAACATTCAAGCCAACCACCAAGGAATCTGATTTTAGCCATCAAACACATGTTAAAGATGCCCACCAACCTTTGAAAAACGTTTTTGTTGAAAATAAAAATTAAAACTTCCAAAAATCAATTATTTCGGAACTCCGGAACTTTAATAATTCACAATAAATAGCCCTTTTATCAGAAAATTCGAATCTCGCATTTTTTTATAGGAATTTAAATTCTCTACAACTTTGCAGAAGAAAGTTTTTCCAAATTCCAAATAGAAATTGACCGAAATCTACAAACGGGCGATTTTACAGTCTATACTCAATTTTCGGTCAAAAATTATGTCCACCGACACACAAAACATGTGTTAAATATTTAATGCCACAAAAATACTCTACCTCCTCATATACTCATATATCCCGCATTCATTGTAAAAATATCATCGTTAATATATTATTAAAATAATATATTTAAATGAATTATTTTATTAGAAAAAGATAAAATATTTATTTTCAACAATTGTCACATTAAAAATTTTCTCCATCTATATCGACATAAAATAAATATTTTTTTATCATAATAATCAATAATTAATTATTAAAAATAATATTACAGAATCACAGTACTGACAACCAGGCCGTTCCCAGGATAGAGGGGATTTTCCAATAAGGATTTCTCCTTACTGGCGCGCAATTAGATGACCAAACCTCTCCTTGACAGAACTTTCTAGACATTGCCAATAATGTTATCTGATAATATTATTCAAATAACATGAATTATTGATCTGATAATGGAAAATACTGTGCAATGACAATTATTGAAACAATAATAATATAAATATCAACACAGCAATTATTGAATCAATAAAGTAATGAACAGTAACTCCTGTAGCAATTATTGAGTAGTGCCTTCTTACGTAAGGATCAATAATTCAAAATACTGTGCAATACAGTGTACTACTGTGCAACAACGCGTATTACTGTATTTTAACCGCCGGGTATTCCAACAGTGTAAACGGTAACAACTACGCCGTTATTTTTAAACAACTTATATTTGTCGTTTTCTTTCTCCAATAGCTTTCCGTTATGGGGCCCACACATGGCTGTGCCGTCGTACGAATATTCCCCGACAGTACGAATATTCCACGACCAAACGAATATTCCCCGACAACAATGAATATTTTATAACCACTTACTTATTTTGAAATATTTGCGTATTTTACCCATAACTATCCACATTAATCAAATAAACCCTTACTATTCAAAATAATAATTAAAGGAATTTAAATTTCGTTTATTAATTATTTGGGGTCTTACATGCATGGCTAGATTTGTGCTTCAAATTTACAAACGAACAGGAAGTACCCCATAGATTTCTACTTCAAATTTATCAAATTGATAAATTAATGATGTTATTTGGCAAAATTAAATATACTAAAATTTGATTCTTTTTCTTGATAATTAATTTGTTCAAATTACATCATTATTTTTTTAGATTTTATAAAATTTGAACGTATATACACGACCATTTTTATAGACTGTAAGACTCCAACTTTTATGAATAAAGATGATTTTTTTTATAATTATCATTTTTGAATATTATGGAATGAATTTAATATAATTTTATAGTTGTGGGTAATATTTATAAATTTTATAAAGTACGCAAGTTGATATATAATATTCGATTGGTCGGAGAATATTCGTTTTAGCAGGGAATATTCGTACGACGGCACAATCATTAGTGGACCCCACAACGTAATTATTGTCGGATTGAGAAAATGACAAAAATATTTTATGAAAATAACGGCGGAAGTTTTACCGTTAACTGTTGAAACACCCAGTGTTAAAAGTACAGGAATACACGTGGTTGCATAGTAGCACAGGGTATTGATTATTAATGCTTACGTGAGAAGTCACTCAGTTTTGTTCAATTATTGCTATAGTAATTATTGCATAGTATCTCACGTTATTTGATTCAATTATTGTCAGTATTTTATATATTTTTAAATCAATAATTGAGATGACAGAGTTATTAATATTATTATTTACAATATTAACGATGTCTAGAAGTTCTGCCAAGAAGAGGTTTGATCACCTAATTGCGCGCCAATAGGGAGAAATCCTTATTGGAAAGCCCCCTCTTTCCTGGAAACGACCTGGTCGATTAATATTTTGAATTATAATAATGATGATAAATATTGTTAAAAAAATATTGAAGAAATTTTTTATGAAGTATTTGTTGAACCCCCATTTACCCATTTTTCAAAATAATCGGTAGAAAGTTATAAGTATATATATGTGTGTGCCGAGTGGGTGTGTGCAAGTGTGTTTTTAATATATATATATATATATATATATATATATATATATATATATATATATATATAGGGGAGCGATCCATAGCATCTATATGCTATGGGACAATTATTGGCATATAGGCTCTAAACCACACGTTTTATTGATTAACGGTTGGGATTTAATAAGGGGAAATACCGTCCGCTAGTATTACTAGCGGATGTAATTAGTATAAAATCCGGACAATTTTACCCTTAGCCACTGCGAATAAACCTAACTTGACTTGAAAACAGCACGGTCCGCTAGTATTACTAGCGGATAGAAGTCATGACTTGAAAACAGCACGGTCCACTAGTATTACTAGCGGATAAAAGTCAGTAGGCTCATATTAATGTGTACAATCCGCTAGTAATACTAGCGGATAGAAAACTTTTTCCAAGTCTGGGTTATACTTATGCTAAAATAATGAAGGAATTTAATTATATTTGTTGCAGCCTGTGGGATTATACAAATGTTGTGATGAGTTTTCTCTGTGAACGCCGGCCACTGGATGGTAGCGTCACTTCAAGTTTTGTTTTGCTCCAGTATTTTGATGTTGTCATCACCGGCATGTCCTGTTTTTTCCTATGTTATTATAACCCTCTATGCTTTGTACATATATTTGCTTCCTCCCTATCCTCTTTTCTGGGTTACTCTATGAAATCTAATCTGACGTTGGGCATTAGGCTGCATATAATACTTATGGTGATTCTTAACGTTTTCACTTTGTGTAAAACATTTGACTATCTTTCTTCTGTCAATCATGCTGACCTTAACTTGATTCAACAGTTACTCATAAAAGTAGTGTTGGAGGTCCCAGTGAAGAGGTGTTGCTGCACTCCACACATCCCATCAGAACCAAATTTATTTCCTAACCAGTTGAACTCATGTGATCTGGAGGGGCAAATCCACTTTTCACTTTAGATTCAATTGCATTTCTCTTTAATGTGAAAAAATAATCGGGAAAAACAGGGAAGTAAGCTGGCCATCTTATTCAGTCAAAAATAGAATGGTAAGAGAAAGATCATTAGGAGCAGGAATCTATTTGTGGAGTGTTTTGGAAAATGTAACTTCCCTTTGTGAACAGAAGGCCTCCCTTGCTAAGCCTCATCATGAATGAAGTCCCGGCCAATATCTGGCAAGCCAAGCTTTTAGAGAGATAATGTTGTGCCTACTGTGTTATATCCGCTACTAATACTAGCGGAGCATGCCCTTTCATAGTTATAAAAATTACATCCGCTAGTAATACTAGCGGACGGTATTTCTCCCTATTAAATCCCAGCCGTTAATCAATAAAATGTGTGGTTTAGAACCTATATGCTAATAATTGTCCCATAGCATATAAATGCTATGGATCGCTACCCATATATATATATATATATATATATATATATATATATATATATATATATATATATAATAGGAAAAAATGTGTGTACACAGCTGTGTATTACACAGTAGGCTATATCGACGATTTTTTGGGCTATAGCGACGGTTTCACCCGTCGTCATAGCTATTCTGGGCTATGGCGACAGTTTACCGTCGCTATAACCCAAAAAATCTGTCGTCCTAGGCCTACTGTGTAATACACAGCTGTGTATATACATATAGCCCTATATAATAAATAATAGCACTCCTTCCGTGCACTACCATAATTACCCCCCCACCATTTCCCACTTGAATGCTATATATATATATATATATATATATATATATATATATATATATATATATAGGTTTGACAAAGTTGGCAGAAGGGGTTACAATGAATGCACCCGGTGTTCTTTTTTCAAAGAACATGTGATAATTTATATATATATATATATATATATATATATTATATTTTATTTAATTATTATATTAATATTTTGAAAAAGCAGACGTCTGAAGATTTTTTTTTGTCTGTGACTACGAGAATTATTTCGTCCGTTATTTTTTTCTTAAACAGTACCCCTTCAATTCTTCTATAAATAGGATGCTTAGTTAAAATTGAAAACACACTAGAAATTCAGAAAATTCTCTTCTATAATCTTAAACGTATTTCTTTAGCATTTTAAGAAGCTTTGAGCTTAGTGCAAGTTTTCTTAAAGAATATCCTCGCCCTACCAGTCGTAATACTCTTCTTTTACGGTAAGGGTTATTATTTCTTTTGTATTCCTGAAGAGAACTTCTGTTATTCCATTCTTTATTATTCTGTTGGAATAACCTGTATACACGGACTACCCTATACTTGGTAAAATTCTTCTGTTATACCATTCTTTATTATTATGTTGGAATAACCTGTCTATGCGAAGTAATGCATACATGGTGAAATTCTTCTGTTATTTCATTCTTTATTATTCTATTAGAACATCCTGTCTGTGCGTTTACGCATGACCTGGTTCCGTTATTTATTATTCTGTTGGAACATCCTGTCGGTGCAAATTTTACCTGACCTGGTTCCGTTATTTATTATTTTGTTGAAATATCCTGTTTGTGCGTTTACGCATGACCTGGTTCCGTTATTTATTATTCTATTGGAATAACCTATCTGTGTGGTCTATCGAATGCCTGGTGATCTCTTTTGTTATTCCATTCTTTATTATACTCACTTGGTTAAAGTTTTGACTTCTATAATCTATGAAATTAGTGGAATATCCTTAATATTTGCGCTTCATCCAGTATCTTTTCATGGAAATATTCTTCTGAGCATTTCTTGAATTTTACTCTACAAAAAAGTATCATGTTGACAATTTGGACGTTATTAGTTTCTGGATAAATTAATTCTTGAACTTGTTTTATTGAATTCTTATATCATTGTCATCATTCTCATGTTTATATTATGTTGAAAGTCATCTGTGGCCTGTTGTGTGTAGATGGATTTGGTATGATTATGACAGGGATTAATCGGTATAATCATGACCATAATGTTACAAATGATGTGGTAAAAGTCCTCATTGGCCCGTAGTGCGTTGATGGACAATTGTTGGCATGATCATGACCATTGATGAATACACTAATATCATTGGCCCGTAGAGCATGGATAATTTATGGTTGTGATACTAATGAATATCCTTGGCCGTAGTGCAAGGATGGTGTGGATTATTTATTAAGCTGAGTCACAACGATAAAAGTGATGAAAAACCTCTTTAAATCATAAAAGATAGTAGATTTTATTCTCTACTTGACTCTTTTAATGGATTACTCATTCCGTTGCAGTTAAACTTGATATTTGTTATATTTTATCAGTTTAACACTGTTGAAAGCTAACGATAATTTATTCTGCATTATCTTAGTCATAATATTTCTTACTGGGCTAGTTGAGCTCACCCTTTTGCTTTCATTATTCTTATCAAGAAATGAGAACGTAGCAGGGACTAGTCGGGGAACGGAGTGACGGTCCAGATAATAGAATTAGTAGTCCTCACTATTCTATGAAATAGTGTGATAATAATTGTAATAAGGACTCCTTTGAGTATGGATATTGTCTAGATGACAAAATTCGTATTAAAACTCTCAGTTTGTATTTTATCTTATTTTACACGACAGTTGTATTATTAAGTTGTATTTGAATTTTGTACCATGTATTTGGCGACTCAAAATGGTTGATGTATACCTATTTTGGGGGCGTCACAGTTTGTATCAAAGCTTAGGGATATGATCTCTGGCTAAGATGTGAGACAAGAACTAGGAGGGGACAGACGGGGAATTCCTTTGCTAGTATAACCTACCTAAGTTTATTTCATATTTAATTGGTCGGTCAGAGTATAGGGATAATATGTTATATGTTAATTAACTCTTGTTTTGTGGCAGTATTTGAAAATGGCATCCGAAAATGTTGAGAACATCAATGGAGCACAGGAGACCGTTGAGTCTCCACAGATCAATAATCAGGATAATGTGCATCAGGAAGGCAACAATCCTCAGGCAAACAATAATACAGACCAGATGATGAACGATGAAATGTTCAGAGGCTTTATACAATTTATGCAACATCAGGCAATAGCGGCTCCTGTCCAAAATGCAGGTGAAAACACTGGCAACTCTCGGACAGTCACCGCCAAACAGTTCAAGGAGCTAGGACCACCGGAGTTTTTTTGAAGAGCCAAAACCACTTAAGGCGGAGACGTGGATAAAGCAGATTAACAAGATATTTGATGTCTTGGGATGCTCGGAGGAACAAAAGGTTCCCTTTGCCACCTTCATGTTGCGAGCAGAGGCATATTACTGGTGGGAATCTGTAAAGCGTACTCAACATGCCGCACTGAAGATGTCTTGGGAGAATTTCCAAGAACTGTTCAACGACAAGTACTTTCCCGAAAGTATTCGTCACATGAAAGAGGTAGAGTTCATTAAGCTGGAACAAAACAACAGGACCGTATCGCAGTACGAAGCCAAGTTTGCTGAGTTGTCCCGGTTTGCGTCCCATTTGGTTGATAATGAGGAGAGAATGACGCGAATGTTTTTAAGAGATTTGAAACCTGAGATACGTCAATATCTTATCTCTCATAAATTGTGTTTGTATTCAGAGGTTATTAATAGGGCTTAGTTATTGGAGCGTGATAATGAGTCAACCCAACCAAAAGATAGCAGCCGACAAAATGATAATACATGTGAGAGCAGTCATCGAAGCGGTGACAACAAGCGTGGAGGAAATCAACATGCCAGAAATGGTAACCACTTCAGTGGTAATCAGGGCCAAAATAATAAGAATGGACATTTCAAGAAGAGGAGATTCAACAATGATGGAAAGACGTCAGCACCAGCACCCGTTGTTAAGGAAGGGTACGGGCATTATGAATTCTTAGTCATGACTTTTAGATTGACTAATGCTCCTGCGACTTTCGTGGATATGATGAACTGAGTATTCAAGGATTATTTGGATCAGTTCGTTGTTGTCTTTATTGATGACATCCTCATATATTCCAAAAGCTGTGAAGATCATGAGCACCATTTGAAGCTGGTACTCTAAAGGCTTCGTGAAAACAAGTTATATGTCAAGTTGAAGAAATGCGAGTTCTGGCTTGGGGAAGTAGCATTCCTTGGGCATGTGGTGTCAAAACATAGAGTATCTATCGATCCTGCGAAGATTGAAGCAATACAAAGTTGGGAAAAACCGAAGTCGGTGACTGAAGTACGTAGCTTTCTGGGTTTAGCTAGTTATTATCGAAGATTTGTGGAAGAATTTTCCCGAATTAATACTCCATTAACTCAGATGACTCGGAAAGATACAAAATTTGTATGGAGCGAGGAATGCAAAAAGAGTTTCCAAGACCTTAAGAGGAGACTCATTTCGGCACCTGTTCTGACAATACCATCTGGTTTAGATGGATTTGTTATCTACAGCGATGCTTCAGGCAAAGGGTTAGGATGTGTTCTCATGCAACATGGAAAATTCATAGCCATTGCCTCGCGATAACTTAAAGAATATGAGAGGAATTATGTTACTCATGAAATAGAGTTGGCAACAGTTGTTTTCGCACTAAAGATCTGGAGGCACTATCTATATGGGGAGAAAGTGGAGATATATTCAGACCATAAAAGTATCAAATATTTCTTCACCCAAAAGAAACTCAACGTGCGGCAACGACGTTGGCTCGAGCTGTTAAAAGATTACGCGTTGAGTAGAAGATCATATGCAGGAATAAGTGCGATGATGTCAAGTATATGTATAGAACCAAATTTAATCGATAAAGTTAAAGTTGGTCAAGCCACCGACCCGGAGCTGATGCGTATGAAGAAGAAAGTACAAGAAGGTGCTATTCCGGAAGCAAGAATCGATGAAGAAGGAATACTTCGAGGCCATTCTAGACTTTGTGTTTCTAACGACTCTGATTTGAAATACAAGATCATGACGGAGGCACATAATACACCATTTGAAATCCATCCTGGAAGTACCAAAATGTATCGTGATCTTCGACATATATTTTGGTGGAATAATATGAAGAAAGAGATTGCAAAGTTTTTCTCGAGGTGTTTAACTTGTCAACGTGTAAAGGTGGAGCATCAAGTACCTAAGGGTCTGTTGCAACCACTTGAGATTCCAAAATGGAAGTAGGAACACATTACCATGGATTTCGTTACGGGTCTTCCCACGGTTTCTTAAGGTATAAATTCTATTTGGGTTATTGTTGATAGATAAACCAAGTCTGCTCATTTTTTACCGATACGGAAGACTTATTCCCTTGAACGTCTTGCTCATATGTATATAAATGAGATTATGAGATTGCATGGTATGTCAGTATCCATAGTTTAGGATCGTGACCCAAGATTCACTTCACGATTTTGGGTTAGTTTGTAAAAAGTTATGGGCACGGATTTACGATTTAGTTCGGCATACCATCCTCAAACGGACGGACAATCAGAGAGGACTATTCAAACTCTTGAAGATCTATTAAGACTCTGTGTCCTAGACTTCAAAGGAAATTGGGATAAGTATTTACCATTGGTGGAATTCTCCTACAACAACAGTTATCAGACAAGTATAAGTGTGGCTCCATTTGAAGCATTATATGGACGAAAGTGTCGCTCTCCAATATGTTGGGATGAGGTGGGTGAAGCAACATTGTTGGGACCCGAGTTGGTACGTTTGACTACGGAAAAGATCGAAATGATTCGACAACGTATACAAACGGCACATGATCGACAAAAGAGTTATACGGATCTTCATTGAAAGGACGTGGAATTTAGTGTTGGGGATTATGTATTATTGCGTGTAGCTCCATGGAAGAGAGTAACAAGATTTGGGAAGAGAGAAAAGCTCAATCCACGATTTATTGGTCCATTTCAGATTCTTGACCGAGTAGGAAATGTAGCATATAGACTCGCGTTACCTCCAAGTATGTCTCGTGTTCATAATGTTTTTAATATATCTGTGCTACGTAAATATGTGAAAGATCCGAACCATATTATTGATTTAGAATCGGACGAGATAGCCAAAGACTTAACGTACGAAGAGGTACCTGTCAAGATCTTGGACAGGAAGGAGCATTTCCTACGCACAAAGGTCTACCACAAGTCAAAGTTTTGTGGAGGAACCATTCTATAGAGGAAATGACCTGCGAGTTGGAAACGGAAATGAAAGCGAGGTATCCTAACCTTTTCGAAACACCAGGTACGTACGTCAATTTCGAGAACGAAATTTCATAAGGAGGGGAGATTGTAAGACCCCAACTTATTATTAATGAAATTGAATTTCCTCGATTTATTATTTTGAAATAGTAAGGGTTGATTTGATTAATGTGGTTAGTTATGGGTAAAATGCACAAATATTTCAAATAAGCAAGTGGTTATAAAATATTCATTGTTGTCGAGGAATATTAGTTTGGTCGTGGAATATTCTTACAGTCGGGGAATATTCGTACGACGGCGCAGCTTTGTGTGGGGCCCATAACGGAAAGCGATTGGATGAAGAAAACGACAAGTATAAGTGGTTTATAAATAACGGCGTAGTTGTTACCGTTACTACTGTTGGAATATCCGGTGGTTAAAACACATTAACACACGGTATTGCACCAATTATTAATTCTTTCGTAAGAAGGCACTACTCAATAATTGTTACAGTAGTTACTGTTCAATATTTTATTTTATTGATTCAATAATTGCTATGTTGATATTTTATATTATTGTTGTTTCAATAATTATCACTACACAATATTTTCATTATCAGGTCAATAATTCATATTATTTGAATAATATTATTAGATAACATTATTGGCAATATCTAGAAAGTTCTGTCTAAGGAGAGATTTGGTCACCTAATTGCGCGCCAGTAAGGAGAAATACTTATTGGAAAGCCCCCTCTTTCTTGGGAACGGCCTGGTTACCAGTATTGTGATTCTATAATATTATTTGTGAATAATTAATTATTGATTTATATGATAAGGAAAATATTCATTTTATGTGGATATAGATGGAGAAAATTTTTAATGCGACAATTGTTGAAAATTGATATTTTATCTTTTCTGATAAAATAATTCATTTAAATATATTATTATATTTTAATAATATAATAATGGTGATATTTTTATAATGAATGTGGGATATATGAGTATATGAGGAGGAGGAGTATTTTTGTTACTAAAAATGTTCAAAAAATGTTAAACATGTTTGTGGACCCCATTTTTTGACTGAAATTTAATTATAGCCTGTAAAATCGTCCTTTTGTGGATTTCGGTCAATTTCTGTTTGGAATTTGGAAAAACTTAAGCTTACAAAGTTGTAGAGAATAGAATTTCCTATGGAAAAGATATAAGGTTCGAATTTTTCTGATAAAGGGGATATTTATTATGAATTATTGAAGTTCCGAAGTTCAAAAATAATTGATTTTTGAAGTTTTAAATATATTTTTTAATAAAAACATTTTTTACACTTTGGTGGGACTCACTTGCACATGTTAATGGCTGAATTCAGATTTTCAAAAGTGGGCATAGGAAAAATTTAATAAATAATATTATTTTATTAAATTTTTTGCTTTGGTGTTCTAAGCATTTTTCTATAAATAGGGTGCTTATGTTAGAATTAAAAATCACACCAGAAACTGAAGTTTTCTCTCTCTATATTATCGAGCATATTCTTGTAAGTATTTTGATACTTTGAGTGTTGTTATACGGTGCAAGTTCCTTCAGCGTTATATCTGATATTCCAACCAGAAGTACTATTCTTTTCGAGGTAAGGGATGTTATTTTTTTTTTAAATGATATTATTTCTTCTAATATCATTATACCGGAATATTGGTAAGATTTTTCTTGTAAATTATTGTCTTTTAGTGTCGGGGTTACTATTCACGTATACGACACTATTCACAGAAAAATTAAATTTTTGTTTTTTGTCCAAAATATCTATTATGGATACTAGCTTTGATTGTATCCATGTTTTGATTATTCTTGAATTTTACTTCACTATGATTATTTATGAATTATTTTTGAACTCGGATTGTTTGAAATAAGAATTCTTAATATTTATTCTTTTGTTTCACTGGATTCGTTTTCTTTAAAATATTTTTCATCATCCTCAGTCCTAAAAGATGATATTACTGAATATCTTTGGCCTGTAGTGTAAAGATGGTTGATTTTATTATGAATATCTTTGGCCCGTAGTGCAAAGATGTATAGGTGTTGAGATGAACATGACCAACTGATGAATATCTTTGGCCTGTAGTGTAAAGATGAATATTTGATTCAAGATGAATATTGATTGATGTTACAGGGATAAAATATTGATGATGGACTTTTAAATTCATAGATTATAGTAGATTTCATTCTCTACGTAATTCATCTATGAATTATTATTTCCGCTGCAAATATTGATATGAAACTTGTTGTCTATTGTATTTTATCATATTTTTCCTTGTTGAAGACTAACGATAATTTGTTCTATATTATCTTAGTCATAATATTCTTTACTGGGCTAGTTGAGCTCACCCTTTTCCTTTTTGTTCTATTTTTCTTCTCAAGAGGCGAGAATGTAGTGAGTACTAGTCGGGGTATGAAATGAAGGTTCTAAAAAGTTGTTTTATTAGTCCTCACCATTTTTATAAAATAATGTACCAATAATTGTAATGAGGACTTATTTGAGTGTCGATATTGTCTAGAAGACAATATTTCTTTTTAAACTCACAGTTTTTATGTTGTATTAATAAAGTTGTAGTTGTTTCTATATCATGTTATTGACGACTCAAAATGGGTGATGTATACCTATTTTGGGGGTGTCACAATAAAGCTATTCGTTTATTAAAAACGGATGTCAAGCTTTCTTAGCTCATGTCACGGATCTAAATAAAAATACGTAAGTTTTGAATGATATTTCTATTGTTAATAAATTTCCCGACGTATTCCCTGAAGAACTTCCTGGCCTACCCCCAAAGCGTGAAATTGAATTTTGTATCGATCTTGAACCTGGTACAAAACCCATTTTCAAAGCCCCATATCGAATGGCTCCTATTGAACTTCAGGAGTAAAAGACCCAACTGCAGGAATTATTAGACATTGGCTTTATTCGTCCTAGTACTTCTCCTTGGGGTGCTCCTGTTCTATTCGTGAAGAAGAAATATGGGAGTATGCGACTTTGTATTGACTATCGGGAGTTGAATTATGTCACCATCAAAAATAGGTACCCATTGCCACGTATTGAAGACCTGTTTGACCTGTTGCAAGGAGCCAAATTCTTTTCAAAGATTGATCTTAATTCCGGATATCACCAATTGAAGATTAGAACTGATGACATTCCAAAGACGGCTCTTAGAACTCGGTACGAGCATTATGAATTCCTAGTCATGTCCTTTGGATTGACTAATTCTCCGTAGATATGATGAACCGATTATTCAAGGAATATTTGGATAACTTTGTGGTTGTCTTTATTGATGACATCCATATTTATTCCAAAAGCCATGAAGATCATGAGCAACACTTGAGGCTGATACTCCAAAAGCTTCGTAAAAACAAGCTTTATGCCAAGTTAAAGAAATGCGAGTTCTGGCTAGAGGTAGTAACATTCCTTGGGCACGTAGTATCAAGTCATAGAATATCTATTGACCCAGCAAAGATTGAAGTTATTCAAAGCTGGGAGCAACCTAAATCAGTGACCGAAGTACGTAGCTTTCTTGGCTTAGCTAGTTATTATCAGAGATTCGTAGAAGGATTTTTTCGAATCGCTACTCCATTAACTCAGCTGACTCAGAAAGATACAAAATTCGTTTGGAGCGAGGAATGCGAGAAGAGTTTTCAAGAAATCAAGAGGAGACTCATTTCAGCACCTGTTCTGACAATACCATCTGGCTCGTAGGGATTTGTCATCTACAGTGATGCGGGCAAAGGGTTGGGATGTGTTCTCATGTAACATGGAAAATTCATAGCCTATGCCTCACGACAACTCAAAGAATATGAGAGGAATTATCCCACGAATGATCTAGAGTTGGCAGTAGTTGTTTTTGTACAAAAGATTTGGAGGCATTACTTGTATGGGGAGAAAGTGGAGATCCTTAAGGGTCATAAAAGCCTTAAATATTTCTTCACTCAAAAGGAAATCAACATGTGACAACGACGTTTGCTTGAACTGTTGAAATATTATGATCATACCATCCAATACCATCCTGGAAAAGTGAATGTGGTAGAGTAGAAGATCATATGCGGGTACGAGTGCGATATTGTCAACGCAAAGGCCCATTTTGTGTGACTTGCAAAGGATGGAGATAGAGTTAAAGACTCTAGGGACCCATGTGATGATGGCGAACATACGAGTAGAATCGACTTTAATTGATAAAGTTAAATCTGCTCAAACTACAGACCTGGAGTTGATGCGCATGAGGAACAAAGTGCAAGAAGGTGCTATGCCGGAAGCAAGAATTGATGAAGAAGGAATACTTCGAGATAACTCCAGACTTTGTGTTCCTAACGACCCTGATTTAAAGTATAAAATCATGATAGAGGCGCAAAACACACCGTTTGTAATCCATCCTGGGAGTACCAAAATGTATCATGATCTTCGTCATACATTTTGGTGGAGCAATATGAAGATAGAGATAGCGCTGTTTATCTCAAGGTGTCTAACTTATCAACGAGTCAAGACAGAGCATCAAGTACCAAAAGGCCCATTGCAACCACTTGAAATTTTGGAATGGAAGTGGGAGCACATTACCATAGATTTCGTTACTGGTCTTCCCAAGGTTTCTCAAGGCATAGATGTAATTTGGGTCATTGTTGATAGATTGACCAAGTCTGCTCATTTCTTACCAATACGAGAAACTTATACACTTGAACGTCTTGTTCGTATGTATATAAACGGGATTGTAAGACTGCATGGTATGCGAGTATCCATAGTTTCTGATTGAGGCCCAAGATTCACTTCACGATTTTGGGTTAGTTTACAAAAAGCTATGGGTACGGATTTACAATTTAGTTCGGCGTATCATCCTCAGACAGACGGACAATCAGAGAACACTATTCAAATTCTGGAAGATTTATTAAGACTCTATGTACTTGACATCAAGGGAAGTGGGGACAAGTTCTTACCGTTGGTGGATTTTTCCTACAACAACAGCTATCAAGCAAGTATTGGCATGGCTCCATTCGAAGCGTTGTATGGAAGAAAGTATCGTTCTCCAGTATGCTGGGATGAGATGGGTGAAGCAACGTTGTTGGGACCAGGGTTGGTACGTATGACTACGGAAAAGATTCAAATGATCCGACAACGTATAAAAACCTCACAAGATCGATAAAAGAGTTATGCTGATCTTCATCGAAAGGACGTGGAATTCGATATTGGAGATCATGTGTTATTACATGTTGTAACGTGGAAAGGAGTTACGAGATTTGGAAAGAGAGAAAAGCTCAATCCTCGATTTATTGGCCTATTTTTAATCCTCGATCGAGTAAGAACTGTAGCCTATAGACTCGCTTTACCGCTAAGTATGTCTCGTGTTCATAACGTTTTTTATATATCCATGTTACGTAAATATGTGAAAGACCCAAACCACATTATTGAGTTAAAACTTGACCAAATAGCAGAAGATTTAACATATGAAGAGGTTCCTGTTCAAATTTTGGATAAGAAGGAACATATTCTACGCTCCAAGGTTATACCTCAAGTCAAAGTTTTATGGAGGAACCACGATGTTGAGGAAATGACTTGGGAGTTAGAATCTGAAATGAAATCATGGTATTCTTACCTCTTCGACAAACCAGGTACGTATCCTAATTTCGAGGGCAAAATTTCATTATAATACCCCAACTTTTATGAATAAAGATGATTTTTTTTTATAATTATCATTTTTGAATATTATGAAATGAGTTTAATATAATGTTATAGTTGTGGGTAATATTTATAAATTTTGCAAAGTACGCAAGTTGATATGTAATATTCGATTGGTCGGGGAATATTCGTTTTAGCTGGGAATTTTCGTACGACGGCACAATCATTGGTGGACCCCACAACGGAAGTATTGTCGGATTGAGAAAACGACAAAAATATTTTATGAAAATGACGGCGGAAGTTTTACCGTTAACAGTTGAAACACCCAGTGTTAAAAGTACAGGAATATGCGTGGTTGCATAGTAGCACACGGTATTGATTATTAATGCTTACGTGAGAAGTCACTCAGTTTTATTCAATTATTACTATAGTAATTGCTGCATAGTATCTCACGTTATTTGATTCAATTATTGTCAGTATTTTGTATATTTTTAAATAAATAATTGAGATGACAGAGTTATTAATATTATTATTTGCAATATTAACGATGTCTAGAAGTTCTGCCAATGAGAGATTTGGTCACCTAATTGCGCGCCAATAGGGAGAAATCCTTATTGGAAAGCCCCCTCTTTCCTGGGAATGACCTAGCCGATTAATATTGTGAATTATAATAATGATGATAAATATTGTTAAAAAAATATTGAAGAAAATTTTTATGAAGTATTTGTTGAACCCCCATTTATCTATTTTTCAAAATAATCGTTAGGAAGTTATAAAGTATATATATATGTGTGTACCGTGTGGGTGTGTGCAAGTGTGTTTTTAATATATATATATATATATATATATATATATATATATATATAATAAATAATAGCACTCCTTCTATGCACTACCATAATATATATAGGTTTGACAAAGTTGGTAGAAGGGGTAGCAATGAATGCACCCGGTGTTCTTTTTTCAAAGAACATGTGATAATTTATATATATATATATATATATATATATATATTATATTTTATTTGATTATTATATTAATACTTTGAAAAATCAGACGTTTGAAGATTTTTTTTCTGTCTATGACTACAAGAATTATTTCGTCCGTGATTTATTTCTTAAACAGTACCCCTTCAATTCTTCTATAAATAGGATGCTTAGTTAGAATTGAAAGCACACCAAAAATTCAGAGAATTCTCTTTTATAATTTTGAACATATTTCTTTAGAGTTTTAAGAAGCTTTGAGCATAGTGCAAGTTTTCTTAAAGAATATCCTCGCCCTACCAGTCGGAATATTATTCTTTTACGGTAAGGGGTATTATTTCTTTTGTATTCTTGAAGAGAATTTCTGTTATTCTATTCTTTATTATTCTGTTGGAATAACCTGTATACACGGACTACCCTATACTTGGTAAAATTCTTCTGTTATACCATTCTTTATTATTTTGTTGGAATAACCTATCTATGCGAAATAACGCATACATGGTGAAATTCTTCTGTTATTCCATTCTTTATTATTCTGTTGGAACATCATGTCTGTACGTTTACGCATGACCTGGTTCCGTTATTTATTATTCTATTGTAACATCTTGTCGGTGCGAATTTCACCTGACCTAGTTTCGTTATTTATTATTTTGTTGGAATATCATGTCTATGCGTTTACGCATGACCTGGTTCCATTATTTATTATTCTGTTGGAATAACCTGTCTGTGCGGTCTATCGAATGCCTGGTGATCTCTTTTGTTATTCCATTCTTTATTATACTCAGTTGGTTAAAGTTTTGACTTCTATACTCCATGAAACTAATGGAATATTCTTGATATTTGCGCTTCATCCAGTATCTTTTCATGGAAATATTCTTCTGAGCATTCTTGAATTTTACTCTTACAAAGAAGTATCATGTTGAAAATTTGGACGTTATTAGTTCCTGGATAAATTAATTCTTGAACTTGTTTTATTGAATTCTTATATCATTGTCATCATCGTCATGTTTATATTATGTTGAAAGTCATCTGTGGCATGTAGTGCGTAGATGGATTTGGTATGATTATGATCAGGGATTAATCGGTATAATCATGACCGTAATGTTACAAATGATGTGGTAAAAGTCCTCATTGGCCCGTAGTGCATTGATGGACAGTTGTTGGCATGATCATGACCATTAATGAATACACGAATATCTTTGGCCCGTAGAGCATGGATAATTTGTGGTTGTGATACTAATGAATATCATTGGCCGTAGTGCAAGGATGATGTGGATTATTTATTAAGTTGAACCCCAACGATAAAAGTGATGAAAAACCTCTTTAAATCATAAAAGATAGTAGATTTTATTCTCTACTTGACTCTTTTAATGGATTGCTCGTTCCGCTGCAGTTAAACTTGATGTTTGTTATTTTTTATCAGTTTAACACTGTTGAAGGCTAACGATAATTTATTTTACATTATCTTAGTCATAATATTTCTTACTGGGTTAGTTGAGCTCACCCTTTGTCTTTCATTGTTCTCTTCAGGAAATGAGAACGTAGTAGGGACTAGTCGGGGAACGGAGTGACGGTCCAGATAATAGCATTAGTAGTCCTCAATATTCTATGAAATAGTGTGATAATAATTGTAATGAGGACTCCTTTGAGTGTGGATATTGTCTAGATGACAATATTCGTATTATAACTCTCAGTTTGTATTTTGTCGTATTTTACACGACAGTTGTATTATTATGTTGTATTTAAATTTTGTACCATGTATTTGGCAACTCAAGATGAGTGATGTATACCTATTTTGGGGGCGTCACATAGACAAATTAGAGGAGGGGTTTAGAACTCTAACCACTATATAATAGGTAAGTTTTCTTCTCTATTTTATAATTTTCTCTTCTCGATCCTCCTCAGCCTACCTTTTGCAATCACAACTTCTACAACCTTAATCGCCTTTATCGAACCTCCAATTCTATTTACCAAAACATAACCCCATTATCAGCCCTTAACACCCCAAATCAGCCTTTATTTACCAAATTACTAGCACCAACCCCGCTGCAATATCACTACATATAGCCTAGACAAAAAAAAGTGGAGAAAAAGTGAACCAACTATCAACGCACCCAGCACCGTCGTTAAAAGCTTCAACACCAAAGGAGCTACCGCAATCATAAGGAGACTCCAACGTCGCCACCACCATAATGAGTCTTCATTATCGTCGCCGCCACCATCGCCACATAGAGCCTCCACCATTGTCGCACCTTGTGTCATCTCTTTCTTCTACACTTGATAGGTTTTCTCTCTTTTTATATTTTATTTAGGCTTTGGAGACGTGTTTGGGAGATGAGTTGATTTTACTGCCTAATCTACGTAAGAATGACATTTGTCATTTTCTTTTTTGTGTTCACTAGCCACGTCTAAAAAATATGAGTCAATTTGACAGACGTCTAATCTTATTAATGAAATGGTGCAATTTCAAAATGTTAATTAGTTCAATAGGGTAATTTCAATTTTTCAAAGTTCAATGGTGTAATAAGTAAAATGTGTCAACTATAGTAGAGTTCTTAGTTTTGCCTGAAAGAATCTAAGCCAATTTAACGGACGTCCAATCTTATTAACGAAATGGTGCAATTTCAAAATTTTAATTAGTTCAATGGGTAATTTGAATTTTTAAAAGTTTAATGGTGTAATAAGTTCAACGAGATTTTCCTTGATTTTACCGATAAGATAATATGCTAATATGTTGTGAAATGTAATTAAAAATTATAAATAAACAAGAAAAAATGTGAAATTTACAATATTATACTTTTCTGGACATAATTTTAGTATTCTATAAACTTCATTCTCTGTTTTGATAATAATTACATCAAGTGATTTTATCATTAACAAATTCAAAACATGGATATATAATTCAAAAATAAAGCAGTACGAAACAAAAACTCTACGTGACATAAAAATTGGACCCGAATGTATTTTGAATTTCACGTATTTGTATTTGTATTTGTATCTGTATTAGGTTTCTTTTAGTCAATTCTTTACCTTCAGAACACATATTTTATATTCCCCAACCGTCTTCAGTTCACTAAAAGGTCCGAAACAATAAATTAACTCATTGCAAATAAAACTTCTTGGCTTCACAAAAAGTATAATAACTTTAAAAATATATTTTATACTCCCTCCATTCCTAATTATTTGACGTTTTGGAGCTTTGCATAACTATTAAGGAAGTTAAAACTCCTATAAAAACTCCACTAAAATTACTATATATGTGACGCCCCCAAAATAGGTATACATCACCCATCTTGAGTCGCCAAATACATGGTACAAAATTCAAATACAACTTAATTATACAACAGTCATGTAAAATACGACAAAACATAATCTAAGAGATTTAATAAGAATATTGTCATCTAGACAATATCCACACTCAATGGAGTCCTCATTACATTTATTGTCACACTATTTAACAGAATAGTGAGGACTACTAATGCTATCATCTGGACCGTCACTCCGTTCGCCGACTAGTCCCGGCTACGTTCTCATTTCCTGAAGAGAACAATGAAAGCAAAAGGGTGAGCTCAACTAGCCCAGTAAGAAATATTATGACTAAGATAATGCAAAATAAATTATTGTTAGCCTACAACAGTGTTAAACTGATACAATATAACAAACATCAAGTTTAACTGCAGCGGAACAAGCAATCCATTAGAAAAGTCAAGTAGAGAATAAAATCTACTATCTTCTATGATTTAAAAGGTTTTTCATCACTTTTATCGCTGAGACTCAGCTTAATAAATAATCTACATCATCGAATCACCCCTGCACTACGGCCAAGGATATTCTTTAGTATCACGACCACAAATTATCCATGCACTACGGCCAATGAGGACTTTTACCACATCATTTGTAACATTACGGTCATGATTATACCGAATGATCCCTGGTCATAATCATACCAAGTCCATCTATGCACTACAGGCCACAGATGACTTTCAACAGAATATAAACATGAGGATGATGACAATGATATAGGAATTCAATAAAATAAATTCATGAATAAAAGATTTATAATCTAACTTATCCATAAATCAATAATGTCCAAATTGTCAACATGATACTTCTTTGTAGAGTAAAATTCAAAAATGCTCAGAAGAATATTTCTATGAAAAGATATTGGATGAAGCGCAAATATCAAAGATATTCCACTAATTTCATGGAGTATAAAAGCCAAAACTTTAACCAACTGAGTATAACAAAGAATGGAATCACAAAAGAATTCACCAGACATGCGATAGACCGCACAGACAGGTTATTCCGATAGAATAATAAATAATGGAACTAGGTCATGCGTAAACACACAGACAGGATATTCCAACAGAATAATAAATAATGGAACCAGGTAATACGTAAATGCACAGACAGGATATTCCAACAGAATAATAAAAATGCAATAACAGAAGAATTCACCATGCATACGATAGACCGCACAGACAGGTTATTCCAACAGAATAATAAATAATGGAACCAGGTCATGTATAAACGCACAAACAGGATATTCCAACAGAATAATAAAGAATGGAATAACATAAGAATTTCACCATGTATGCGGTACTTCGCATAGATAGGTTATTCCAACATAAAAATAAAGAATGAAATAATAGAAGAATTTCACCATGTATACGGTAGTCCACGTATACAGGTTATTCCAACAGAATAATAAAGGATGGAATAACAATAGCTCTCTTCAAGAACATGAAAGAAATAATACTCCTTACCTTAGAAAGAAACTGGATACTGGAGTAGTGAGGTAGCAGACCTCTCTTCTTCTTTCTCTCTATAATAAATGCTCTATAGCTTGAGTGAATTGGTGAAGAATAATGAAGAAATGAGTTTCTATTTATAGGAAAATATAGTTTCGATAATTGCACGTTTTGGGGCTCAGAATATTATAGTATAATAACTTCATCTTTTCCTTTATTTTTAATTTAGTCTTGCAAGTATTATCAAACTTGCACCACCTCCCCTAATAGTAAATAATGTGAATCAATAGTAAATCATGTGACTTAATAGTTCTAGACATGTGAAAATACTAATTATAGTATAATACCTCCATCTATACCTCCATTTTTAACTTAGTCATGCAAGTATTATCAATCTTGCACCAACTCCTCTAATAGTAAGGGAGGAGAACGACCACCGGTCGTATGCTATAAATGTGGAAAAGAGGGACATATCAGCCCAAACTACCCACAACAGTTCAAGGTATGTTATAATTATGGACAGGAAGGACATATCGCTCGAGATTGTATGGTAGCGAAACCAAGTACAGCGGGGATGGTGACTCAAAAGGCTGTCCCAGAAAAGTCAAAGTCAACGGTTCCTGGAAGAGCGTTTGTCGTGACTGGTCAAAATGTGAGGAACCCAAACGAGGTATCACGGGTAAGCTAATCATAAATTCTTGTGAAGTTTATACCTTACTTGATATCGGTGCTACCCATTCATTTATCTCTCCTGTTTGTGCTCAACGTTTAAACTTAACTCCGGAAAAATTAGACTTTGATTTATCTGTGGAGACTCCGTTAGGAGAAACTTTCATCACATCCACTGTTTATAAATCTTGTTTGATCCAAGTTGGCACCATCACATTACCTGTTGACCATATCTCTTTAAAGATACTTGTTTTTTATGTGATTTTAGGGATTGATTGGTTAACTACTCATTATGCCAAAATTGATAGTTTTTGTAAGGTTGTTAGTTTTCATATTCCTAACCAACCTGTTGTACAAATTCAAGTAACTAAACCATTATAATCAATCACTGTCATATCTAGTCATAAAGCTATTCGTTTATTGAAAAACGGATGTAAAGCTTTTTTAGCACATGTTATGGATTTGAATAAAGACACGCCAGATTTGAATAATATTCCTGTTGTTAGTAAATTTCCTAACGTGTTTCCTGAAGAACTTCCCGGTCTATCCCCAGAACGTGAAGTTGAATTCTTTATTGATCTTGAACCTGGTACAAAGCTCATTTCTAAAACCCCATATCGAATGGCTCCTATTGAACTTCAGGAGTTAAAGGTCCAACTACAGGAGTTGTTGGACATCGGTTTCATTCGTCCTAGTACATCTCCTTGGGGTACTCCTGTTTATTTGTAAAGAAAAAAGACGGGAGTATGCGACTTTGTATTGACTATCAAGAATTGAACCATGTCACCATCAAGAATAGGTATCTGTTACCTCGTATTGATGACCTGTTTGAGCAGTTGCAAGGAGCACAATTCTTTTCAAAGATCGATCTTCGTTCTGGATATCATTAGCTGAAGATTAGAACTGAGGATATCCCAAAGACTGCTTTCAGAACTCGGTACGGGCATTATGAATTTTTAGTCATGTCTTTTGGATTGACTAATGCTCCTGCTGCTTTTATGGATATGATGAACCGAGTATTCATGGACTATTTGGATTAGTTCGTTGTTGTCTTTATTGATGACATTCTCATATATTCTAAAAGCCGTGAAGATCATGAGCACCATTTGAAGCTGGTACTCCAAAGGCTTCGTGAAAATAAGCTATATGCCAAGTTGAAGAAATGCGAATTCTGGCTTGAGGAAGAAGCATTCCTTGGGCACGTGGTGTCAAAACATAGAGTATTTGTTGACCCGGCGAAGATTGAGGCAATACAAAGTTGGGAGCAACCGAAGTTGGTAACCAAAGTACGTAGCTTTTTGGGCTTAGCTGGTTATTATCGGAGATTCGTGGAAGGATTTTCTCGAATTGAAACTTCGTTTACTCAGCTGACTCGAAAAGATACAAAATTCGTATGGAGCGAGGAATGCGAGAAGAGTTTCCAAGAGCTCAAGAGGAGACTCATTTCGGCACCTGTTCTGACAATACCATCTGGTTCGGATGGATTTGTTATCTACAGGGATGCTTCAGGCAAAGGGTTAGGATGTGTTCTCATGCAACGTGGGAAAGTCATAGCTTATGCCTCGCGACAACTTAAAGAATATGAGAGGAATTATCCTACTCATGATCTAAAGTTGGCAGCAGTCGTTTTCGCGCTAAAGATCTGGAGGCACTATCTATATGGAGATAAAGTGGAGATATATTCAGACCATAAAAGCCTCAAATATTTCTTCACCCAAAAGGAACTCAACATGCGACAACGACGTTGGCTCAAGCTGTTAAAAGATTATGACCACACCATTCAATACCATCCTCAAAAAGCAAACATGGTAGCTGACGCATTGAGTAGAAGATCATATGCAGGAACGAGTGCGATGATGATAAGTATACGCATAGAACCAACTTTAATCGATGAAGTTAAAGTTGCTCAAGCCACAGACCCGGAGCTGATGCGTATGAAGAAGAAAGTACAAGAGGGTGCTATTCCAGAAGCAAGAATCGATGAAGAAGGAATACTTCGAGTCCACTCCAAACTTTGTGTTCCTAACGATTTTGATTTAAAGAACAAGATCATGATGAAGGCACACAATACACCATTTGCAATCCATCCTGGAAGTACCAAAATGTATCGTGATCTTTGACATACATTTTGGTAGAACAATATGAAGAGAGAGATCGCAAATTTTATCTCGAGGTGTTTAACTTGTCAACGTGTAAAGGCGGAGCATCAAGTACCTAAGGGTCCAATGCAACCACTTGAGATTCCGAAATGGAAGTGGGAACACATTACCATGGATTTCGTTACGGGTCTTCCCACGGTTTCTCAAGGCATAAATGCTATTTGGGTTATTGTTGATAGATTAACCAAGTCTGCTCATTTTTTGCCGATACGGGAGACTTATTACCTCGAACGTCTTGCTCATATGTATGTAAATGAGATTGTGAGATTGCATGGCATACCAGTATCCATAGTTTCGGATCGTGACCTAAGATTTATTTCACGATTTTGGGTTAGCTTACAAAAAGCTATGGACACGAATTTACGATTCAGTTCGGTATACCATCCTCAAACGGACGGACAATCAGAGAGGACTATTCAAACTCTTGAAGATCTATTAAGACTCTGTGTCCTAAATTTCAAAGGGAGTTGGGATAAGTATTTACCATTGATGGAATTCTCCCACAATAACAGTTATCATGCAAGTATAGGTGTGGCTCCATTCGAAGCATTGTATGGATGAAAGTTTCGCTCTCCAATATGTTGGGATGAGGTGGGTGAAGCAACATTGTTGGGACCCGAGTTGGTAAGTATAACTACGAAAAGGTCCAAATGATTCAAAAACGTATACAAACAGCTCAAGATCGACAAACGAGTTATGCGGATCTTCATCGAAAGGACGTGGAATTTAGTATTGGGGATCATGTATTGTTGTGTGTTTCCCCATGGAAGGGAGTTACAAGATTTAGTAAGAGAGGAAAGCTCAATCCATGATTTATTAGTCCATTTCAGATTCTTGACCGAGTAGGAAATGTAGCCTATAGACTTGCGTTACCTCCAAGTATGTCTCGTGTTCATAATGTTTTTCATATATCTGTGCTTCGTAAATATGTGAAAGACCCGAACCACGCTATTGAGTTAGATCCGGATGAGATAGTCGAAGACTTAACGTACGAGGAGGTACCTGTCAAGATCTTGGATAGGAAGGAGCATGTCTTACGTACAAAGGTCATACCACAAGTTAAAGGTTTATGGAGAAACCATGCTATTGAGGAAATGACCTGGGAGTTGGAAACAGAAATGAAAGCGAGGTATCCTCACCTTTTCGAAACACCAGGTACGTACGTCAATTTCGAGGACGAAATTTTATAAGGAGGGGAGGTTGTAACACCCCAACTTATTATAAATAAAATTAAATTTCCTCTATTTATTATTTTGAAATAGTAAGGGTTGATTTGATTAATGTGGTTAGTTATGGGTAAAATGCACAAATATTTCAAATATGCAAGTGGTTATAAAATATTCATTTTTATCAGAGAATATTCGTTTGGTCGTGGAATATTCTTACTGTCGAGGAATATTCGTACGACGGCGCAGCCTTGTGTGGGCCCCATAACGGAAAGCGATTGGATAAAGAAAACGACAAGTATAAGTTGTTTATAAATAACGGCGTAGTTGTTACCGTTAATACTGTTGGAATACCCGGTGGTTAAAACACAGTAGCACACGGTACTGCACCAATTATTGATTCTTACGTAGGAAGGCATTACTCAATAATTGTTACAGTAATTAATGTTCAATATTTTATTTTATTGATTCAATAATTGCTACATTGATATTTTATATTATTGTTGTTTCAATAATTGTCACTACACAGTATTTTCATTATGAGATCAATAATTCATATTATTTGAATAATATTATTAGATAACATTATTGGTAATATCTAGAAAGTTCTGTCTAAGGAGAGGTTGGTCACCTAATTGCGCGCCAGTAAGGAGAAATCCTTATTGGAAAGCCCCCTCTTTCCTGAGAACTGTCTGGTTGTCAATATTGTGATTCTGTAATATTATTTGTGAATAATTAATTATTGATTTATATGATAAGGAAAATATTCATTTCATGTGGATATAGATGGAAAAAAAATTTTAATATGACAATTGTTGAAAAATTGTTATTTTATCTTTTCTAGTAAATAATTCATTTAAATATATTATTATATTTTAATAATATAATAATGGTGATATTTTTACAATGAATGTGGGATATATGAGTATATGAGGATGAGGAGTATTTTTGTTACAATTAATGTTTAAAACATGTTAAACATGTCGGTGGACCCCATTTCTTGACTGAAATTGGTTTATAGCCCGTAAAATCGTCCGTTTATGGATTTCGGTTAATTTCTGTTTGGAATTTGGAAAAACTTTCTTCTGTAAAGTTGTAGAGAATGGAATTTCCTATGGAAAAGGCATGAGGTTTGAATTTTTCTGACAAAAAGGCTATTTATTATGAATTATTTAAGTTTTGGAGTTCCGAAATAATCGATTTTTAGAAGTTTTAAATAATTTTATTAACAAAAACGTTTTTTTTATTTTGGTGGGTTGGTGGATGATGTCTAGACCAAAAATGTGGGCTAAGGAAAATTTATATAAATATATTAATATTTTACTAAATTTACTGCTTTGGTGTTCTAAGCATTTTTCTATAAATAGGGTGCTTAGGTTAGAATTGAAAATAACACCAGAAACTGAAATTTTCTCTCTCTTTCTCTCTCTATATTATCGAGCATATTTTTGTGAGTATTTTGATACTTTGAGTGTTGCTATACGGTTCAAGTTCCCTTCAGCACTATATTCGGTATTCCAGCTAGAAATACAGTCTTTTCAAAGTAAGGGATATTTTTTTTTAAAATGATATTATTTCTTCTAATATCATTATGCCAGATTATTGGTAAGGTTTTTCTTGTGAAATTCTTGTTTTTTAGTGTCGGGGTTACTATTCACGTATACGGCACTATTAACGTATACGGCACTATTCACGAATACAGCACTATTCACAGAAAAATTAAATTTTTGTTTTTTATCCAAAATATCTATTATGGATACCAGCTTTGATTATATCCATGTTTTGATCATTCTTGAATTTTACTTCACTATGATTATTAATGATGTATTTTTGAACTTGGACTATTTAAAGTACGAATCCTTAATATTTGCTTTTTTGTTTCAATGAATTCGTTTTCTTTAAAATATTTTTCATCATTCTCAGTCCTAAATGATGGTATTACTGAATATCTTTGGCCTGTAGTGCAAAGATGAATGAATTTTTGATGAATATCTTTGGTCTGTAGTGCAAAGATGTACAGGTGTTGAGATGAACATGACCGACTGATGAATATCTTTGGCCTGTAGTGCAAAGATGAATATTTTATTCAAGATGAATATTGATTGATGTTACAGGGATAAAATATTGATGATGGAATTTTAAATTCATAGATAAAAGTAGATTTTATTCTCTACGTAACTTTTCTATGAATTATTATTTCCGCTGCGAATATTGATCTGAAACTTGTTGTCTATTGTATTTTATCAGATTTTCCCCTGTTGAAGACTAACGATAATTTGTTCTATATTATCTTAGTCATAATGTTCTTTACTGGGCTAGTTGAGCTCACTCATTTCCTATTTGTTTCATTTTTCTTTTCAAGAGGCGAGAATGTAGCGAGTTCTAGTCGGGGTGTGGAATGATGATTCTAGAAAGTTGTTTTAGTAGTCCTCACCATTTTTGTAAAATAATGTACCAATAATTGTAATGAGGACTTATTTGGGTGTAAATATTGTCTAGACGATAATATTTGTATTTAAACTCATAATTTTTATGTTGTATTAATAAAGTTGTAGTTGTTTCTGTACCATATTATTGACAACTCAAAATGGGTTATGTATACCTATTTTGGGGGCGTCACACAGAAGCTCTTTTGATATTTATATTAAATATTTTCTCATGTGAATTGGATAAGGAAAAAAATTTGAAATATAGATTTCAAAGAAGGCTTTGGAAATTAGACATAGCCTTCCTTTTTCTCCAAAATTGATACTCCTCTCCCTCACAATTTTCTAATTTCACTTCTGTTAATTCCTTCTTTCTCTTTTTTATGTTATGTTTTGAACATATACAAACATGTTCCCGTTCTTGATCATGAAATTTGTATTTAGACTCTCTCCTGCAATGGCAAAAAAGAAATTTCAATCAAAGTTTATAGAATTAGGCGAAATCTCTCTGTGATTGGGCAACTTCTATATTATAGAATCGCCATGGAGCACTAAAGCATCAGCAGGTACACACAACCCTTTTATCTCATTTTATCCGATAATCATCTCATGATTCTCATTTCCCTCTCTCTAATTCTCTCTCTCTATATATATATATATATATATATGTGTGTGTGTGTGTGTGTGTGTGTGTGTGTGTGTCTGTGGCTATATATATAAGTACGCTTATATTTTCATCGTTCTAAGACATGACCAATCATCATCGACTTCATCGTCAACAAAACTATTGCTTGTTTGCTTTGCGGTTCCTCCTCGGATTGAAATTCGTCATATTCAATGGCTAATCGTCTTCATCGCGAAACCTGAAATCAAAGAAATCAATAATTCCGCAAAACCCTAACAGGTAAACCCTAAAATATAAGATATTAAAGAGGAAACAATATGATCGTTTTCGTACCCATAATGAATGAATGAATGAATTTAGGCTGCAATTGTGACTGTGAAGAGAGATTTGTTTGTTAATTCTGGATTGAAGAAGATCAAAGCGAAGAGAGAATGAAGAGAATAAGATAGAGAAGAGGAGAAGAGGAGAAGAGGTTGGGTACACTCGACCAACCAATGAAGATGGAAAGACTTTTACTATAAGTCTACAAGGTTTTCAGTTAAAATTGAACATAAAATTGTACTCCCTTTCTCAGAAATTAAGAATACATTTCAAAATTTTAGATTAATTTATGAATCTTAAAATTTAGAATTAACATATGTATTTAATTTTAAAACTAACAAATATGTTTTGCTTGAAAAAATGCTTATTAGTTTTGTTACAGCTTTTATGTATTACTCCAGTTATCTTTGGTAATGAGAAAGTACTTAAAACATTAAAAAGTATAAAGTATTTTTGTTGATGAAATTTGTCACTTGATTTTAAAGAAAATGACAAAAATAATAATAATAGTATAGTAGTAAAGTAGGAATAGAATAGTAGTATGTAGGGAAGATGTGGACTACTTCTTGACGATGAAGCTGCACCCACGAGAGATGCAATGTAAGTTCAAAGTTCTCAATTTTGATGCGACAATTGATTTTATTTTCGAGATGCGAAGTATATTAGACGAAATAATATATATATATATATATATATATATATATATATAATTTTTGAGCTCCTTATTGGCATGAAAGTCATCCAAGGACACATATGATTTGTAAGCTAGCTATAAAACTGAAAAGGGTCCATCATGGGAACCAGATCTAGATCCATCAGCTGGATCTTAGATCTCGTGGCTCCTAATCTCACAGAATATCATATGAATAGCCTGCATAACAGATATACTGAAATCAAACAGATATCTAATCTAAACGTCGCATAACAAAGAATTCATCAGTTAAATCCTTCACTGCGCGTAGCCAAGCTTCCCATTTTCTCTATATATAGATTTAGGGTCACGTGGTTGCTTAATATTTATAAAAAAACTAGATTTAAATAAATCTTAGCCATTCTAGCTCAACAGTTCCAGTTTTATAACTTTTGAACCGGTTAAAAGTTAGATAAGGCTAGATTTAGATAAATCTAGTCCACAGATTGAAATATTACAGATTACATTAAATGAACAGTTAAAATTGATATTTAATCACGGTAAATAATTAATATATATACTTATATATTTATTAAAGCGATAAAAAACCACGAATTTATAATCCAGACCTGACTGTTGAATGTATATATATATATATATATATATATATATATATATATATATATATATATATATATATATATATGATTATATATATATATATTAAAGCAGTAAAAAGGCCACGAATTTAGAATTCAGGCCAAACTGGTAAATATAAATATAATCATATATATGTATATGTGTGTGTGTGTGTGTGTGTGTGTATATATATATATATATGATTATACATATAATAAAGTAGTAAAAGAACACATATTAACAATCCAGACACTGTTAAACAATATAATTCGAATTTGAATCAACAGTTTCGGACCTTTTGGTGAACTAAGGACTGTCGGGGAAAAAAAAATATGGGTTGTGAAGGTGAAGAATTGACTAAAAGAAAACCAATACAAATACAAATAGGTGAAATTCAAAATAAATTTGGGTTCAATTTTCATGTCACGTATAGTTTTTGTTTCTTCTTATTTTATTTTTGGCTTATATATCCATGTTTTGGATGTGTTAATGGTAAAATCACTAGATTGAATTATTATCAAAACAGATAATGAAGTTTATAGAATACTAAAATTATGTCCAAAAAAGTATAATACTGTAAATTTCACATTTTTTCTTATTTATTTATGATTTTTAATTACATTTCACAACTTATTAGCATATTATTTTATTGACAAAATTAAGGAAAATCCCGTTGAACTTATTACAATGTTAAACTTTTAAAAATTCAAAATACCCCATTGAACTAATTAAAATTTAGAAATTACATCATTATGTTAATAAGATTTGACGTCCGTTAAATTGACTCAGATTCTTTTAGGCAAAACTAAGAAAACCTCACTATAGACATGTTTTACTTATTACATCATTAAACTTTTAAAAATTGAAATTATCTTATTGAACTAATTAATATTTTGAAATTACACCATTTCGTTAATAAGATTAGACGTCCGTCAAATTGACTCATACTTTTTAGACGTGGCGAGTGAAAGCAGAAAAGAAAATGACAAATGTCATTCGTACATGGATTAGGCAGTAAAATCAACTCATCTCCCAAACATATTTCTAAAGCTAAATAAAATACGCAGAGAGAGAAAACCTACCAAGTGTAGAAGAAAGCGGCGACATAAGGTGAGGCAACGGTGGAGGCTCCATGTGGCAGTGGTAGCAACGACAACAATGGAGACTCTCATTGTGGTGGTGGTGACGTTGAAGGCTCTTTTGGTTGCGGTAGCTCCTTTGGTGTTGAAGCTTTTAATGACTGTGACGTCCCCAAAATAGGCCCACACAACTCATTCTAAGTCGCCAAATACATGGTACAGAATCTAAATACAAACTTCATTCATATGGTTGTCGTGCAAAATACGATAACACATGAGTTGTGAGTTTGAATACAAATATTATCTTGTAGACAATATCCAAACTCAAAGAAAGTCTTCATTACAATTATTATCACACTATTTTACAAAATAGGGAGGATTGCTATAATAACTATCTTGGACCATTACTCCACTCTCCGACTAGTCCCAACTACATTCTCACCTCCTGAGAAGAACAATGGAACCAAAAGGAAAAGGGTGAGCTCAACTAGCTCAGTAAAAAATATAATGACTAAGATAATGTAAAACAAATTATCCTTAGTCCTCAACAGGGAAAAATCTGATAGAATACAATAGACAACAAGTTTTAGATCAACAAGTGTAGTGGAACAAACAATCCATTAAAAGAGTCAAGTAGAGCATGATGTCTACTATCTTCTATGATTTAAAAGTTCATCATCAATATTTTATCCCTGTAACACCAATCAATAAATATTTCAAATGAACAAATTATCCATGCACTACGGGCCAAGGATATTCGTTTGTATCACCAGTGGTCATGATCATGTCAAACACCTGTCCATCTATGCACTACGGGCCAAAGAGAAATTTTACCACAAACCTTTATCTGTAACATTAAAGGTCATTATTATACCAATACATAATTTCTGGTCATAATCATACCAATCAATAGTTCATCTTTCCACTACGGGCCAAATATGACTTTTAACACAATATAAGCATGATGAAGATGACAATTGTAAGACCCCAACTTATTATTAATGAAATTGAATTTCCTCTATTTATTATTTTGAAATAGTAAGGGTTAATTTAATTAATGTGGTTAGTTATGGATAAAACGCGCAAATATTTCAAATAAGCAAGTGGTTATAAAATATTCATTGTTGTCAGAGAATATTAATTTGGTCATGGAATATTCTTACTGTCGGGAAATATTCGTACGACGGCGCAACTTTGTGTGGGCCCCAAAATGGAAAGCAATTGGATGAAAAAAACGACAAGTATAAGTGGTTTATAAATAACGGCGTAGTTGTTACCATTAATACTATTGGAATATCCGATGGTTAAAACACAGTAGCACACGGTATTGCACCAATTATTGATTCTTACGTAAGAAGGCACTACTCAATAATTGTTACAGTAGTTACTGTTTAATATTTTATTTTATTAATTCAATAATTGCTACGTTGATATTTTATATCATTGTTGTTTCAATAATTGTCACTACACAGTATTTTCATTATCAGATCAATAATTCATATTATTTGAATAATATTATTAGATAACATTATTGGCAATGTCTAGAAAGTTCTATCTAAGGAGAGGTTTGGTCACCTAATTGCGCGCCAGTAAGGAGAAATCCTTATTAGAAAGCCCCCTATTTCCTGGGAACGGCCTGGTTGCCAGTATTGTGATTCTATAATATTATTTGTGAATAATAAATTATTGATTTATATGATAAGGAAAATATTCATTTTATGTGGATATAGATGGAGAAAATTTTTAATGTGACAATTGTTGAAAATTGATATTTTATCTTTTCTAATAAAATAATTTATTTAAATATATTATTATATTTTAATAATATAATAATGATGATATTTTTATAATGAATGTGGGATATATGAGTATATGAAGAGTATTTTTGTTACTAAAAATGTTTAAAACATGTTAAACATGTTTGTGGACCCCATTTCTTGACTAAAATTTGATTATAGCCTGTAAAATCGTTCGTTTGTGGATTTCGGTCAATTTCTGTTTGAAATTTGGAAAAATTTAAACTTACAAAGTTGTAGAGAATGAAATTTCCTATAGAAAAGACATAAGGTTCGAATTTTTCTAATAAAAGGGCTATTTATTATGAATTATTGAATTTCCAAAGTTCCAGAATAATTGATTTTTGAAGTTTTAAATTTTTTTTTAATAAAATTTTTTTTTACACTTTGGTGGGCCCCACTTGCACATGTTAATGGCTGAACTCAGATCTTCAAAAGTGGGCGTAGGAAAAATTTAATAAATAATATTATTTTATTAAATTTTTTGCTTTGGTGTTCTAAGCATTTTTCTATAAATAGGGTGCTTATGTTAGAATTAAAAATCACACCAGAAACTGAAGTTTTCTCTCTCTATATTATCGAGTGTATTCTTGTGAGTATTTTGATATTTTGAGTCTTGTTATACGGTGTAAGTTCCTTCAGCATTATATCTGATATTCCTGCCAGAAGTATTATTCTTTTCGAGGTAAGGGATGTTATTTTTTTTAAAATGATATTATTTCTTCTAATATCATTATGCTGGAATATTGGTAAGATTTTTCTTGTGAAATTCTTGTCTTTTAGTGTCGGGGTTACTATTCACGTATACGACACTACGACACTATTCACAGAAAAATTAAATTTTCGTTTTTTATCCAAAATATCTATTATGAATACTAGCTTTGATTGTATCCATGTTTTGATCATTCTTGAATTTTACTTCACTATGATTATTTATGAAGTATTTTTGAACTCAGATTGTTTGAAATATGAATCCTTAATATTTATTCTTTTGTTTCACTGGATTCATTTTCTTTAAAATATTTTTCATCATCTTCAGTCCTAAAAGATGATATTACTGAATATCTTTGGCCTGTAGTGCAAAGATGGTTGATTTTATTATGAATATCTTTGGCCCGTAGTGCAAAGATGTACAGGTGTTGAGATGAACATGACCAACTGATGAATATCTTTGGCCTGTAGTCCAAAGATGAATATTTGATTCAAGATGAATATTGATTGATGTTAGATGGATAAAATATTGATGATAGACTTTTAAATTCATAGATTATAGTAGATTTCATTCTCCACGTAACTCATCTATGAATTATTATATCCGCTGCAAATATTGATCTGAAACTTGTTGTCTATTGTATTTTATCAGATTTTTCCATGTTGAATACTAACGATAATTTGTTCTATATTATCTTAGTCATAATATTCTTTACTGGGCTAGTTGAGCTCACCCTTTTCCTTTTTGTTCCATTTTTCTTCTTAGGATGCGAGAATGTAGCGAGTACTAGTCGGGGTATGGAATGAAGGTTCTAAAAAGTTGTTTTAGTAGTCCTCACCATTTTTATAAAATAATATACCAATAATTGTAATGAGGACTTATTTGAGTGTTGATATTGTCTAGAAGACAATATTTATTTTTAAACTCAAAGTTTTTATGTTGTATTAATAAAGTTGTAGTTGTTTTTGTACCATTTTATTGACGACTCAAAATGAGTGATGTATACCTATTTTGGGGGCGTCACAACAATGATATAAAGAATCAATCAATTGAGAAGAGCTGCATAGCTCAATATCATCATACTTACGTGCATTATTAACCACTCGGATTGGAGAGCGGGTACTAATATTGCGGATTGATGTATTTCAGAGATCAAGGTTAAATATTAGAGATTTATAATTCAATTTATCCAGAATTCAAGAATGTCCAAATTGTCAACATGATCACTAATTGTGGAGTAAATTAAAGAATGATATTCATGTATCAAAAATAATTTTAGACAAAAGAAATTAATTTTTTTTCTTGAATAGTACCCCGAATGAATTGTACTCGAATGAAAAGTACCCCGAATAAATAGTATCGCGCATGAATAGTATTCCAAATGAATAGTACCCCGACAAAAATAGTATCCCGCTATATATTTAATAAGAAAGTTCAGACCAATAGTGGAATGATACTAGATGAAACACAAACTATTAAGAATATTTCACTAATTTCAAGGGTTTTCACCATTTAATAATAAGGTTATGGAAACAAACAATAAATTCGTACCATAAATGGAGAAATATGAAAGAAGAAGATATTCCTTGATGAGTACAAAAGAAATGATATCTCATACGAGTATAAAAGAATATACGAAACTGCAAATGGATTTTCACCCGTCATGCGGTAATCCGCGTAGACAGATCATTTTCATAATTTAATAAAGAATGAATACGAAGGATTATTCACCAGGCATACGGTAATCCGCGTAGACAGGTTACTCCCGCAGATTAATAAATAATGAATACGAGGGTTATTCACCATGCATGCGATAATTCGCGTAGACAGGTTACTCTCGCAGATTAATAAAGAATAGAATGACAACCCTTACGAGTACGAAAAATAATATCCCTTACGAATACAAAAAATAATATCCCTTACTAATACAAAAAATATTATCCCTTACTAATACGAAAAATAATATCCATTACTAATACGAAAAATAATATCCCTTACTAATACGAAAAATAATATTCCTTACCTTAGTAGGAGATTAGATACTGCAATAGTATAGTAGCAGAATACTCTTCTTCTTTCTCTCTATAGTTTCTCTCTCTATAGTTTTAGTGAATTCGTAAGAAAGAATGAAGTAATGAGCTTCTATGTATAGGATAATGGACTAAATAGTAACTGATTCATGAACGGTCCAGATTGATTTACTATTATAACTTCAATCGACGGTCTGAAAAATTAGCACATCTCCCTATAGAATAATAAGTCAAACTTACAACAAACGCCTCATGACAAATCCCTCTATTTATATCAACAATTGAATAAATATTTACCACAAATCACTTATCTTCAATCAACACATTTTTAATCTTTCAACAATTATTCATCATTTAATAGTATAACTCACAATATTGACAACTAGGTCGTTCCCAAGAAAGAGAGGTTTTTCGATAAGGATTTCTCCTTACTGGCGCACAATTAAATAACCAAACCCCTTTTCTCGAAAGAACTTTCTAGACATTTCAATAATGCAAATAATAATATGAATAACTATGTCGTCTCAATTATTAATTTAATAATATAAAATATTGTGCAGATGATACTGTGACAATAATTGAATCAATAATATGAGATATTATGCAGCAACTACTGTGGCAATTATTGAATGAAGTTGAGTGACTTCTTACATAAACATCAATAATCAGAGATACTGTACAATACCGTGTGCTGCTGTGCACCAACGCGTATTACTATACTTTTATCACCATGTATTTCAACAGTTTAACGGTAAAAGTCTTGTCATTATTTTATGAAAAGGTTATTTCTGTCGCTTTCTATATCCAGCAGTTATTCAGTCATGTGGTCCACCAATGATTGCGTCGTCATACAAATATTCCCCGACAAAAAGAATATTTCCCGACCAAACGAATATTTTATGACAACTTGCTTACTTTGCAAATTTTGCACATATCACTCATAACTATAGCATTATATCAAATTAACACCTTATTATTCAAAATAATATTTAGAGAAAATTAAATTTTTATTCATAAAAGTTGGGGTCTTACAATGACGGTGTTGGGTGTGCTGTTAGTTGGTTCACTTCTTCTTCATTTTTTTTATTTAGGCTATGTGGAGTGATATTGCAGCGGGGTTGGTGCTAGTAATTCAGTAAATAAAGGTTGATTTAGGGTGTTGGGGGCTGATAATGGGGCTTTGTGTTTTGGTAAATAGAATTGGGGGTTCGATAGAGACGATTAAGGTTGTAGAAGTTGTGATTGCAAAAGATAGGCGAAGGAGGATCAAGATTTTTTTTTTAAATAGAAAAGAAAATGCACCTATTATAGTAGTCATTTTTCTAAACCCCTCCTTTGATTTGTCTATATAAAAATGATGGTGTATATACGTTCAAATTGTATAAAATCTATCAAATTAATGATGTAATTTGAACAAATTAAATATCAAGAAAAATAATCAAATTTGAATATGTTTAATTTTGCTAAATAACATCATTAATTTGATCAATTTAAAAAATTCGAAGCAGAAATCTATGGTGTACTTCCGGTTAGTTTGTAAATTTGAAGCATAAATCTAGCCACGCATGAAAAATCTGAGTCAATTAGACGCCCATTCAATCTTATTAATGGAATGGTATAATTTCAAAATTTTAATTAGTTCAATAGGGTAATTTTAATTTTAAAAATTTAATGGTGTAATAAATAAAATGTGCCAACTATAATAGGGTTTCCTTAGTTTTGTTTGAAAGAATTTGAGCCAAATTGACGAACGTCAAATCTTATTGATGAAATTTTAAAATTTTAATTAGTTCAATAGGGTAATTTGAATTTTAAAAAATTTAATAGTGTAATAAGTAAAACGTGCCAACTATAGTGGGATTTTCCTTAGTTTTGCGAGAATATACTTATATAATTATATTATTCCATTAGTTTTAATTTATAAAATTTTAAAAATTAATTTAAAATATTTTTAAATATAAAATTAAAATAGATTTATTTATTTTCAAATTAATAAATTTTAGATAATTTAAAATATTTATTATTATATTAAATAGATTTATATATATTTTAAGTTTAAAAATATTTTTAAAAGTTGAATAATTCATAATAATAAGATAGAACTTAATTTAAATTTAGACAAAAAAATAGAAGTATAATTCAAATTTATTTTAATTGATTTGGATAGAAAAACATACGAAAGGTTCATATTCATTCTGATTTTTAAAATTTTAAATTGTTAAATGAGGGAGACACTGAGAGAGGGGGAGACAATTACTAGTGATGTTATAAATTGGAATGAAATAATAATATTATTTTATTTTAATCCAAAGTTCCAAACCACAGCTGCACATAGTTTCCAAATTTATGCTTTTTCTCTCTCCTCTGTATTAAGCTCCATTTGCTCATTTATGGCCGACTAGATTCTCCAATCCGATGAATTTACTGTTGCAAATTCGTTAGAAATGGAAGATCGAACCGCGAGTCGATTACGAGCTGATATGTCAAACGTAGTCTTCGACTTTGTGATACCCTACATAACCGATCCGCGTGATAGGGATGCGGTTTCTATGGTGTGCCAGAGATGGAAAGAGCTCGACGCACAGACGCGGAAGCACGTGACAATTGCTCTGTGCTACTCGTCGACGCCGAAGCAGCTCCAGGAGAGGTTTCCGTTCCTTGAGTCGGTGAAGTTGAAGGGGAAGCCACGCGCCGCCATGTATAATTTGATATCGGAGGATTGGGGCGGGTATGTCACTCCGTGGGTGGAGGAGTTTGCCAAATCGTTTCCTTGCTTGAAATCGCTCCATCTCCGGCGAATGATTGTTAGGGATTCGGATCTTCAACTTCTTGCGCAATCTCGTGGTAATGCGCTTCAAGTGCTTAAGCTCGATAAATGCTCTGGTTGTTCCACGGATGGCCTTCTTCATATTACTCGCGGCTGCAGGTAATTACTACTATTCTTTTACTTGAAAATATGTTCGTTTGCTATTGCTTTATTGCATGTATAAATACAAATTTAATACTATTACTGTAAGAATGTAAAAATCTGTTCCTTTTGTTGCTCTAGTGTCGGTTACTTAGCAAAAATAAAATAAAATGTGCCGGTTGATAACTTGAATTTGTCAAAATTGGTTTCAGTATTGCTCAAATCTTCCGCTAGTTGTCAAGGTTTGTAGGGGCATGTACATCTTTATTACACCTTAAGTAGTGGAGTTTGGATTGATATAAGGTTTTTCTTTAACTGAAAGCCATTCTGTTATAATGTGTAGTTGTTTAGACTTATCAGGATTTCAGTTATCTTCATTATACATGTTGCTGATGTTGGATGTTACAAACTTTAAGCTCAAACTTAAACTTGTTCCCAAAGCAATAATTAGTTCCTGGATATCAGTTTTCCAACTAATTGACTGCCCAACTGGGTATTGTGGTTGATGAATATATTAAATGATTACTTCAGTAAGTTTTCATGTAATTCAGTGACTTATTCACTCTCAAATGAAAACACCTAGTGTTGATTGATAAGTTTCAGAGAAATTCAGGAATATATCTAATGTGTTCTTACTAATCACTCTTTCTATTGAGTTTTAAATCTGGAGTCAAAGTTGTCCCAAACATTGTATAAGCATTAAGAATTTTTATGTCACAATTGTCTACACAATCAGGGAATCTCACACCCAAAAAGATCTCTCCTACCAAATACCCTTCCAAAAGCTAATACGCCACACATTCCTGACCACAAAAGCATGAACGGGAAACTTCTCCCAAAACCCCTGCAATGTACTAACTAAAGCACACCCCAAAAGGCCATCTGTCATTGTACACCAATCACCTGGACACCTCCCAAATTTACTTACAACTACCTTCTTCCACAATCTATCTTCCTCCAAAGCCAAGTGTCACAACTATTTAACCCATAGAACTTGATCAAATCTATAGAAATCCCTAAAGCCTCCCATCTCTGACATTATTTCCATCTGACAAGTGATACTTGCCACTCTCATCGTTTCCTGACCATAGAAAATCACGAACCAAATTATCTAACATCCTGCAAATCGAAGCTGGTAATTTCAAAAGGTTAAATCTCCGGATGTTATTCTTACTCAAAGAGAGATTTTTGCTTATATCAATATTCTGGATGTTTATATGTTTGTGTTTTTATATTCTAAATTTTCGAATCCTGTTTTATTTTCGCTTGTCAGGAACTTAAGAACCTTGTTTTTGGAAGAGAGCACAATAATGGACAATGATGGTGAATGGCTGCATGAGCTTGCCTTGCACAACACAGTACTTGAATCATTGAATTTTTACATGACCTATCTTAACAACATCAGATTCCAGGACCTCAAAATGATAGCCAAAAAGTGTAGGTCTTTGGTCTCGGTGAAGATTAGTGATCAGGAAATTTTGGATCTTGCTGGTTTCTTTCGATCTGCAACTGCACTAGAAGAATTTGCTGGAGGTTGCTTCAACGATGAACCAGAAAAGTATTCAGCTGTATCATTTCCCCCAAGGTTATGCTTCTTGGGTCCAAGTTACTTGGGGAAAAATGAATTGCCCGTTGTATTCCCTTCAGCATCCATACTAAGAAAATTGGATCTCCTCTACACTCTTCTTGACGAAGAGGACCACTGTCTCTTGATTAGAAGATGCCCTAACTTGGAAATTCTTGAGGTAAAATGTCAAATATCTGCATCTTTCTTGAATTTCACTTTTTTCGGTATCTTTTTGTGGTGGGTGAGGGGGTTATATTTCTATCAGTGTTGCTCCAATCTTAAAGCCTCCCTTCCACCTCCCCCCTTTCCTACCTTGTGACGAAGGATTTTGGTGGTGTTCTATTCATTCTCTTTTCAAGGTTACATTATTTATCATTTATTTTGAACAAAATCGAATGTCATAAAATTCTGTTTAAAACATTGTGATTCTGTTGCAATTTATTTTGCTTGTTCTTTTGGCTTAAACTTATTTTTATCACCATATATATTTACATGTAATAAAGTGTACTAATATTGATAAAGTTGGACATAGTAGATTGTCAATATGTTGGGATTGTTTGTGTTTTGTATCAACAATCTAGCTCATCTAATTTATTCCATTCTTTTTTTTTTCTCTTATGACCAGACCAGAAATGTTATTGGAGACAGGGGGTTGGAGGTCGTGGGTCGTTGCTGCAAAAGAATGAGGAGGCTTAGAATTGAACGAGGTGCAGATGAACTGGAAATGGAAGATGAAGGTGGTGTAGTTTCGCAAAGAGGTTTAATTGCAGTGGCACAAGGTTGTCTTGAATTGGAATACTTTGCTGTACACGTGACAGATATCACAAATGAATCTCTAGAATGTATGGGCATGCATTTGAAAAATCTCCGTGATTTTCGATTGGTCTTGCTTGATCGTCAAGAAATAATAACGGATTTACCACTAGATAATGGAGTTAGAGCTCTATTAAGTGGTTGCAATAAGCTTCAAAGGTTCGCTTTGTATCTTCGGCGTGGGGGCTTAACAGATGTGGGTCTTGGTTATATTGGTCACTACAGTCCAAATGTAAAATGGATACTTTTGGGTCATGTTGGGGAATCCGATGCTGGACTTCTGGAGTTCTCTAGAGGCTGCCCACGCCTGCAAAAGCTAGAAATGAGGGGATGTTGTTTTAGCGAACATGCGTTGGCTAATGCCGTGTTGCAGTTGCAGTTGAATTCTCTGAGGTACTTGTGGGTGCAAGGGTATGGAGCTTCTGAGACTGGTCGTGATCTTTTAGCCATGGCACGCCCATTCTGGAATATGGAATTGATTCCTACTAGACAGGTTCTCGATTTGGATCCACATGGAGAGGCAGTAGGGTCTCAGCATCCTGCACATATACTTGCATATTACTCGCTTGCTGGAAAAAGAACTGATTTTCCAAGTACTGTTATCCCTTTGTAACCAACTTCCTTTCACCAAGAGCCATCTTTCCTCCTGTTTTATGCTTATTTTAGGTGCCGGGGTTGCACATCTGTATCTTTCTGTTTGGTGAGAACACTTGTACCCCTTTTTCAACCATTGTGAGGTTTTCGGGTCCTACATTTAGATGTTTGGAATGTAATAAATTTCTGCGAATTGATAATCAGCTGCAGTTGTTGTCTGTTAACTTGTGTTACCGTAATGGAGGCATAATTTATTTGTAGATGAATTTTGGACCGAGTATATGTTACAAGAACAGTTTTTAATCCTTTTGAGTATTTGTATGTCGGACCCCTCTACATTGATATTACAGTTTTAAGCCTTTTGAAAATGAAAAATGATATTTTTACATAAAAAGTGTTATTATAGATGTATAGCGACATTAAATACCGTTGCTATAACTATTTTTATGTGGAAATATCAAATATTACGTGGATTCTACATTGATATTACAGCTTTAAGCCTCTTGTGTATCTGTATATATTACTGTACATTCCGGAAAATGCTGTCTAATGGTTAAGGCTGAAGTTCCTATATAGTTGGATCAAAAGCTTCACTATTCTCTTTATGGTTACTATACCGACCATAATCACTATGCTGACCTAGTTAGGTCTATATATATATATATATATATATATATATGGGAATATGGAGGTGTACAGCCATGTAATTTTTAAAATTACATGGTCTACGATCGTAAAATGATTTCACTCTACTATCGTGGACTACTCTACGATAGTAGAGTGAATTCACTCTACTATCGTGGACTACTCTACGATCGTAGACCGTGTAACTTTAAAAATTACATATATATATATATATATATATATAGAACGGATAAGGTGAGGGCTCCCTTACTTTGTTAAAATGCGGACTTTTTTTTTTTGGTTTTTTTTGGTTTTTTTTTTTAAACAACTAAAAAAAATATTTAATATTTTATGGAACTGATATTTTTCCATAATATAATGTTTTGGGCGTGTTTTGAATACCTATACCAAAAAGTGGTGGTACAGTCTGCCCAGACTGTACATACATATTTTTGTTATACGTACCCAAATCACATCCAAAACACTGTATTATGAAAAAATTTCAGTTCCATAAAATATTAAATTTTTTTTTTAGTTATTAAAAAAACCAAAAAAAATAAAAAAAAAAAAAGGTCCGCATTTTAACAAAGTAATGGAGTCCTTACCTGATCCTGACCCTATATATATATATAGCTTTTTATGCGGGTGGTCCGCATGCGGACCACCTTTAGCGACGGACAAAACCATCGCTAAACTGATCATCATAGGGTCTGAACCGTTGCGATAGTCCAGAACCGTCGCTATAACACGATTTAGAGACGATTTTGTCCGTCGCTAAAAGTGGACCGCATGTGGACCACCCGCATAGGATCACACACACACGCGCGCGCGCACACACACGCGCGCGCGCGCGCACACACACACACACACACACACACACACACACATATATATATATATATATATATATATATATCTAAGGAAATGATTCATAACAAGTATTTGATATGAATTAAAAATAGGCAAACATCATTATTAGCATCCAATACAAAAACTAACGGCCGATATTAAAATTAAAAAATTTACATCCGCTATTATTAATTGCAGACGACGGGTTAGGTTCGCTACTAATAATAGCGGATGACGGGTGTCGTCCACTATTATTAGTAGCTCATCTGTTACTATTAGTAGCGGACGTTAATTTTTCAGTTCTAATATTGGTCGTTGGTTCTTATATTGAACGATAGTGAATCAAGTATGCCCATTTTTATTCATAGCAATTACGTGCTATGAATCATTATCTGTAATGTTTCATAACACGTATTTGTTATAGATAAAAAATAAGCATACACCATCCAGTGTTCTAAAAATTCCCGCCTAGGCCCCCCTTGGCGCTAGGCTCCCTTTCCCTGGCCCCTCACCTAGGCCCAAGGAGGCAAAAAAAATCACTCCAGGAAATTAGGCGGGGTCTAGGCGGAGAGGTTTTTTTATTTTTATAACTACCCAAACCAGATCTTGATATATTTATTTTTCTAATGATTTACCATATTCATAATAAAGGTTGTAGCAGATCAAATCACAACAATAAGTGACCAATATCAAGTCAAAATGGATAATTTTATTATAGTTATAATTTTTTGAACTTATACCAACTTCAAATTATATAAATGATGACACATTTGTAATATTTAGTTTAATTTAATATAATTCTAAAATTTATGTTTAGTTTCTGAAGTTTTAATATTGAATTAAATTCTTCAAATTTTAAATTTATTATTTATTAACAATATTGTTTATGAATAAAACTATTACTTTAAAAATATGTTTGAACTTTGAACAATTACATGTTTATGTTTGAACTTTGACATTAACAATATGGATATGTGTTTGAACTTTAAGCAAATGCCTTTATCATCTTTATTATAAATTATTTTTGCATTATATTATTATTTTATTTGGATAAATATAAGATAAAATATTAAAATTGGCTTAAAATAAAAAATCTCACTTAGACCCCGCCCAGACCCCCTAGGTCACCCGCCTCCCGCTTAGCGCCTTTTAGAACATTAACACTATTTTTACCGTCCATTGTAATAACTAACGGTCAAGATTAAAATTGAAAAATCACCCATCTACTACTATTGGTAGCTTACTTAACCCGTCGTCCGCTACTAATAGTAGCGGACAAAGATTAAAAATAATATTGGGTTAAATACTTTCTAAATCACTGTACTTTATGCCAACTTATAAATTGGTCACTGATTTTTTTTCTTCTTACAATCAACTCACTGTACTCGACTTTTCTAACACAAAGTTAAAAAAAACGTTAAGTCAGGTTGACTTTAACAGAAAAAGGCAGCTAAGCTGCTGAGTTGTTCAAAAAAAATTGATGTGGCGTACTAGTGTGATTATGTGGATTTGGAGGAATTTTTTTATGAAGAAAATGAAAAAAATATTTTAAAGTATAATATAAATTTAAAAAGTGTGCCAAGAAATAAGAAAATAAATAAAAAATATATTTAATTATTTTTGTAATTAATATCAAATAAAATTTTATTTATAATTAAGCCATTTTTAAATAAAAAAATCCAAAAATATTCTAATTAAAATTAAGGGGAATGTGAAATATATTTAGGTGAAATAAAAGAAAATTATAATAAAACCAATTTTTTTAATAATATTTAGGGGAAATGAAAGAAAATTAATTAATATTAATTGTGTCCCCAACAAATGAGGTGCTTAACGTAATAAAAATTATTGACCTTATTGTCGGACTCCGATCTGGGCTTTGTCTTAGAGGGCTTAACTATTCCTCTGGCGCTCTGTTCTTTTAGCCCTTCAACTGCTATCGCCAAGGATCTGCTCAAGTGCCTCAAGCTTTCTAGATCTGATTAATTATCGGCTAATTTGGCATATTCGTCTAATTTTTTTTTAATTCAGCCAGCCAGTTATTCTAGAGGACGATAAAGCCTCCTTTTTAATCTGAGCCTTTAATCTAAGTCATTAATAATCGTAATGAACGCTAGAGATATTATTTGCCAATTTTTGATCCATAGTAAATACTCATTGCCCTATATATATATATATGGGGTTTCATCCACAGCAACAGGTTGCTGTGGAGCAACCCTTTTTTTGGCCTGTTAAAATTTCGGCTAAAGCAAAAAATAAAAAATTCAACAGGCCAAAAAAGGATTGCTCCACAGCAATCGGTTGTTGTGGATGGAACCCATATATATATATATATATGTATATATATAAGAAGAAAAGGATGAACCACAGTGAGTTTGAGACTTTATGTCGATGTATATGATCAAACTCCACCTCAAAGGTTTGATAAAAATTAGACAGAAGTGTCCCCAAAGTGCTTAATATTTATTGCAACTTGCAGAAAGGTTGCCTATGTAGAAATAAATGTTACTACTTTAAAGTTGGTAGCGTTAATATTCACTAGAAATGTGTATAATAAAGCTGATCATGAAACTTTTTATTGCCTAATGTGTGGCTTATAAATAAATGTATATGGAAGTGACATTTGGGTGGGCACTATTAAGCTTTTGACATGATGATGGTTGTAGCAGCAACAAAATGGTTGCACTAGCAGAAGCCAATTTGGCAACTAAAAGGAATAACAAGTAGAGTCATTTAAAGCAGGGATGATTTGTGGAATGCTAACTACTGGGACAGTGATGTATCCACTCTCTTGAAAACTAAAGCTACCCACAAGAGTTATATTTAGTGATCAAATTGTCATCATATTATGCCATTTTAATTATTAGAATGCAGAATAAGCCTCAACAAAGTGATGTAGAGTCAACTCAAAACATGGATTTTAAAATGGAGGAGAGGAGAGGAGAGGAGAGGATTCCAAGGGAACAAATAAATAAGCAATTAGATAGTGTAGAACATTATCCGAGTGATGGTCAAGTCAGCTAATGACAATGCATCCAGAAAAAATAAAATAAAGAAAAATTAATATAATGAGCCATCTGATTTGGTCACAGCACTAATGAACTAGAGGTAGCACTACTCAATTCATTTCATTAGGCCTTAGTTTTATTTCACATGTGAAATCCCAAAGTGCAAACAATTTAGATCCTCAAACAGGCAGAAAGATCTAAACAAATTCAATACTCTTGCATTCAACATTAAAGCTATGAATTGATTCCATATCTCTAATGTTCCACAAGTATCTGTCAGTCATATTATCACAGAACACTAGTTCATAATCACGGACTATAAAATATCACATTGTTTTTGCATATAAACCAACTGATGTTTGTAACCCGCTCTGTGGTTTGATGTAAAACAATAATATTATTGGTTGACCATTCTTTCCTTAAGAATATATTCGTCTTTACTTTTGTTACACACCCTTACTGTGAATTAGTATCTCAAGATAAGACATATCTAGATTTTACTATGTACTAGAATTTGTTTTGTAGAAACAAATCTAGTTCAAAATTATAAATGAGAGAGAATAAAATTATAGCAAAAAAAATTAGAATGATATTTTTTCTAAGAACTTTAGAAAGATTTGGAATGTCTTTTTAAGTATAAACTTGGATGGATTGGAAATCTATTTATAGATTTCCAAGTACATACATCCATTTGAAAATGTATTTAAATATTAAAGATATATTCATTTGAAATGATACGTTGAACCATTGTAATGATTCATCCAATGGTATTATCAATTTGAACCATTGCATCTATTCAATTGTTTCATCCCGAACCATTGTATTAGTCCAATTGCTTCTAAGCCCGTATCAATATATCCCTTGTCAGAATAGATCTCTCTTGTTCAAAAAATTATAATCTTTCAAATTAAACCAATTGAACAAACACAACTATTGATTTTAATTGTAGTATATAATATATTTATTACATACTTTTCAGATTTAAAAATATCTAACAATCATTTCCTATTTTCACAGTCTTGCAATCCTTTTCATTTGGCCTTCTTCTTTCTCTTATTAGATATAGCATAAATAAATAAGAGGTGTCTTTGGGCTCGAACCTTTACATAGTCTATATCACAAAATATCCAAATCTTAGTAGCGTTAGTTTTGAACTAAGAAATCTTAAAGTGATATCTTGCTCAATAAACTATATATATTATATCTTTTATAGTTTAAGGAAACCCAACACATTTATGACATTGTGTTTACCTCTTGGATTTTGTAACTAACTTAGAGACAAGCCTTGAGTCTCACAGAAGCCGCCCCATGTCCTTCACTTACATAATTGAATCTACTTAGATGCACTTGTATGTCTTGCATTAAACCGGGCATAGATACATTAAAGGTTTACCCCACCCTCTTTGTTCTCCATACAAGCATACACTAACTTTGAGATAATTTCGAATAATTTCTTCTTCATACTTGTCTAGTGTATAATTGGTTATTACTATACGTATTTTTCCATTGAACTAATATACTAGATGTTACTCTAGAATTTAGTTGGGTTCCACTTATAGGTTACCTCTCATTCAAAGGTTTTGAACTCATCTCCCTGTAAGTCTTACATATCACATCCTGGCTTAAGCCTTTTGTAAAAAGATCTGTCAAATTTTTCTTTGACTTGACATAATTAAAGGTAACAACCCCTTTATTAATTTGCTCACTTACATAACTATGACTTAAACTTATATGTCTAGACTTCCCATTATAAACCTTATTATAAGACCGTTATAATATTGCGTCATTATCGCAATATATTGAGATAATTGTCATTGACTTGGGCCAAAGTGGAATCTTATAGAATAAATCCTTAAGTAGTTGATAATGCAACAAACTCGGATTCTATAGTTGAATGTGTTATCAAGGTTTGTTTTTTAGAACCCCAAGAAATTGCCCCTCCTTGTAAAGTTAATATTCATCCACTTGTAAACTATTTCATCCGAATCTGTTATCCAGTTTGTATAGCATAATGCATAGTTCATCGCGCCTTTTAAGATATTTAAGTATTTTTGATACTGCATCATAATGAACTTGACCTGGATTATGAGTAAACCTACTCAATACTCCAACCACAAATGTTATATCAGGTCTAGCACACTACATTACATACATTAGACTACAAATTATACTTGAATACTCTAATTGAGATATGTTATTACCTTTATTTAGAGATAACTTAATAGTAAGATCATATGGGATAGAAGCTATTTTACAGTTCTTGTGATTAAAATTCTTTAACAACTTCTCAATATAATGAGACTGAGTTAAAGAAATAGTATCACGAGATCGCATAATTTTAATGCCTAAAATTACATTAGTCTCCCCCATATCTTTCATAGACAAGAATATTGTAGTTTCTAATACGACCTTTTCACTAATACTAAAAATAAGCATATCCTCAACAAATAAATAAATTATAACACCAAAATCTTTACTAAACTTAGAATAAACACATTTATCCGATTCGTTTATTTTAAATCCATTGAAAACAATCATTTGGGCAAATTTTTCATGACATTGCTTAGGTGGTTGTTTTAGACCATATAAAGATTTAACAAGTTTATAAACTTTTCTTTTTTGGTCTTTCAAAACAAACTTTTGTTGTTGTTCCATATAGACGTCCTCTCTGAATCACCATTTAGAAAAGCAGTTTTAACATCTATTTGGTGTATAAAAAGTTTATGAATTGATGTTAATACAATTAATAACCTAATGGTACTAATTCTTACTACTGGATCATATATATCAAAGTAATCATTTCATTCCTTTTGCTTAAAACCTTTGACTACTAGTCTAGCTTTATACATATCTATGGATCCATCTGTTTTTTTTTCTTTGAAAGATCCATTTACACTCAATGAGTTTACAACTAGGAAATAAATCCACCAAGACCCAAATCTTGTTACCCATGATAAAATCTATTTAATGATTAATGGCTTCTTGCCAAAAACCTGAATCTTGAGAGGATATAATTTCTCTAAAAGTCAATGGATCTTTATCACTAGAATCATGTTTAGTCACAAAAATGCTAGAAGAAACAATAGCATTCATATTTCCTTCTACTAAGTACATATAGAAATTAGGGTCATAGAAATTTTCTATCCTTGCTCTCTTACGTACGTCTTCTTGGTTCTATTTCTTCAGTATATATATAGCAAGTTTCGTTTTATCATTTGTTTCATGATAAATTGTTCCTTGATTCTCTTTATCACTGTCTTCTCTAACCTTTTTCTAAAGAATAAATTCTTAAAGAACTCAGCATCTTTAGACTCCAAGATTATATTTTGGCTAACAGAGTATGTGAATTCTATGGTTAAGAATTTAAAGGATTTGCTATTTTGTACATAACTTATAAAATCACACTCGATTGCTTTAACTCCAAGCTTATGCCTTTTAGGATCAATTGACTTTATTAATGCCCTAATTCCCGACAACCTTAAATGGTCAAGAAAAGGTTATCTTTTTTCACAATTCATAAGGTGTAATGTGAGTTTTCTTATGTGGTATACAATTAAGTATATAACAAACAGTCATTAACGTTCCCCCCCCCATAAATTTTTTTAGGTAAACCAGAACTAAGAAGTAACGTATTAATCATTTCTTCAAGTGTCTTATATTTTTGTACTGTCACTTTATTTTGTTAAAATAGAGAACTACAAGGGGATATAGTTTGATGAATTATACCATAATTCTCAAAAAAATCATTATAAGAGAAGTATTTCACTCCTCTATCCAGTCTAAATTTTTTAATATATTCTTCGATATAATTGATTTTTAACTTCAACCATGTAGATTTTAATTTTTTAAGCTTAACTTTAGTCCTTAACAAATAAACTTGAGTGTATCTAGTGCAATCATCTATAAATGTTATAAAATATTTTTTTATCTCTCCTAGTTAATATGTCCTCAAATTCACAAATATCGAAATTAATTAATTCTATAATTGTGAATTTATTTCTGTTTTTTTTTAAAAAAAACTTCTTAGCAATTTTAGACTTCACACATATAAGTATATAACACATTTTTGTAAATCAGAAAAAATAATCTTAGGAATTAAACTAAAATTACTCATACTTCGTATACTTTTATAATTTACATGTCTTAATCTAGCATGTCAAACATCAAAAGTAGAAACCATATAACCAAAAGATGAATTTTAATTAATAACATTTAGTTTGTACATGTCATCATATTCATATCATTTTTCGACATACATGCAACCATTAGACAATACAATACAATTAGCGTCAAACAAGACTTTATGTCATGTTTGTTTAAAAGACTAACAAATACAAGGTTTTTCCTAATTTTTGAAACATGAAGAACATCAGTAGGAGTGATTATCTTCCTGGATGATAACTTGAGAACTACCTTGCCTTTGTCCATCACTTTTGCAGTTGATGAATTTCCCATGAATAATTATTAACTATCGTTCATAGGTTCAAAGGCTTTAGACATTGCTTTATATTCTTAACAATATGTTTGGTTGCTCCAAAATCGATCCACCATTCCATGTCATTTCCAACCATGTTAGTCTCCGTAATAATAGCATCAATATCTTCATTGCCTACCATATTTGTTTGGTCATTCTTTTGTTGTCTTTGCTTCAAGTACAAAATACATTGTTTCTTGAAGTGTACTGACTTACTACAATTCCAACAATTAAGTACCTTTCGATTTTTTATTTTTGAAAGTGTTATCTCTTGACCACCACGTTTTCTTTTGTTGTTATCATCCTTTTACTATTTTCAATTTATCCAAGTTCCGAAAATTCTCTTTAACTTGGAGAAATTTAATAATCTCTTACATAGTCATTGCATCTTTCTTTTGTTTCGATTCATTTCGACAATCTTTCCATGAAAATAATAATTTTGAAATGCTTGTCGAAACTTGAAACCCTTCGTCAAGGCTATGGCCTTCTGACACAATTTGATTCATAATAATTTGAAGTTCATGTACTTGCAACATAATAGATTTTTTTTATATATTATTTGATAATCAAATAATAAACTTACTAGAAAAATTTTATTTCCGTCGTCCTCGATTTTGTACTTGTTGTCGAGATCCTCCCATAATTCCCTTGCCGTCTTTTCTTGAACTTGACTTCATACACATTATACAATGAATTGGATAACACATTTAGAATTTACCATTTACACATGGAGTCATCTTGTTCCCATTTTATTCAAGCTAGTATTCATTTCTATCGGTGTCTCATTTAATTTCTTTTTCTTCCATTTTCTCTTCATTCAACAAATGAGAGAGTTTTAGTGCTGTTATATAAGTAAAAATACAGTTTGCTCTTCTAACGTCTGAAGAATAATCCATCAAACTTCTCGAGTTTGTTATTTTGATTTAAGTTACTTTTTGCATTGTTGTCCCCCATTGTTAATAGTCTTAAGATTGTTGTAACCCGTTTTGTTGTTTGATGTAGAACAACAATATAACCTTCTAATCGAATGGTTTATCACTCCTTCTTTAAAACTATATTTGCCCCATACTTTTACTAGTTATTGCGAATTAGTTTCCAAAGATAAGACAGAACCAGATTTTATCCCGTACTAAAATTTGTTGTATATAAACAAATCTGGTGCAAAACTATAAATGAGAGAAGAAAATTATAGCAAAAAAAATAGAATGATATTTTTTTAAAAAACTTAAGAAGGATTTAAAATGATTTTTAAAGTACAAAACTTGGGTGGATTTACAATTTATTTATAGGTTTCTAAGTACCCTTTTGAAAAGATAAGTATCATTTTGAAGAGATACATCCCTTGAAACTTTGAAAAGTATATATTGAACCAATAGTCTTATCAATTTTAGCCATTAGATGGATTCAATTGTTTCATCCCGAAGCATTGTATTGGTTCAATTGCTTGGTTGTGGAAGCAAAGTAGAATTATCATCCGATTGATTGGCATCTTTCTGTAAGATGGAGCGCTGTGATGTCATGGATGCTAGGCCGCCTCTTTTCTTTCCTATCTGAAAGATGTCTCAAGTAGTATTTCTGAGCATGGCTTGCCACTTGAGTCGAGGTCTTGGTAATTACAAAATTCCTTGAAATGTTCCTCCAGTCCCCTTTACCATATTTCTGAAGCCCCATTAGGAATCGCCTATGGTTAAATCAACAATCAAACAATATTAAGTAACAGGAAATATGAAATTGCATATATATATATTTTGTCTTTTGGATTTATGAAACATTGCATTGCATTAAACACATGCAGTATAGTTTGGTGCTGTTAAAAAGTTGATATTTTTCACTCTTCCTACTTATTGGCTGATTACTTGTAATGGAAACCAAACATAGTATTGCTGGCATAAAACTAATACAATGGAATAATTCACCTGTGTTCATCTTCTGTCCAAGGCACACCTTTCTTTTTCTCATGATCAGAAGATCTATAGGCCGAAGGCCACTTTCTGAAGGATCCGGAGTTGAACTCGAATGTGAAAGAGGAGGGCAGGTAGTCTGGAAGTGGAACAACACCAGCTTCTATGTCCCTGATATCAGCTGCCAATTCCTCGTAATGCTCAATCACATCTAAAACTGATTTCCCAGGGATCATATTTGCAACCTTTATCCATCGATCCGGGGTGTCCTTATCAAAGAATGCAAGACCACTCTCAAACTTCTTGTTCTCTTCTTTTGTCCATACTGTGCTTTTGCACTCTTGCATCAACAAATTTGAGTTGAAAGTATGTGAAGCTGGATACAAAGTCTCCATACTTGCAAAAGTTCCAATCCCCTGGTGGCTATAGTAATGCAAAACCCTCAATTGCTACACTATTTAGTGAACAAAGGAAACAATTAGGAAAACTAGATTGGGCTGTAGAGCTAGAACTAGTGGGAGTATGGTTCTATATTTTGGTCATGAAAGAACCCAAATGATAGTAGAATAAGAAAGAGAAAAGGAGACATTAAAAAATCTTGCAGGTGGCTAATTGTGATTGAGGTGGCTATGATTTTTGCAGTTCATTCTCTTATAATAGGGAAGTGAAAGAAGATAAGCTTTTGGTAATGGCACTTTTAAAAGTAAAAAACAGTAATCAGATAAAACTATGGCTGATACACAATAGTTTCCAACTTTTGTTTTTCTTCACCCTCAAAAGATTTTGATTTATTGTGACAAAATGAAATGTACAATCAACTTTTTGGAGATTTTCTTAAGGCTCCATGGAATGAATTAATATATTTCTAACCAGTGTTCTAGATATATTGTGATAATGACAAAATGATCAGGCTTGCCGAATGTAAAAAATAAAACTAATAAAAGGAAAGATGGTTTCTTTTTTCTTTCTTTTGTATCTGAGAATAGTATAAAATAAAATAAAAATGATATATATACCTCCAAAGGCTTAAGCAAGGAAGCTATAAAGCCAAATGCTAAGTTCTGTCAGTATTGAATCTTAGATGGTATTGTTAAGATATTCATGGGAATTATATTATATTGCATGGATCTTTATGTGTTTTATATGGTAGAATAAAGCAAAAGATGCTGAATTATTTTGATGCAGACTCAGCCTAGGTGGACAAAGTGAGATTAAAATCAGTCAAGTTGGCTAAATTCGATACAGAGAAAAAAAAACAGTGATGGCAGAAAGGATGCAAAGGGAAAAGAAAGCAATCAAAATACTTCAGAACAGCATCTGAATGCCGAATATATCAGATAATGCAATGGTCTCCAGCAAATGCAAGAAATGAGTGATTAGCTGATAAGGTCACAGGTTCTAATGACATGACAATACTAGTTAAATAGGCTAAAGTTTTATGCTTTAGTTTGATAAAGCACTAATTTTTATTTTTATTTTGTTCAATCTGTGCATTTTTCAAGGATACAAAGAAATAAAATGCTAGAAGTTTAATATACATAATGGTCTCCATCAATTTTTCAGGAAAGGGGTATCTTTTGAATTTGTATTGCAGGTGAATAAGATCAACTTAAATTAGATATTTTAATTTTTATAGAAAGTATAGATTCAGAAAGGCTTATGCTTAATGCTTTCATATCAAAAGGACTTCTTTCGGTGATTTAAAGTAAAGGAAGAGTGAAATGAATCCACTTTGAGCTGATTGAAGTATATTTTTTGGTGAAAAATTATTGTTTGTAAGTCGGTTTAATTAGACACAACTGGTGCATGGAACTTTTGGTGAAAATTAATATTGTTTTATTTCTAAAGTTCTGTACAAAGATTTTGAAATGTGTTCCTTATTAAAAATGGCAAATACTGGACTGATATATCAAGAACTCTGCATTGTCTTCAACACAACCCTTCAGATCCTATAACTGGAAGCTACACACAAATTTCTCTTATAAGATTCAAACATAAATTCATAAGCTAAATAATTTAGATTACATCTCCTAAATGATCAACCCTTTCTCCTCTTAACTGTTTTATTTCCTCTTTCGCAACTTCACCTTCTGGTTTTGTTCTTCTTCATTTCTCAGTTTTTTTCAACCAACCTCACCAGGCTCAATCTCTCTGAAGTTTGATGTTTTTCCATTTCAATTTCCCTGACGCGCCTACATGTTGGGAGGTCACTTGGAGGAGGTAGAATTGACTCATTTGGTCCTTTACCATTATCCACCAAAAATGCCATCTTGACCCCCCATGTAGTGTGCACTTCCAAATGACAATGCAAAAACCACACACCTGCAGAATTTAAATTAGAATAACAAAGAACTTTCTATGTATATTCTTTCTTCATGCTGATAAACGATGATTACAATAACCCTGTAATATTTAATCTCGCCCAGTTGTGTTTGCACCCACAAAAAGATGTAAATTAAATGAAAAAGAAAAACCACCCTTAAAAGGATAAACAAAAAAATGGATAAAAAGTAAGAATGTAGGTTTAATTACGTGGATTATCTGCCCTGAATCTGATTGCAATCCATCCAGCAGTAGGTACACTCATAGTATTCCTCTCAACAGGATCAACAAGATGAAAATTTTTAGGGTCATTTTGTGAATCATAATTACCCACTCCCCTTCCAACTGTAAAGAAATTAAACCCATGCAAATGAGTTGGATGACTCTCTGGTGCTATTAAAGAAGTACCTTGCAGCACAAGTTGTACTGTAGAATTATAAGCCAACCTATAAACCTTTGAGCCATTCATAGTCTGCATATTGGTTGTTACATTACCAGTATAATTATTGGGAATTGGTGGATTTCCTGGAAAATCAGTCGTTAAAACTCCACTTATGTTGTAATAATGAGCTTGAAGAAGAGCAGTACTAGGCATCACAAAGCTAACATTGTTCATATCCCCGACAACTCTGCTCCCATTAACACATGTAGCACATGGATTAACACCAACACCGATGGTGAAAAGCAACGAATGATCAACAGATAACGGGAAATTAGCAGGATACTCTTTTGAATTTAGACTTTTGAGAGATTTAATAAAGGTTTCTGTCATTGGGGTGACATTTTTTGGGGGTATATAGAGGTGATGCTTGTTGGGAGAAATGGAGGAACACCTTTGTAACGTAAGATAGCCGTGTTTGTTAAGTTGTCCACACGTGTTTGTTAAGTTGTCCACAGCTACTACTGTGTCCATAAATGGAGAGATGGCTATAAGGTACTTGCCAATGCCTTGATCTGCAGTTAGAAGACCACTTGTGGTTTGGCCTGGCGCGATGAATATGGTATCAGTCTCAAAAGGCTTAGTGTATGAGGCATCTACTTCAACGACAGTCAGTTAGTAGTTGGCAATCTTGAAGAATAAATCTTCGTTTAAGGCGGCATTAATGATGCGCAGCAAATAGGTCTTGCCACTTTTAACATGTGAAGTAAATCCTGCAAAATAGTTGGGATTAGTTGTAAAGATTGAAACTTTTAAGGAAATGATTATATGTATCTAAAGTATATAATAAATCTATCTAATAAAATAGAAATGATTTTGAATTTCCCGCTCACTCAATAAATCATCTGAGCCGTCCAAAGTTTGAGATAAATCCCACCGTCCATACATCTATCTAATAAAATACATCTATCTATCTAATCTATCTAATAATAATTTTAAATTTTCCGCTCACTTAATAAATCATCTGGGTCGTTCTAAGTTTGAGATAAATCTCACTGCCCATACAGTGCCAGAGGCACGGGACCCAGCTAGTATGGGATAAGTAATAATTAAGAATAATTTTAATCTAATTTATTTTATAAACTTTTATATTAATTATAATTTAATTTCGTCATATATTTGTCAAAAATAAATGTATTGTAAGAAATCATTAGCGTAAAAGCCAGAAAAAAGAAAGAAAGAAGAGAATAGAAACACGTTAAAGACTTAAAGTATTAAAATTATGTTATTAATCAGGTGGGCCAATTTAATCCTTATTATTATTAGTATTAATCAATCCCACGAATATCTTGTGATTTGTGTCACGCCAGTAGCCTAAACTCTTAACAATCAAGTTGGACGATTGACGATACCCTACCATATATTTGATGGGCTTGGATCGTTTCATGTACATATAGGGTTGGGATGATCTCAAGTCCTATTTTTAAAATTTACAAATATTCGAGATGAATTTTTATTTTATATTTATTTTTGAAATAAAAGTTGTTATTTAAATAGTTGTGAGTGGCATAATAATAAAATTTTGATGACAAATTAAAGACAATGTATTACTTCTTCCGTCCAGCAAAAATTGACTAAATTTTTATTTTGAAGTCAAATTGACCAATTTTAAAATCAAAATTTATTTAATTTTTTTATTTAAATATAGGTAAAGAGATTTTAATCATAAAAAACTACGTTTAATTTTTGAAAGTTCAAATATATAAATTAAGGAAAATGATATCAATGTCGACAAATATACGATAAGATATAATAAATTAAATTGAGATCCTTTTTACGTCACTCTCATAATTCGGCTGAATCAAAAAAAAATGTCATAAAACTAAACCAATTTTCACAAGAAGAGAATCTTGCGATGTCCGCAGCACTGTTTTACTGTCTTGTGGACACAAGGAAAGAAGGAAGAAAACCAATTTCCCCATCTGCGTGACAATGTTGTGGACTCCACAAGATTGTCTTGCAATATACACTCTAGCCACCATGTGCTTGAACAAACTTTTTAACCAAATAAATAAATCAAGAGGGTCTCAAAACTTGTGTTGTTATTTAGTATATATCCATTTTTTTATTTGCTAATGAACAGAAATGGACATATACATACATATAACTTATTATATATATATATATATATATATATATATATATATATATATATATAGGGAATATATCTTAAGCTCACCCCTTATTCAACTCACCCGAGCTCACCCCCTTTTAGCGACGGACACGACGACGGTTCGATCATACAACCGTCGTCTATACTTATAGCGACACTATATGTTGTTCGTCGCTAAAAGTATAGACGACGGTTGTATGACCGAACCGTCGTCGGGTCCGTCGCTAAATGGAGGGTGAGCTCGGGTGAGTTAGATAAGGGGTGAGCTTAAGATCCGGACTGTATATATATATATATATATATATATATATATATATATATATATATATATCTAATAATCTGTCTAATAAAATATAAATGATTTTGAATTTCCCGCTTATTCAATAAATCATCTGGGCCGTCTAAAGTTTGGGATAAATCACACCGTCCATACATCTATCTAATAAAATGCATCTATCTATCTATCTAATCTATCTAATAAAATACAAATGGTTTAGAATTTTTCACTCACTCAATAAATAATCTGGGCCGTTCAAAGTTTGAGATAAATCTCACTGTCCATACAGTGCCGGAGGCACGGGACCCAGCTAGTATATTATATGTTATCCATACAACCAACAATTAATATTGGTTTAGTTGAATAATAGAGATTTGTTGAAATTGGTTCCAACGGTAATATTAACGCCTATTAGAAGTTGGGAGCCAACGGTATTGAAAGTTGGAGCCAACGGTAATATTTGGCAGAAGCCAAAATTGAGTTGGGTCAAAAATACGCAACGGTAATATTTGGAGTTGGAGTTGGGATACGATTCAAAAATATAGAACGCCATATCCCATAATTGGGATACGACCCAATTTATAGGATGTGACCTATTCCATAAATTGGATACGACCCAATTTATAGGATACGTCATATCCCAATAATTGGGATACGACAAACCTATAAATACATCAGGAATCTACCAAATTCAACACACTTCAAATCATTCAATCCTTCTCCAAGTTAGGAAAATTATCATTCTAAATATTTTCCTTACTATAATTTTCTTCTTTCAGTTTATAGTTTAACACTAGATTTGTTCCTACACAACAAATTCTAGTACAGAATAAAATCTGGGTTTGTCTTATCTTGGGAGACTAATTCGCAGTAATCATATGTAGCAAAAGTAAGGGACGAATATAGTCTTAAGGAAAGAGTGGTCAACCATTCGATTCAGGCAGAAATATTGTTGTTCTATATCTTACTACAAAAGGAAATTCTACAACAATCTTAAGACTATATTTTACCATGGAGGACAATAATTCAAAAAATAGCTTGAATCAAATTAACAAACTTGAAAAGTTTGATGATTTATTCTTCAGACGTTGGAAAAGCAAAATGTATTTTTGCTTAACAACATTAAAATCTCTCATGTGCTAAATGAAGAGAAAATTGAAGAAAAAGAAAATGAGACACCGGCAGAAATGAAGAATCGAATAAAATAGGAACAAGATGACTTTATGTGTAAAGGATACATTTTAAATGCGCTATCCAATTCGTTGTACGATGTGTATGAAGCCAAATTCATGGAAAAGACGACAAGGGAATTATGGGAGGATCTCGACAACAAATACAAAATTGAGGACGCCGAAAATAAAATTTTTTTAGTAAGTTCATTATTTGATTATCAAATGATAGATAACAAATCTGTTATGCTGCAAGCACATGAACTTCAAATTATTATGAATCAAATTGTGTCGGAAGGCCATAGCCTTGACGAAGGGTTTCAAGTATCGACAATCATTTCAAAATTACCATTTTCATGGAAAGATTGTCGAAAAGAATTGAAACAAAAGAAAGATTCAATGACTATGCAAGAACTTATTAAATTTCTCCAAGTTGAAGAAAATTCTCGAAACTTGGATAAATTGGAAATAGAAAATAAAAGTGATAAAGCTCTTGTCATAGAAAATGCATTTAAACCAAGGGGCAACAATAAAAGAAAGCAAGGTGGTCAACATAGCACTTCTGGAAATAAAAAACCGAAAGGTACTTGTTGGAAGTGTGGTAAGCCAGGACATTTCAAGAAATAATGTACTTTGTACTTGAAACAAAGGCAACAAAAGAATGACCAAGCAAATATGGTAGACAATGAGGATATTGTTGTTATGATCATGGAGACTAACATGGTTGGAAATGACATGGAATGGTGGATTGATTCTGGAGCAACCAAACATATTTCCAAGAATAAAGCAATATTTCAAGACTATGAACCTATGAAGGATAGTCAAGAACTATTCATGGGAAATTCATCAACTGCAAAAGTGATGGGCAAAGGCAAGGTGGTTCTCAAGCTGTCATCCGGGAAGACAATTACTCTTAATGATGTTCTTCATGTTCCAGAAATTAGGAAAAATCTTGTATCTGTTAATCTTTTAAACAAACATGGCATAAAAGTCTTGTTTGACGCTAATTGTATTGTATTGTCTAAGGGTGGTATGTATGTCAGAAAAGGATATGAATCTAATGGCATGTACAAACTAAATGTTATTAATGAAAATTCATCTTTTGCTTATATGATTTTTACTTTTAATATTTGGCATGCTAGATTAAGACATGTAAATTATAAAAGTATGCGTAGCATGAGTAATATTAGTTTAATTCCTAAGATTAATTTTTCTGATTTAGAAAAATGTGTTATATGTGTTAAATCTAAAATTGCCAAGAAGCCTTTTAAAAAAGTAGAAAGAAATTCACAATTATTAGAATTAATTCATTCCGATATTTGTGAATTTGAGGGCATATTAACTAGGGGAGGTAAAAGATATTTTATAACATTTATAGATGATTGTTCTAGATTCACTCAAGTTTATTTGTTAAGGACTAAAGATGAGGCTTTAGAAAAATTTAAAATCTACAAGGCTGAAGTTGAAAATCAATTAGATCAAAGAATTAAAATTCTTAGATCAGATAGAGGAGGGGGATACTTCTCTTATAATGATTTTTGTGAGAATTGTGGTATAGTTCATCAAACTATATCCCCTTATAGTCCTCAACAAAATGGAATGGTAGGACGAAAAAATAGAACACTTGGAGAAATGATTAATACATTACTTCTTACTTTTGGTTTGCCTAAAAATTTATGGGAGGAAGCATTAATGACTATTTGTTATATACTTAATCGTATACCCCATAAGAAAACTAATATTACACCTTATGAATTGTGGAAAAAGAGAAAAACCATTTAAGGGTGTGGGGATGTAGAACATTAGTAAGGTTAACTGATCCTAAAAGGCCTAAACTTGGCGCTAAAGCAATTTAGTGTGCTTTTATAGGCTATGCACAAAATAGCAAAGCCTATAAATTCTTGACTATGGAATCCACAGATTCTGTTAGCCAAAATATAATTTTGGAATATAGAGATGTTGAGTTCTTTGAGAATTCTTTCTTTAGGAAAAGGTCAAGAGAAGACACTAATAAAGAGGATCAAGAATTTGATCATCATGAAACAAATGATGAAATGAAACTTACTACATCTAATGAAGAAATAGAACCAAGAAGAAGTTAAAGAACAAAGATAGAAAAATCCTATGACCCTGATTTCTGCATGTACCTAGTAGAAGGAAACAAGGATGTTATTATTTCTTCTAGTGTTTTTGTGACTGAACATGATTCTTGTGATAGAGATCCATTGACTTTTAGAGAAGCTATGTGTAAGACCCCAACTTTTATGAATAAAGATGAATTTTCTATAATTATCATTTTTAAATATCATGGAATGAATTTGATATAATGTTATAGTTGTGGGTAATATTTAGAAATTTTGCAAAGTACGCAAGTTGTTTATAATATTCGATTGGTCGGGGAATATTCGTACGATGACACAATCATTAGTGGACCCCACAACGGAATTATTGTCGGATTGAGAAAAAGACAAAAATATTTTTATGAAAATAATGGAAGAAGTTTTACCGTTAACTGTTGAAACACCCGGTGTTAAAAGTACAGGAATACACGTGGTTGCATAGTAGCACACGGTATTGATTATTGATGCTTATGTGAGAAGTCATTCAGTTTTATTCAATTATTGTCGATATTTTATATATTATTAAATCAATAATTGAGATGACATAGTTATTAATATTATTATTTGCATTATTAACGATGTCTAGAAGTTCTGTCAAGGAGAGGTTTGGTCACCTAATTGCGTGCCAATAGGGAAAAATCCTTATTGGAAAGCCCCCTCTTTCCTGGAAATGACCTGGTCGATTAATAGTGTGAATAATAATAACGATGATAAAGTTTTATTTTATTAGTATTATTAATGTAATAAAATAGAAAAGCTTTTTATACAAAACAGAATACTTTTATAAAGTTATTCGTTTTATTAGGCTAATAGTAAAATCTTTTTATATAAAACAGAATACTTTTATAAAGTTATTCATTTTATTAGACAATAATTAGAATATAATATATTTTATTATGCATAATGCATGCATAGTGTTTGTAGAGTAAATTTTTTTTAAAAGTTATTCGTTTTATTAGATTATAAATAGAATATATTATATTTTATTGTAAACTAATCTGGATCGTCCGTTTAAAGTAAATCTATCTGTACCGTTCATGGATTGGTTACTATTTAGTCCATTCTTCTATAAATAGAAGTTCATTCCTTCATTATTTCTTACGAATTCACTGAAACTCTAGAGAGAGAAACTGTAGAGAGAATTATTCTTCTATCTTGAGCGTATTTCTTTAGCGTTTAAGAAAATTTTGAGCGTAGTACAAGTTTCTTCAAGTATATCCCCGCCCTACCGTCGGAGTAATCTTCTTTATAAGGTAAGGGGTATTATTTTTTTCATATTCATGAAGAGAACTTCTGTTATTCCATTCTTTATTATTCTATTGGAATAACCTGTATACGCGGTCTACCCTATACTTGGTGATTTCTGTTGTTATTCCTTTCGTTATTACTCTATTGGAACATCCTTTCTGTACGTTATACGCCGGACCTGGTTTCGTCTTTATTATTCTGTTGGAATATCCTGTCTGTGCATTTTACGCCGGACCTAGTTCTGTCTTTATTATTCTGTTGGAATATCATGTCTGTGTATTTTACGCCGGACCTGATTCTGTTATTTATTATTCTGTTGGAATAACATGTCTATGCGAAGTACCGCATGCATGGTGATTTCTGTTGTTATTCCATTCTTTATGAATATCCTGTCGGTGCGTATTACGCCTGACCTGGTTCTGTTATTTATTATTTTGTTGGAATAAGCTGTCTATGCGAAGTACCGCATACATGGTGATTTCTTTTTTTATTTCATTCTTTATTATACTCAGTTGGTTAAAGTTTTGACGTCTATACTCCATGAAATTGGTGGAATATCATTGATATTTACGCTTCATTTAGTATCTTTTCGTGAAAATATTCTTCTGAGCATTCTTAAATTTTACTCTATAAAGAAGTATCATGTTGACAATTTGGACGTTATTAGTTCCTGAATAAATTAATTCTTGAACTTGTTTTATTGAATTCTTATATCATTGTCATCATCCTCATATTTATATTTTGTTGAAAGTCATCTGTGGCCTTTAGTGCATAGATGGAGTTGGTATAATTATGACCAGGGATTATTCGGTGTAATCATGACCGTAATGTTACAAATGATGTGGTAAAAGTCCTCATTGGACTATAGTGCATTGATGGACAGTTGTTGGCATGATCATGACCATTGATGAATACACAAATATCATTGGCTCGTAGTGCATGGATAATTTGTGGTTGTGATACTTATGAATATCCTTGGTCGTAGTGCAAGGATGAGGTGGATTATTTATTAAGCTGAGTTCCAACGATAAAAGTGATGAAAACCTTTTAAATCATAAAAGATATTGGATTTTATTCTTTACTTGACTCTTTTAATGGATTGCATGTTCCGCTGCAGTTAAACTTGATGTCTATTGTATTTTGTTGAAGACTAATGATAATTTATTCTGCATTATCTTAGTCATAATATTTTTTACTGGGCTAGTTGAGCTCTCCCTTTCTTTCACTGTTCTCTTCAGGAAATGAGAACGTAGCCGGGACTAGTCGGGGAACGGAGTGACGGTCCAGATGATAGTATTAGTACTCCTCACTATTATATTAAATAGTGTGACAATAAATATAATGAGGACTTATTCTGAGAGTGGATATTGTCTAGAAGACAATATTTGTATTAAAACTCACAGCTTTCTTGTTGTATATTAAAGATTGTATTTGTATTCTGTACCATGTATTTGGCGACTCATAATAGGTGATGTATACCTATTTTGGGGGATTCACACTATGTCCTCTCAAGATTCAGGTTTTTAGCAAGAAGCCATAAATGATGAAATGGATTCTATCATGGGTAACAAGACTTGGGTCTTGGTGGATTTACCTCCTGGTAGTAAACCCATTGGCTATAAATGGATCTTTAAAAAGAAAAGAAAATCAGATGGATCCATTGATAAGTATAAAGCTAGACTGGTAGCCAAAGGTTTTAAGCAAAAGGAAGGAATTGATTATTTTAATACATATGCTCCAGTAGCAAGAATTAGTACCATTAGGTTATTAATTGCATTAGCATCAATTCATAAACTTGTTATACACCAAATGGATGTCAAAACTGCTTTTCTAAATGGTGATTTAGAAGAGGAAGTCTATATGGAACAACCAGAAGGGTTTGTTTTGAAAGGCCGGGAAAGAAAAGTTTGTAAACTTATTAAATCTTTATATGGCCTAAAACAAGCACCTAAGCAGTGGCATGAAAAATTTGACCAAATGATTGTTTCAAATGGATTTAAAATAAAGGAATCGGATAAATGTGTTTATTCTAAGTTTAATAAAAGTTTTGGAGTTATAATTTGTTTATATGTTGATGATATTCTTATATTTGGTATTAGTGAAAAAGTAGTATTAAAAACTAAAGCATTTTTGTCTGTTACTTTTGATATGAAAGATATGGGGGAGGCTGATGTAATTTTAGGTATTAAAATTGTGCGGTCTCAAGATATTATTTCTTTAACTCAGTCTCATTATATTGAGAAATTTTTAAAAAAGTTTAATCACGAGAATTGCAAGATAGCCTCTACCCCATATGATCATTCTGTTAAGTTATTTCCAAATAAAGGAAATAACATATCTCAATTAGAGTATGCAAGTGTAATTGGTAGTCTAATGTATGCAATGCAGTGTACTAGACCTGATATAGCATTTGCAGTAGGAGTATTGAGTAGGTTTACTCATAATCCAAGTCAGGTTCATTGGGATGCAGTATCAAGGATACTTAAATATCTTAAAGGCACAATGAACTATGCATTATGCTATACAGGATACCCAGCTGTGGTAGAAGGGTACACAGATGAAAACTGGATAACAGATTTAGATGAAATAAAGTCTACAAGTGGATGGATATTCACTTTAGGAGGAGGGGCAATTTCTTGGGTTTCCAAGAAACAAACCTTGATAACACATTCAACTATGGATTCCGAGTTTGTTGCATTATCAACTGCTGTAAAAGAAGCCGAATGTCTTAAGGATTTATTATTTGAGATACCACTTTGGCCCAAACCAATGACAGCTATCTCAATATATTGTGATAATGAGGCAGCATTATCACGGTCTTATAACAAGGTTTATAACGGAAAGTCTAGACATATAAGTTTAAGACATAGTTATGTAAGGGAGCAAATCAATAAAGGGGATGTTACCTTTAACTATGTTAAGTCAAAGGGAAATTTGGCAGATCCTTTTACAAAAGGCCTAGGTAAGGATGTAATATGTAAGACTTCCAGGGAGATGGGTTTAAAGCCTTTAAATGAGAGGTAATCTATAAGTGGAACCCAACTAAATACTAGAGTAACATCTGGTATATTAATTCAATGGAAAAATACTTATAGTAATAACCAGTTATACACTAGACAAGTATGAAGAAGAAATTCTTCAAAACCATCTCAAAGATAGTGTATGCTTGTATGGAGAACAAAGAGGATAGGGTAAACCTTTAATGAAAATATGTCCAGTTTGGAGGATGCAGGTCATACAAGTGCATCTAATTAGATTCACCTATGTAAGTTAAGGAAGTGGGCCGCTTCTGCGAGACATAAGGCTTATCTCTAAGTCACTTACGAAACCCAAGAGATAAACACAAGGCCATAAATGTGTTGGGTCTCCTTAAACTATAAGAGATATAGTACATGTCTATAGAGCAAGATATCACTTTAAGATTTTTAGTTCAAAGCTAACGCTACTAAAAATTCAAATATTTTGTGAAATAGACTATGTAAAGGTTCAAGTCGAAAGACACCTATTACTTATGTATACTATATTTAATAAGAAAAAGAAGAATGTCAAAGGAAAAGGATTGGAAGATTATGAAAATAGGGGAGGATTGTTGGATATTTTCATTATCTAAAGTATATAATAAATATATTATATGTTATCCATGTAACCAACAATTAATATTGGTTTAGTTGGATAATAGAAATTTGTTGATATTGGTTCCAACGGTAATATTAACGCGTATTGGAAGTTGGGAGCCAACGGTATTAGAAGTTGGAGCCAACGGTAATATTTGGCGGAAGTCAAAATTGAGTTGGGTCAAAAATACGCAGTGGTAATATTTGGAGTTGGAGTTGGGATACGATTCAAAAATACAGAACGCCATATCCCATAATTGGGATACGACCCAATTTATAGGATGTGACCTATTCCATAAATGGGATACGACCCAATTTATAGGATACGTCATATCCCAATAATTGGGATACGACAAACCTATAAATAGATCAGGGATCCACCAAATTCAACACACTTCAAATCATTCAATCCTTCTCCAAGTTAGGAAAATTATCATTCTAAATATTTTCCTTACTATAATTTTCTTCTTTTAGTTTATAGGTTAGCACTAGATTTGTTCCTACACAATAAATTCTAGTACAAAATAAAATCTGGGTCTGTCTTATCTTGGGAGACTAATTCGCAATAACCTTGTGAAGCAAAAGTAAGGGGCGAATATATTCTTACGGAAAGAGTGGTCAACCATTCGATTCAGGCAGAAATATTGTTGTTCTATATCTTACTACAAAAGGAAATTCTACAACATTATATTTTATCTAGCATGATTGATGAACTGACAATTTTGAAACTATAACAAACACAAGTATCCATTGTATTGAAGTGAACAGGAACTAACAAAACAAAACAAAACAAAAAAGCTAAAAAAGTTCATAGTTTCAGTTTTTTAACATTAACAAAGCAAGTTCAAAATGTTCTTTCTCATTTTCATATTTGATAAAGTAAATCAAGTAGGCTTTCCTAATTTTTCATGAATAAGATAGGTAAATGAAGCTGGTTTCTTTTTCTTTTTCATGAATAAGCAAGTTAAGTTACTAGAAATTTTTTACCAAGTAAATTTGGCTTGTTCTCCAATCAAAACAAAAAACCTTTCTGCATTTTTTTTGTTTTAATCTGTTAAGGCTTGTTTCACGCAGAAAAAACATAAGGGGTTATGTATACCACATGCCAGTACCCGAAGAAGAGCAGTTAGGAACAGGTCCTGGATGGCCATTAATGGTATGTGCATCAGATACATTTGGTGGTGTGCCCGCTTGTAAAGCCTGGTTGATCACAGCTTCAACATCCGATTTCCACCATTATCCTATAAAGCACAATTTATACAAAGAAATAAATCAAACAAACATCACCAGTTACAATGAAGCCTAACGAAACTAGTAAAAATATTACTTTTGAGCTGCCTCACCTAATATAATGATTTTTTCCTTGTGGGGTTTGGGAAATGGGCAAGGAACACCTAGCTTTGGCAAGATGTCTATAGCACCATGTACTTTTGCCCTGAGCCCGAGGATATGTGCATGCCAAAGAAGTGTACCTCTATGACCAGTGAGAGTGAAGTTGTAGATATAGCTTTGGCCAGGCTGAATTGGGCATTGTGTGATGTATGCTGGTCCATCTGACCAACCGGTTCGAAGCTGCCAGACTCCATGCCTGGAAAATTTTAATTTTCATTACTTAGCTTTGTACATAATATCATGGCAATATTTGTTTTGGAAGAAAAGAGTTAAGATGGGAAAAAAGTGCAGAGTAGGGACAATTTTTTGTTTTTTGGTGTTGGGGGGGGGGGGGGGGGGGGGGAACATGGGAGATATCGAATGTGGACAAGGTCTACACTTATTTATTGGTCCTACAATCAGTTTGCTATAAAATATCCTCAAAAGTGGAAAACCATAAAGGAATTTAATAGGGAGACAATCCAAATATTATTTAAAACAAATGTTCTAAAAATCTAAGCCGTCACCTAGGCGCTAGGTGATCCTTACTTCCTTGAACAGACTAGCCACCCCATCCCCCGCCTAGAAATATTTAGAACACTACTTAAAAAATTAAGCCGCAAATTAGTCTTTAGCCATACCAATGAATTGTCACATTATATTGGAAATGGTTGATAACTCTCACAGTTACTGTATCATCCTCCCTTGCATAAAGAGTAGGCCCTGGAAACTTCCCATTGACAGTAACAATGGCCTTTGTTGCACAAAGTTTCGTTGTATTTTTCCTCACAACCTGCATATAGAGTAAAGATTGTGAAGATAATTGAAGAATTAACTTCCTAAAAAAACACACTATTTAATGTGTAAAAAGTGAAAATCAACTCAACAACGCCTTTTATCTCAAACGAGTTGGGTAGAGTTGGGTAGGGTGAAAATGAACCCTATATGTAAGTGTAACCCCAAGTGCATGAAAGCAAAAATAAACACCAAAACTTGAAGAATGTACTTGCTTCGAAGTTATAATGGCGAACTGCGGACTCTACTAGTGCTGGAAACAGGACAGCTGCCATTAGCAGCATTGCGTTAAGCCGATATGCCATCCTCTTTGTGTGTGTGTGTGTGTATTTATGTATTCTTTGTTTTGGCAAACTTAATGTAATGTAGATGATTGAACCTTGCAGCTAGAATTATAGGGGATTTAAATAGAATTTCACACAATGTCATTGTACTAAGTTAGGTGACAAAGGTTAGACAGGCGTGTATTATGTTAGTTTTCTTGCATATTACATTATGTAGTTTACCTGTCTGTATGTATTTTGTTTTGAAGTAAGATACTAGGTTCTTGGCATTTTCAGTTGACTGAAACTGATGTGAGACCCTGTGCTGCTTGAAATACATGTCTCGGCTATATCATCTCTCCTTCTTCACATTTCTCCTAAATATTAACAATTCAATTTAATTATTAGTCACTCTAATTAATTCTAGGAACTGATAATACTCTTCCAGAAGAGTGCAATTGTGCAATTTTGACTGTTGTTATCTGGTTATAGCTTGTTCATCTTCAGACATGTCTTTAGATGACCTAGCTATATCTCTGGGGTATGCCCCTTAGCCATTGTTTTTGGTCTCATCTTTTTATACAAACAAGCTAGCAAAAAAAAAAAGTGGTGAAATTCAAGTCATTGAATCAGCTGAGAAATAGTTTTCACTCTAATGGTTAACATTTCATCATCCCTATCGATTTCAAAATCACATGTTCTTACCTCTTCTAAAAAATTGACAAGCATTCTGAACCTAACACAACTAAGTACAAAAATATACTAATGGTGTATAACTTGTGCACTTGTTGGCAATGTGGACAAGAATAGAAACTTACGTATTATTGGCAATCTTAGTTTTTACACAGCAGAAATTCAAGTAGCATATGAATACATAGGTACATTGCTTAGATTTTGGTGAATTGGTCAAGGATAAAACATGTCAATTAAACTGAAAACTTTTTGGGAAGAAGCTTCTAAAGCAGCCTCAATCCTATTAATACAAGATTTATAGAGGAAGCCTAGATAATCTATTAGACTATCCTCACATGCACCTTCTAGAGGATTTATCTCAAATGACAAATTAACTAGTGTAGAATTGTCCCCGTAATCTATAAGTTTCAATGAATTTACAGATCCATCTAAACCTACATTGCTTGCCTCCATTTTGTATACATAATTATGTGATGAGGGCTCCATGGAAACTAGCCTTTCCTTTATCCATGATCTGTCCCCATCTTCTTGTGAGAACATGAAGCCAGAAACTAGGCGAACATAGCCTGGAACGCCTTCCTTTCCATCCAAGTCAGTGCATTTTTCGATCACTGGCATCCATTCGGGGAGTCTATTAGTTTGGGACACCATGGTCCATACTTTATCAATGAATGCATCAACTATACCTTTAACTGCTCCTCGCCATTTCTTGTTTCCTGTCATATTTTCCTGAAATACAGTACTACTTGAAAATGCTCGAGCTTAATCAGATTAATTATGGTCGTGAATCACTCATTTAAAAAGCTAAATTTGAATCAATAAAAAATAAAATTAGTTAAAGCATGAAGTATATCATAGTTATGAGCAGGATGGACTAAAACCAGTAGAAAATCAAATTACCTGTCATAGACTCATGAAAAAAGAATGCAAAGTACAGATACATACCATTTTTTTCTGTTTCTTGTTTGCTGACAAAATCTGTGAATTCCTCTGGTTTATGTGAAATATCTAATTTGGGTTTCCCTCCTCAACTAATTTGATGTTAGGTCATAAGTAATCCACAGATTTTCCTACACAACTAAACTTGCTTAAATAAGATATTAATCTTAATCTTGTGAATTGTGAAAATATCCTAAGCAGCAAATATTTTGGCATTTTGTTAATTAGACAAAGCAGAGGTCACAAGGGGATAATTCCAAAGTTTATATTTCTAGGCATTTACATTATTTCAAAAGATGCATTAGAAGTTATGTTTTTATAAATTTTTGGCTTGATATTTTCATCTTATAAAATGCTATAAAAATGATATACAAATCCTACTTAATGTAATAAAATGTCGCTCGCAGCTAATGTAACACTCATTCCCACATCATGGAAAAAATTTGTCTGAATATAAGGGATTAAGTTACTAACAATTGTATCTTTAGTTATGACTTTTTGGGTGAGTTTATTTTTGTAGTTTAAAAGCACATGTTTTGGAATGGACAATACAAGTCGAGCAAAGTACTCGACCAAAACTACTTGACCTCTTCATCTTACAACAAACTTAACCTTGTCATTATAAGCTGGCTGTGTCTGTAATCTACAAACTTGTCTAGCTAGGAAGCACCTTAGTGCTGTTCTTGAAAGAGAGAAAATGGCAAGTTCATATATGGGTTGTCAGATAGATTAAGCAGCAGCTCCAACTGGCACACCACCAGCTTAGAACTGGAGGATCCGTATAGAGTTTGTTCAAATCAAATAATCTCGTTCTTCGATCCGTAAGCTACTTGAGTCCTGTCATCAATATTAACAATCACTTTGTCTAGCACAGACTGTGTGCCATCACTACTATAGGCCCCGGCTCTCTCAATCAAGAACCCCAAAAGAGCCACCTCAAATAGTAATCTAAGCTTGGCTTTAGTAGTTGGGGATATCACATTTGTGAACACAACTTTCTCTTTCACAATAATCTGCGCGCAAATTTTAGAAGAATCAATCTCATTTTTATTTGTTTGAGACGTATTAGAAGGTGTATCACTAGATGGTTTAGAGAAATACCTGGTTAACATCAGGCACCATTCCACCAGTGTATCTCAATGTGTATTTCTCTTTCGCATAGTAATTGATAAGCTGTTTTTGGCATTGGCAATTAGAGAGTCAGAAACATAACAAATTGTGTAATGCAATATCAAATTGTGATGCTTTTTTATTTTTTTTTTGTAAAATCACACCTTCATCAAGGAGCTAGTAGGAACTCATGGGTGCCAGGGGACTCTTTAAGAGCAATAACATATGTAGTTCGAGGTCCATAAATCCCCATGGCTGCAGCAACTTGGTCTCTTCCCTTTACCCCAGTTAGCTTATCTCCCGGCCACACCCCAAAGATGGTGCCAACAGTGAAATTTGTGTCGACAATACTAGAGCCATCAAGTGGATCAAATGCAACACTAAATCCACCTGTTCATAATTTGTTACCAATTTTCTTTTACTTTATACAAGTTGAATTTGATGAATTAAAAGTCTCGAACCTACGTTAAACTGGTCCTCCCATATCTTGGAGCTCAGGAACTTCTTCAGAGCAAGCATATTTGCAGAAATGGCAGTAAGTCAAGGCCCGTAAATTGAAGATAAACAGACGTACGCCTTTTTGTCCATGATCAATATGAATATAAAGTGTGTGAAAATCATTTCCAATCAAATTTTGTTATTCCTTGATCAATGCTTAAGGCAGATAAACATAAACAGAAAATAGCTAGGTTGTATACTCTGACCTCAAATAGGAGCTTGTCAGCAAGTATATCAACAGCAAGCTGCTCATCTCCAAAAGAGTTTACGCATGCTGTTCCTCCACAAGAAGCTGTTCTCACTTTAAAGGCAATGGTCCGAATCGCTTCTCCCATGCCCATGCATGCACATCATCAACCTGATCAGCCCCTTATCCTCCATTGCCTTTGTAAGGAACTCTTCCTGCCATTACAAACTCATGTAAATATTCTTAATTCTACCCTCTCTAACCTTATTACAATCTTTGGTTTTAGCATATATACGAAATAAACACCCAAAATATATACTCCACAAATTGAATGATCAGGTTGGTTTTAGGTATAATCATCATCATCATCATCATCATCATATAGTAATTGGTAGAGTTATAATAAGTACTTACCAGACTGTCACCAATCTCACATTTAGTCACAAGGGCAGAAGAAGAGTTCTTTGTCTTTGAAACCCTAACAGATGATCTTGGTATGATCCTCAACGATTCCCCAAATAGTGAGCTGGATTTCAAACTCTGCAATTCAATTCAATTTTCACATACCCATTTTTTTTAGTAATATTTTTTCCATAAATTTCTATACCAAATAATTAAATTAGTACATATTAAAAATTGTATACTAAAATATTAATGAAATACTACTACAATTTTCTTTTTCACCTTGGAGGTGAATGATGCAGAAATGGAGCAAGGAGAAGCTAGTGAATGATGCAGAAATGGAGTAGGAGAAGCTAGAGCAGTAGTTGAATGTTGTGAAGCAACACTAGGAAGAAGAGCCCCACGTGCACTGCATAAGATACCCGCGGTCTCCATTAAGAAAAATTATATGAAAAAAAAAAAAAAAAAACTCAACTGAAATTTTGGAGAAGAAGAGGAGGATGTGCAAATGCAATGTTGGGCGGCCACGTGGCTGTGGCTGTGGCTGTGGCTGTGGCTGTGGCTGAATGGATAAAAAGGGTGATAAAGTAGTATGGGGGTGAGGTTAGTGATAAAGGTGTAAATGAAGAGTAACGGAGTATTAAGTTGTTTAAATTTGATTTACAAAATTTATAGAGTATAAAATAAAATTTGATTGAGACTCATTTAGTTACTAAGTCGAAATTGAGGCTTATTTAGCTAGTAAGTTGAGCACGATTTCGAATCAAGTCTGAATAATTTAAATTTTTTGAACGAATATGATCCAAGTATTAATAGAAAATTGTAATTTGAGAAGGTTTGAATAATTTATAAAATTTTAAAATTTACTAAAATTTGACTCATTTATATTTTGAGACTAGCTCGAATCGAATTTTTAGTCGAACGAACACAAATTGTTTGCTTATTTTACGACCTTAGTTAATAATCATGTCCATATATATATATATATATATATATATATATATATATACAGAACTGATCAGGTCCGGACTTTCGGACCTGATCAAATCCGGACCCTAATTTTTTTTTTTTGTAGAACAACTAAAAAAAAAAATTTTATGAAACTGAAATTTTTCCATAATACAGTGTTTTGGGTGTGTTTTTAATACATACACCAACCAATGTATGTACAGTCTGCCCAGGCTGTACAGACATGTTTTGTTATAGGCATCCAAATCACACCCAAAACACTGTATTATGTAAAAATTTCAATTCCATAAATTTTTTTTTTAGTTGTTTCAAAAAAAAAACAAAAAAAAAAAAAAAGGTTCGGATTTTAAACCTGTCCGGACTCCCGGACAGGATCCGGCCTATATATATATATATATATATATATATATATATATATATATATATATACACAACGGATCAGGTCCGGACTCCCGGGCCTGATCAAATCCGGACCCTATATTTTGTTATTTTTTTTTTTTTTTTTTGTAGAACAACTAAAAAAAAAAAAAAATTTATGGAACTGAAATTTTTCCATAATACAGTGTTTTGGGCGTGTTTTTAACACCTACCCCAACCAATGTATGTACAGTCTGCCCAGACTGTACAGACATATTTCGTTATAGGCATCCAAATCACGCCCAAAACACTGTATTATGAAAAAATTTCAATTTCATAAATTTTTTTTTTTTTTTTAGTTGTTTCAAAAAAAAAAAGCAAAAAAAAAATAAAAAAGGTCCGTATTTTAGTAGAGTCCGGGATCCCGGACTGGATCCGGACTCTATATATATATATATATATATATATATATATATATATATATATATATAGTCCGGATCAGGTCCGGACTCCCGGATTTTGTTAAAATCCGGATTTTTTTTTTTTTTGCTTTTTTTTTGAAACAATTAAAAAAAATAAATTTATGGAATTGGAATTTTTATATTATACAGTGTTTTTGGTGTGATTTGGATGCTTATAACAAAACATGTCTGTACAGTCTGGGCAGACTGTACATACATTGGTTGGTGTAGGTATTAAAAACACACCCAAAACACTCTATTATTGAAAAATTTCAGTTCCATAAAAAAAAAAATTTTAGTTGTTCTACCAAAAAAGAAAAAGAAAAAAAATCAGGTCCGGATTTTCTCCCGTCCGGGAGTCCGGACCTGATCCTCATTCTATATATATATATATATATAGAACACGGATCCAGTCCGGGAGTCCGGACTAGATCAAAATACGGACCAAATTTTTTTTCTTTTTTTTTCTTTTTTTTTTGAAACAACTAAAAAAAAAAATTTATGGAACTGAAATTTTTCCATAATACAGTGTTTTGGGTGTGTTTTTAATACCTATACCAACCAATGTATGTACAGTCTGCCCAGACTGTACAGACATGTTTTGTTATAGGCATCCAAATCACGCCCAAAACACTGTATAATGTAAAAATTCCAATTCCATAATTATTATTTTTTTTTAGTTGTTTCAAAAAAAAAGCAAAAAAAAGGTCCGAATTTTAACAAAATTCGGGAGTCCGGACCTGATCCGGACTCTATATATATATATATATATATATATATATATATATATATATCTTGAATTTTTTATGTGGCTCAAAATATATTTGTGAAATTATTATTATGACGAGATGTGGTGTTTTGGCGCTTGTGTTTGTGATTGCTTCAATTTCTGTACTACTATCTGCAGACGTAATATCAGTTAGTTGCAGCCTTGAAAATTTTCAAGAGGTTATTTTTTATTCGAAAAAAATAATTAAGTAATAATTATGAAAAATATTACTTATCACTATCATTAACACCTAAATTTTCAAACAAAAGAAAAGAAAAAAATTATCTGTAATTAATTATTAGATACCATCTTACTTACAACTATCATTAATTATTTTTTTCCACAAAATAAAAAATGATATTAAATTATTAGAACATAATTTACACATACTCACTTTCCATGTACTTGAGCTCTTAGTTAATAGAGAAAACCAATTAAAAACTAGTAATTAAAAAGTAAATTAATATCACCATTTTGTCAATGTGAATCCACCATCTTCAATTTCAATTGAACTAAAGTAGAAAAAAATAAAAAAATCGATCACCAAAGTGGAAAAATATCAATAGTTCATGGTATTAATTTATACTTGAACCTAACTTTTAATTAAACATAGACATTGATTAACCTAGTCAGCGGGACCACGTCATCAATTTATGATGTTGCAGGTTCAATTGAACGAAAGTGAAAAAAAAAGAGATTAATGATCTGATTGAAAAAATTGAAAGGTTGATCAGTGAATTGAAACAAAATTAATAATTTAGGGTAATTTAACCCAATTTTTTATGTAATTTATAGTTTAAAATTAAAGTTCTATCTTTACTTTTAAAAAATACAAATAAATATATATATGAATGGATGGTGAATTTGTTTAGTGAGAAATAGTATATACTTGATAATTAAAAAATAGTAGTAATAAATAAAATAAAAAGGGCAAATAAAGCTAGGGTTACATACTTGCACTTTGGAACGGAGTGAGAAAAAAGACCGGGAACAACATTATTCAGAGGAGAGAGAGAGCTGCCTGAGACTGTAACTCCTCCGTTCAATGGAATTGGGAGCTTGTGCTAGAGTTTCTAATGCCAATCAAACGGCATCGTATTTGAGTCCCACAAACAGCAGTACCAGCAGATACCATCAAAAGACTTCCTGCAAAAGACTTGCATCTTCTTCCTCTTCAGTTGTTCACATCTTCAATTCACTCCCTAGCAGCGCTTACACTTGCAAAGCCACTGCAAAAAACAATAACGGGGCTGTTGAAAAGGTTCATTTATATATGTATATGTATAACCTTCTAATTTTTTCTTATTCATTATCTTTTTTTCATGAAATGATTGATTGGATTTATTGAATTTCTGCAACTGAATCATCAACTGAACTGTTACTGGATTTTAACTTCGTATATGCTGAGATTCATGCTAATGAATTATTACTGAAACTGAAGAACTTAAAAATAATGTAGGACTCCCTCTGTCCCATACCCAGAGAATTTATTTTATTTTGGCAATTCCCATAACTAGAAGAGTCAATCTTTTAAACAAAAATTTAACTTTAGCATAATAAGAGTCCAGATCAGATTTTCTTTATACCATGTTAAACGATGCCTTGAATTCCAATGGAAACTCTTAATTGGGATAAAGATGTCATTCGTTAAAAAATGCTAATTCCCTTGATGAGAATAGAACGATGGGCTTTAAATTTGGAATAATGAAGATATAGTCTTTATTTAAATGACCATGTTTGATAAGTTGTGGTCTGTTAGTTTTTGCATTCATGCTATTCTGATCATGTTTGAATTTTTGTTTTGATGCTTCAGATTTAAGAAATGTTTTCTGTCTCTTTCCATATGGGTAGTATCTTTTTAACTTTTTCAATGTATTGATGTTTAAATAACATAAAAAATTAAAGTGAAGGGCATATATCATAAAAAGGTTGTTCTGTAATGGAAAGGGATCAAAGAGTAATATGTATTTTTGTATCTGCGATAGAATTTTGTTTTGGATGAGAAAGTATTTTATTTTTTTTCAGGTTAAAGGGATGTCTACTGAATATTCACCTGAGCTGGAGCTCTCAAGTTTAACGGCTCTCTGTCCTCTGGATGGTCGTTATTGGAACAAAGTCAAGGACCTGTCTCCTTATTTGAGCGAGTATGGCCTAATACAATTTCGGGTTCTAGTTGAGGTATCTAATCTAAACTCCTTTACTCGGTTCCAGGATATGGCACGTAACTTTGTCTTATCTTATTTCTGGTTGTGTATATTGTGAAGCATATGTGCAAGTTGTCAAATTGAGTAATATCTAATATAAAGTGTAATATCTTTTTCTTTTGATTTTGTAAGTTCAGTTTACAAATCAGATGAAGACAATCAGAATAAAAGAAACAAAAAGAAATGATAGAGAAAAAACACGGTCGATATGATCTATGAGTGCGTCTACCAATTCTAGATCTTTCTTTTCACTTGCTTCCATATTCATGTTCTTACAGGTTTTGGGCATATAGTTTCAGACTTTCAGTATACTTTCTCCATCTGCTTATTTTCTGAAACATCAATCATTATTCATTAGACTCAAGTTTGGCGAGAATGTGGTTCTTTGAAGTCAAAGCACTTCTATAGGGTAGGGATACATTATGTATGCATCTAGGCGAGGAATTTTATACAGTTGCATAAGACGGTGGTCCTGGAAGATCTAAAAAGTTTCAATATCTAAAAAGAGATTGACACTTGATAGTTAAATAGTCATTCACCAAGATTGTGGCATAATAATCCTCACTTGTAATCTCGGGTCATAATGTATGATTGAACTTGTAAGATACAGGTAAGGACTGGTAGCAACAAACCAAGGTTTGCGAAGTGCATCGTCTTCACGCTCAAGTGAGTCGGTGACCAACAGACAGAGGTTTCTGTGTCATATATGAGTGCTTAGGAGCAAAATACTGGGATAAAATTGCTGTTTCCATGCGTCTTTTTAAGCTCAAGGCTTGAATGCTATCTAATTAGTACGAGTTATAACTATTTGATGCTTGTATATCTTCTGATGTTTAAAATTGTTTATTGACTCATGCAGCTCTTTTTTACTTTCACCGTATACTTCAAATTTCTGTGTTTATATTATTCTGTTTCTCTATTCTTTGGTTGGGGACGGGCAGATGTGCTTGTATAGTTGTATTGGGGTAGGGGCAGACATGCTTGTATTTTTTGTTTTTGATATATTTGTTTTGAATTTTGAATCTTCCAGATCAGGTGGTTGATAAAGCTTTCACAAATTGCTGAAGTCGCAGAGGTTCCAAGTTTCTGTGAAGATGCTCAGTCATTTTTGGAAGGATTGATTGATGAATTTAGCATGAGTGACGCTTTGGAAGTTAAGAAAATTGAGAAAACTACTAACCATGATGTGAAAGCAGTGGAATATTTTTTGAAAGAGAAATGTCAGTCAAATCCTGAAGTAGCTAAGGTATAAAATTTAGTCCTTCGGGTTATCAACGTTGGATGAAGCTTCAATTCATTTTAGCTAGTTTCACTATTGCAATTTTTCTTTCATGTCCATGCCTCTTACTATGATGTTGTTATTGTTTGATGGCCCCTCTATCTCCATTCACTCATTGTAGGTGCTTGAATTTTTCCATTTTTCCTGCACATCCGAAGACATCAATAATCTTGCCCATGGATTGATGCTGAATGAAGCAGTTAACCGTATCATACTTCCTGTCATGGATGAATTGATTAAGGCAATATATTACATGGCTGAAGCAAATGCTCAGATTCCTATGCTTTCTCGCACTCATGGGCAGGTAATAGAGCTTTCTTTGTGCATGGAAATAAGGACAATCTATCTTACTGGCAGGACATTAATTTAAATATGTTTAACACTGCCCATTTTCAGACAACAAGAGAGAAAGAAATGCCGCTTCAGACCAGTAATTTCCTTACTTTATTGAATAGCTTAATGTTGAACGTCACATTAAGAATCAGAAAATTGTCACCAATGAGGAGAAAGCATTTGAGAAATAATAATTAAAACTTAGCAGTCCATCTTCATATTTTAAATGCTAACCAAGCCTGGTATGGGGTAGATATTTTACACATTTTTATTCTGAACGATGTGAAGAATTATCCTCTCTTTTAATTTTACAACCAATAGTTGATAATAATTAATTACTAATTACTTTAGGTCCAATTAATCATGAATAAATTACTCATTTTATTTACTATCTTGTAGCCAGCTTCACCTACAACCTTGGGAAAGGAAATGGTAATTTTTGCAGAGAGGTTAAGCAGAGAAAGGCAATATGTTTCTAAAGTTGAGATTTTGGGAAAGTTTGCTGGTGCAGTTGGGAATTACAATGCACATCTTGTTGCATACCCTGATATTGACTGGCCCCAAATTGCGGAGGAGTTTGTAACTTCTCTTGGACTAAGCTTCAATCCCTATGTAACACAGGTGTGTTTTATGCAATAAATTTTTATTGACTTTAGTTTCTGTAAAATTTGTATCTATACACATTGTATTTAATACCGTCAATTTTTTTCACAAACACTTGACTAGAATCAGGAAAATTAGTATACTCTTGACAACTTATGTTTTTTTATCCCTAGTAGTCTTGGATCAGGTACTTTGCTTTGAGCCTAATATAGGAGTTGAGGAGCTCTTCTTTTCCTTCTCTTTCCTTATTTTATTATTTATTCTTCAGCCGTAACTTCTCTAGCTAGTACTTTCATCCATCCATTGGAGCTGTAGTCACCCAAGAGGAGTTTGTATAAGATATTCTAGTATGGTCATGCCTCCAAACAAAGCTTGCAAAACTATCATATTTTAAAGTTTAGTTACTACTGCTTATCATCCATGTGTAATCACTGAAGCACTTGCCTAATCCACTGAAACTTTTTGTATGGAAAATATACAAATGGTATATTCAAGGATGTGTTGTGTGCTTGTATAAATATATTTATTTATAAATTGTTCTCACCAGTACATCGATACTGCAGATTGAACCTCACGACTATATGGCCAAACTTTTTGATTCAGTTGTTCGGTTCAACAACATCTTGATTGATTTCGATAGAGACATCTGGGGTTATATCTCCTTAAGTTACTTCAAGCAGGTGAGCATTCTGATATCTTATTGGACTTTATACTTGAATTTTAAGGGAAAGCATTAACCAAGACATTGTACACTGTTGAGCAGATAACAAAGGCTGGTGAGGTTGGGTCCTCAACAATGCCTCACAAGGTGAACCCAATAGATTTTGAAAATAGTGAAGGCAATCTTGGTATTGCCAATGCATATCTATCCCATTTCAGCGGCAAGTTACCTATTTCACGTTGGCAGGTATACACTTACTTCTCATGTATCTTGAGCTCAAAAGTGGCATAAGTAGCTATTTAAAGCAAGGAGATAAAGAAAATTATACATTGAGATTTTAAGGCACAAGAATTACATTATTGGTAATATTGCAGTCCTGTTTAGTAATAATAAGCCACATTAAGGACATTTTTAGCTATTTCAGAATGTTATACACTTTCAGTACAATTTGAAGATTGTTGCATGATTCAATAAACATAATCTTATCTTTTGTTTCTGCAATAATGGTTTTCATGGTTTACTTGTTACTGCAGCGTGACCTGACTGATTCAACAGTTCTAAGAAACATTGGTGTGGGATTAGGACATTCTCTTCTTGCTTACAGAAGTGCATTACAGGGAATATCAAAGCTTCAGGTAAAGGATACGTAAATGGCTGTAGTTCCTCATACTGTTGATGTGCAATAGAGATATAACTGAATGATCTTTAAAGGTTGCTCTTATATGAATGTACAATTCACTCGGTATCCTAATTTCTAATATTGCTGTTTTGATGATTTTACTCACTGTTTCTGTAGTAGCAACTCGGTTTTACCAGTGCAGACATTAGATGTAGCTTTTTGGAGTAACTTTTGTTACTGTAGTCTAATACAGTTGATAGGTCGGTGTATGGTTTACTTGCATTTTCTGTCAATTCAGCATTCTCTGTGGAGCCTTTTCTCTCAATTTACTCCAGTCAGAAAAAAGTTTCAACTGCTTTCCTTCGGTTGTCTGCCTTAAGAATATGTTTTTCTTATAGGTCAATGAAGCTGCTTTGTCCAAAGATCTAAATCAATCATGGGAGGTGCTTGCTGAACCAATACAAACGGTAAGTAATTTAATTCCTATTGCGCTCTGATTTCTAAAGAATCTGAACCAGCTCTTCAATTCCTGAATTTTGATAATGTACTCTTATAAAGATAATAATTGATAAGATAAGTTATATATTTTCATATATATATTTTTAAAAATTATAATATATAATTTTTATTCTACTAATTCACATTATGAAAATTATTTTCATTTCAACACATTTAAAAATCTTATGTATAACACAAATAATAAAAAGTTCAATTTACAAATTGTAGCTATACATGAATAATATGTAAGGATCTACTATTACATATGTTAAACTAAAAATAAATAAAGTCGTGGAATTAATTACATCAATTAAAGAGATTTTAATAACTCACCACAAATAAAGTTTTAACACATCATTTATGTTTCTGTTTCTTGCACTAGTAGTGATTATTATGGATTATCTGGTCTTTCATATTAATTTGCATAAAGTTGAATGGAACAAATGAATTTTTAGGAAGATACATTAAATGTAATATTACACGTACAAGACTAAAACTCATAAGAAACAAATAATTACATTATTCACTTCCAACTTTATTATTTGCAGGACAACTTGATATTTAGTATATATAATACATATATAGTTTATTATAAAGTGCGCTGCGGTGCAGTTTGTAGTGTGATTTTAGGAGTGTTTCCGCAACCGCAATTAGAATGTACAGTTAGTAAAAAATAAAAACCACACCCCACCGCATCCACAAATTGTGCGGTTTTATGCAGTTGCGGTTAGAAATGCGGCTTCTTGCTCTCCCTACTCGTTCTCGAAAGTTCTGTCTTCTTTCCCTCCAAAAACCCAGAAGAAGTATTGGGCAATGTTTCTCATTTAGTTATGTTACCATGGTGGAGCCACATATAGCTTATGTTGTCTGATGGGCAATTGCCCACATTCACCTTGGGGAAATAAAAAAATTCATGTTAGTGTAAATTTCCTTAAGAAGAGTGGGATATATAATCTTTATATAGGTTTGAAACCCTTAATTTTATATAATATATTACATTAGTATTAGATTTGATCCCTTTAGGCCTTAGTCAACACTTTTGGCTCCGCCTATAACTATTATGTGGACTTCCGAATTCTACAAGTGGTTTACATGGGATGATACTATTGCACTGTATTAGTGACAAGAAGCAATGAGTTTTTACTTTTGTATTAGAAAATGAATAATAATATAAATATGTATGTGCATATATCATATATATATTTGATCGGATCTGCATTATTGAAATGATTAATCATCACATTTAGTAGTAACTAGCATTCTCTGTTGATTTACTAGTAGATAGCATTCCCAACTATTGTTCTGCGTATGTTACTTAACCATATTATCACTTGTAAAAAAACATTGTTCTGTGTAGTGCTTGTTATGTTCTTTACTTGGAGTTTTTTCTCTCCTATATATAAAGGTGATGCGGAGATATGGTGTTCCCGAGCCTTATGAGAAACTGAAGGAGCTAACAAGAGGAAGAGCGATTACCAGAGAAAGCATATTAGAGTTTATTGAAGGTCTGGATATACCAACGGAGGCAAAAGCAAATCTATTGAAGTTAACACCTCATACTTATATTGGTGTCGCGGCAGAATTGGCTAGGAATGTAAATAGAACCGTAGATTCGGTGAATGGGGCCAAGGCAGTGGATTATGAGAGAAAAAGAGTTGGGTAAGAAGTCAGTGCTGGTATGGTTCAGTTCAAACATTTAATATATTTACTGCATGGTGAATGAATGGATAGCCAAGCATGAGCAGTTGTGAGATGTGTTATGTGGGTTAGCTTAACAAAACAAGTCACTTGCTAAAGAGAGATGAAGATCTGTTGTTGAAGTTTTGCAAGCAATTTTCATGTTATTATTGTTTTAATGGGTTAAATACATTTTTATCCACTTTACTAGGGGTTGGTTTACAAATTTATCATCGAAGTGTTTTTTTTACGGTCAACTCATTAAACTATATGTTATTTATAAAAAGTGATTTTGCCGGTTATGTCTGTTAACCATTTAAAAGAATGATGTGGCAGTATGTGACAATTAATTAAATCTATGTGCCAATGCTGCAATGAGAGAGAAGGTAAGCTAAATGATTAATTAAATTAAATTAATAATAAAATATTAATTAAATAAATTAATAATAAAATATATTAATATATAATTTTTACAAATATATTTATATAAAATTAATGAATTCATATATTTTTTTTAAATATTAACATAACAATCTAAATTAAAAAAACATAATCTAACTTATTATAAACACAAATTTATTTTCATTAGTTTAAAATAGAGAATATGCAAGACTCCGAATTTTATGAAATGAAAGTATTCAACTTTCTTATAATTATTATTCTATTTAGTAAATGGTTAAATTGATAAAAGGTTAAAGTTTAACGGTGATATGTGAAAATTTTACAAAGTAAGAGAATATATAAAATATTCGTTGTGTCGGGGAATATTTTTTGTACGGGAAAAATCCGTACGACGACACAATCATTGGTGGACCCCACAACGGAATAACTGTCAGATATAGAAAGAGACATAAATTACATTTTTATAAAAATAATGGTAAATTTTTTACCGTTAGAATGTTGAAATATCCGGTGATAAAAGTATAGTAATACACGTGGTTGCACAGTAGCACACTGTATTGCACAGTATCTCTGATTATTGATGTTTACGTAAAAAGTCACTCAATTTTATTCAATTATTGCAACAGTAGTTGATGCATAATATCTTATATTATTGATTCAATTATTATCACATTATCATCTGCACAATATTTTATATTATTAAATCAATAGTTAAGACGACACAGTTATTCATATTATTATTTGCATTATTGACAATGTCTAAAAAGTTCTGTCGAGGAAAGGGGTTAGATTATTTAATTGCGCGCCAATAAGGAGAAATTCTTATCGGAAAACCCCATCTTTTCTGAGAATGATTTGGTTGTCTATATTGTGAGTTATAATATTAATAATGAATAATTGTTGAAATATTAAAAATATGTTTATTGAAGATAAGTGAATTACAAAAGTTAAAGGTGAATAATGCAAACTTGGAAAACTTTAGGGGTACCAAAGTGTAATAAGTTAATCAATCCATGTGAACTTGAATCAACCCATTAGAGAAGAGATGATGCAAGCATGATGTAAGCATGACATCGTCCTTAAAGAAACACAAAGATGATGTAAGGATCATATCATCATGATGTCATTATGATGTCACATGGACTAAGGTACAATTAATGAGGTACTAAACTGTAATAAGTTGAGCCCCTAACGTGTAATTATCTAAATTATGTTTTCCTATAAATAGAAGCGTATTTCTTCTTTCTTCTTTCATTCTAACCAATTCACCAAGCCTCACAAGAGAAACTGTAGAGAGAGAAACTATAGAGAAAAAGAAGAAGAGTATTCTACTACACTATTGCAGTATCCAATCTTCTGCTAAGGTAATGGGTATTATTTCTTTCATATTCGTAAGTGATACTATTTTTCGTATTCTATTCCTTATTAATCTGCGGGAGAAATCTCTCTACGCGGATTACCGCATGCATGGTGAATGGCCCTTCGTATTCATTCTTTCAACCAACGACTCCCAGACCATGAAAGACCTTAGGGCGCTGGGTGTAAAGACAATCCCCTCGGGCGTACTTACTCAAGTATCCAGGGCCTCGAATAAAGACTAGCCACGTTATTGTTATTTGATATTTTTTTTAAACGTAGCATACCCATGTTTTCCCAAAATTTGCATGTCAATGGCTCATACAGTCTACAACACTTTCCACATGTTTCTCTTTTTAAAACTACATGTTCTATCAAGCAATGCAACACACACTTCTTAAACCTACAAGTAATTGTGAACACGTTTGTGCATACCGAAAGCATTTAAACAGCAACATGAATCTCATCGTGTAAAACATTATATCTAAGCTGTGTTATCCAACATGTTCTCACATCCTTCATAATTCACTATCATCATTGGTTAGGCAAGAATTTCTATTAAACAAAAATATATGTGAGACATGCATGCACTAAAACATACTAACACAATCAACAATGAATAAAAATTAAAAATTATCTACAAGAAATTGAACTAAACACATAAACATGCAGAATTAAATAAAAATGCTATGCTCCCCAATACCCCCAAACTTAAAATATTCAATGTCCCCCTTGAATGAAAGTAAAGGGTACAGAAAAAATCCCCTAATGATCATCTTGACACCCTCCTCGGGTGGTGAATCTGGTGGTGGATAAGGCACTGCAGTGCCAAACTGTGGCCACTCTAGCATTGTTCCTTGCTGCGCGAATGCTTCGGCCAAGGCCCTTGTGAGTCCCGTAGCAAACGTCCCAAAATTGTCATACATGGTGTCGACTTTGAGCTCCAACCTTCGAAGCTGTCGATCGCTAGGAACCGGGCGTGCTCGGGTAGATGGGCCTGCCTCATCGGGCTGAGGGGGCTGCTGAGATGGCTCTGGGAAGGTGGGCCTTAAAATGAATCCTCGTCCGCACGGGTGTGGTTCACCGCCTACCCAGTCCTCAAATTTTGCAATGGTGGCGTGGGTGATGTCCTGACTTGGATATTGCATTTATTCGTTGCCCCAATTGCACCCCTGATGCGCACATAACATGGCTACCACTGAAGCATGTGGAATGCTCCTAGTGGTGGTTCCCTTCAGATACTTCACAATGTTTTGATGAATCAAATACCCCACATCAATGTACTTGCTAGTAATTATACCCCATAATAGTATAGCCCTTTCTGTCGTGATCTCGTGCTGATACGATGAAGGCTACTTGGCACAAATGAACAGATTCCACGCCTTGGCGTATTGATTCAGTGCGGCCGCTGGAAATATTCGAGGCTGGGTCGTGCCAACTTTATAAGTCCATTTCGTGCCTGGCACGCACAACTCAACGATAACATGCTCCAAGTCTGTCATTAAATGTGCACCTGTAACCCAATTCGCAGACCCAGTCGGTGGTGTATCAGTTATTCCAAACACTGCTCTGATGGCTGAGGGACGAAAATCCACTTGCACTTGGCGAACCAGCATTATCCCTCCTTTCAGCTCCATCTCCTTTGCGGTCGCGTAGAACTCCCGAACAACTCCCATAGGAATAGGCATAGGCGTTGCAGCTAGGCTAACCCAGCCTCTTTCGTGCAACATATTCCATAGGTGTCCATCTTTCTTATCAGGTTTAAATCCTTGTTCCTTCACAAATGATTTCGTCAAGAGGTGGTAATAATCTTGCTGAGCTTCTCGGTTGATAAATTTTCTGTGTTCCATGATATCCTCGTCGTGATCACTGGATGATGAGTCGGAGGATGAAGGGATGGAGATGGAACGTATCCTTTTTGGTCCCATGAGCAGATGATAAGTAGAGAATATAGATGCTCTGCTACAGATGAGAGTACCCCCAAACTTGCATGTAACACTCCCTGCAAAAACCCTAGATTTATGCAAATGGAGAGAGAGCTGTGTATATGAGTGATGAAGAGAGTTGTATGATAATGGGAGAACAGAAGAATACGTTTATATTATGGCACGTGAGAGACCAAGTAGACCACCACTCAGATTCTTAAACTTAAAAATTTTTCAACCCCCCTGTGTCGCGCGCAGCCACGCGAATTTTCTTATGGGCTGGCGCGCGGGTGTGCGGGCGCGTGAGTAACTTTCCTGGAATTATTAGCTACTGAATTCCAAGCGCTGGTCTGCGCAGCCGCGCGATGTAACTGCATGAATGATCACTGTGTACGCCCAATTTATATATTAGTGATGAGTACAATTGAAAACACCTACATGAACAAGAATGCACCACAAATTATTCATCAGGCATGGAATAGAATTGATTTAACTACTACTCTACTAAAGGAATGAAAAGAAAGTAAGAGTGAAAATAATGGGTTGCCTCCCATCCAGTGCTAAGTCATAGTCAATTAGCTTGACTGTCTCTGAATCTCATGTTGACGAGAGAATTGCAGTGACGTTCTGTCTGTCCACCTCGCCACCAAAGTAATGCTTCAATCGCTGGCCATTTACTTTAAAAGGCTTGTCTAGAAACTGATCATATACTTCAATTGCACCATGCGAAAAGACATTCTTCACTGTAAATGGACTTGACCATCTCGATTTCAGCTTTTCGGGAAAAAGTTTAAGTCTGGAATTATAAAGTAAAACCCTTTGTACCGATTCAAATGTCCTTTCGATGATCGTTTGGTCATGCCATTTCTTCACTTTCTCCTTGTACAACTTCGAATTCTCATATGCCTGTAATCTAAATTCATCTAACTCATTGAACTAGAGTAGACGTTTCTCCCATGCAGATGTCAAATCAAAATTGAGCTTCCGTATTGCCCAATACGCCTTATGCTCTAGCTCTATAGGGAGGTGACAAGCTTTGCCATACACGAGTTGAAAAGGCGAAATGCCTAACGGAGTTTTGTATGATGTTCGATAAGCCCATATGGCATCATCTAACTTCAATGACCAGTCTTTCCGTGTGGGATTCACAACTTTTTCCAGGATTCTTTTTACTTCGCTATTTGACACCTCAGCTTGACTATTTGTTTGCGGGTGATATGCTGTAGCAATGCGATGATTCACCCCATAGTTATCCAGCAAGGCTGTAAACTGCCTGTTGCAGAAATGACCGCCTTCGTCACTAATGATAGCCCTTGGGGTCCCAAACCTCGTGAAAATGCTTTTGTGTAGAAATCTGAGTACGACCTTGGCATCATTAGTCGGAAGAGCTGCAGCTTCAACCCATTTTGAGACATAGTCCACTGCGAGCAAGATGTAGAGATTTCCACAGGAAGAGACGAAGGGTCCCATGAAATCAATCCCCCATACATCAAAAATTTCTACTTCGAGGATTGTATTCAACGACATTTCATTTCTTTTAGAGATGTTGCCCGCTCGCTGACATCTATCACACCGCTGGACAAAACTATATGCATCCTTGAAAATTGTCGGCCAGTAGAATCTGGCTTGTAGCACTCTAGTCGCTGTTCGTTCTCCACCGTAGTGACCTCCATACACCGTAGAATGACACTCTTACAAAATCTCTTCGGTCTCACAATATGGAATACACCTTCTGATCACTTGATAAGAGCAATATTTAAACAAGTATGGCTCATCCCATATATACCATTTGACATCGTGCAAAAATTTCTTCTTTTGATAACCCACCAAGTCAGAAGGTACCATCTTACTTACCAGATAATTCGCGTAGTCTGCGAACCATGGCACTTCACCTTTCACACAAACAACTGCTCATCTGGAAAGGAATCGTTGATCAGAACTTTGTTGTTTACTTCCCTGTCTGGATTCTCGAGTCGCGAGAAGTGGTCCGCCACTTGGTTTGCAGTCCCCTTTCTGTCCTTGATTTCCAAATCAAATTCCTGCAATAATAAAATCCATCTAATCAACCGAGGTTTTTCATCCTTCTTTGCCATTAAATGTCAAATCGCCGCGTGATCCGTATACACTATCACCTTTGTGCCAATCAGGTATGCTCGAAACTTATCAAAGGCGTATACCACTGCCAATAGTTCTTTCTCTGTGGTGGTATAGTTCAATTTTGCATCCGTTAGGGTCTTGCTGGCATAATAAATCACATAAAATATCTTTTCTTTACACTACCCCAAAACAGCTCCTACGGTGTAATCATTGGCATCACACATCAATTCAAATGGAAAAGTCCAATCTGGTGCAGTAATCACTGGTGCTGAAATAAGTTTCCTCTTTAAGTGTTCAAATGCTGACATACAGGCTTCATTGAAGTTGAACTGTGCATCCTTCTCCAATAGACTGCATAGCGGTTTAGTTATTTGGGAGAAATTCTTAATGAATTTGCGGTAGAAACCGGCATGTCCCAGAAAACTACGAACTCCTTCTACTGAAGTGGGTGGTGGCAAGTGTTCAATAGTTGCCAGCTTCGCCTTATCCACCTCAAGTCCCATCTTTGAAACTATGTGTCCCAATATGATTCCTTCTTGTACCATGAAGTGACATTTTTCCCAGTTTAGCACTAAGTTCATTTCAACACATCTTTTTAAAACCATAACCAGATTTTCAAGGCATAGGTCAAATGAGTCCCCGAAGACTGAAAAATCATCCATAAATAGCTCCACATTCTGTTCCACCATGTTTGAAAATATAGCCATCATGCATCTCTGAAACGTGGCTGGCGCATTACATAGTCCAAAAGACATCCTTTTGAAAGCAAAAGTGTCGTACGGACATGTAAAGGTAGTATTTTCCTGGTGTTCTGGAGTTATCATAATTTGATTGTAGCCTGAATATCCGTCCAGAAGGCAATAATACTCATGACCTGCTAACTTGTCCAACATCTGATCAATGAATGGGAGTGGGAAATGATCTTTCCTCGTAGCTTTGTTGAGCTTGCGGTAATCCATGCAAACTCTCCACCTTGTTAATGTTCGTGTTGGAATTAACTCATTATTCTCATTGGTCACGACTGTTATACCACCCTTTTTTCGGAACACACTGTACTGGGCTCACCCATGAACTGTCTGAGATCGGATAAATTATTCCTGCATCTAGCCATTTCAGCACCTCCTTCTTAACCACTTCTTTCATTATCGAATTAAGCCTCCTTTGTTGCTCAACTGTTGGCTTGCTACCATCTTCTATTAGGATCTTGTGTATGCAATAGGAAGGGCTGATCCCTTTGATATCTGCTATAGTCCATCCAATAGCTTACTTGAACTGTCAAAGCACTCGTAGCAATTTTTCCTCCTGACAAGATGTTAGTGCAGATGCGATAATCACAGGTAATTTTGAATCTGAACTTAAAAAGGCATACTTGAGATGTTCGGGGAGTGGTTTTAACTCAAACTCTGGAGGTGACTCAAGAGATGGCTTTAACTTTTCTGAGGCTTCCCCAGCTGTTGTCAATGGCTCTGCAGGTAATCTAATTCTCCTGAATTATGAGGTTGTACCCAGATATTGCACAGATTCATCGAATTCTTCATCCTCCACATTTGAACTCTCATTAGAGATATTCTTTAAAGGTTCATAGTCTGCAAAACTCTGTACCTTATTCTTTGCGATTCAATCAACCAAATCAACCAGAGAACATTCTTCTTCATCTGTTGGGAACTTTATGGCTTTGAAGACGTTAAAGGTGACCTCCTGATCCTGAACGCGCATAGTAAGCTCCTCTTTCTGCACATTTATCAAAGTCTTGCCCGTGGCTAAGAATGGTCTCCCTAGTATGATTGGTATACTTTTGTCCTCTTCATAGTCTAGAATGATGAAGTCAGCCGGAAAAATGAACTTGTCCACCTTTACCAACATATCTTCAACAATTCCCTGTGGATATGTGATGGATCTGTTAGCTAGCTGTAGTGATATGTTCGTCGGTCTTGGAGCCGATAATCCTAAATGATTGAACATTGACAAGGGCATCAAGTTTATACTTGCCCTCGGATCACATAAACATTTACTAAAGTTCATCTTTCCAATGGTGCACAGAATTGTGAAGTTGTCCGGATCTTTCAGCTTTGGAGGTAATTTCTGCTGGAGCACTGCACTGCATTCCTCTGTCAAGGCTACCATTTCAAACTCGTCTAATCTCCTCTTCCTTGACAATATACCTTTCATGAACTTTGCGTAGCTTGGCATTTGTTCCAATGCCTCGACGAATGGTATGTTGATCTGCAGCTTTTTGAACACCTCCAGAAACTTACTGAACTGTTTGTCTTCCTTCTGCTTAATTAACATCTGCGGATATGGTACTTGAGGGTGCATTGGTTGTACTGGACTCTTGACCTTCTCTTCTGAACCTACCTTGTTCTTCTCTTCCTGCTGAACCTCAGATTTTTTTAACTTTTCTTCATCACCATCCAACTGTTCTGCCTCGCGCGGCTGCGCAATGTCCCCTTGTAACTCACGCGTGGGCGCGCGACTTGTAGTATCTGTCAAGTCTTTCCCAGATCTCAATGTGATTGTTTGACACTGCTCCTTACCGTCTCTTCTAGGATTTGTCTCTGTGTTACTTGGCAATGCACCCTAGGGCCTATTATTAAGCATGCTTGCCATCTGCCCCATCTGCGTCTCTAGATTCTTGATAGCCATTGCTTGGCTTTTGATTATGACTTCAGTGTTTGCTATGTATTTCAACATCATCTCCTCCGTCTCTGATTTCTTCTCTGGCTGTGGTGCAGCTGGAGCGTGGTGTTGTTGTTGAGAAAATCCCGGTGGAAACGATGGTTTTTGTGCAAACTGTGGTTGAGATGACTGTGGTTGAAACTATTGGTTTGGCTGAAACTGATGTTGTTGTTGTCCTTGGTTATTTGACCAACTAAAGTTCGTATGATTGCGGTTGTTGGGGTGGTATGTGTTCGGGAATAGACCTTGGTCTTTTCTGTAGTTGCTCATATACTGTACTGACTCTGAGTTGATGGCACACTGATCCGTGGAGTGTGACCCCGTACAAATCTCACAAACGAAGGCAACTGTTTTCACTTTGCTCTCTGCCAAAGTATCTATCTTTTTAGCCATAGCCGCCATCTGTGCCGATAACTGTGTAATGGCATCAACCTCCAACACACCTACAACCTTGGGATGTGGCATCCGAGCTGTAGGATTCTAATAATCATTCGCAACCATAGTCTCGATAAGCGTATAGGACTCGTCATAACTCTTTGCCCCACAATGCCCCTCCTGCGGCTGTATCCACAATCGGTCTCGACTGCCATCCTAACCCATTGTAAAAGGAATTTATCACCATCCAGTCTGGCATACCATGATGCGGAAATTTTTTGAGCATCTCTTTGTAACGCTCCCATGCCTCATATAAGGACTCGCCCTGCTGTTGCTCGAACTGAGAGATAGTCGTCCTCATCTTTGCAGTCTTAGCCATTGGGAAAAACTTGGCTAAGAATTTCTGCGCTAAGTCCTCCCATATGGTTATTAACCCTGACGACAAAGAGTGTAACCAACTTCTAGCCTTATCTCTCAACGAAAATGGAAATAGCCGTAGTCTAATAGCATCCTCCGTCACACCGTTGTATCTAAATGTGTCGCAGATCTCTATGAAACTCAATAAGTGCTCATTCGGATCATCTGTAGCAGCACCCCCAAACTGAACTGAGTTCTGCACCATTTGAATAGTGCCCGGTTTGATCTCAAAGGTGTTGGATGTTATCGCCGGTCTGACTATGCTAGACTATAATCCATTTATGTTTGGCATGGAATATTCCCTTAGAACCCGATGCTCTTTTCTTTGCTCGATTCTCTGTTCTTCTACCATATCCGATATAGTTCCTTCTAACTGAGCTTGTAGATTTCTTCGCACGCTAGCTTTCCAACCTCTCCCGTTGATGTTTTCCTGTGTTGGTGTTAATTCAAAATTGGAAGATCTCGTGTGCATATAAATCTACAAGTTCCTAAAATTACAAATAAAACAAAAATAGAAATGAGAAACGATCAGAATTGTCTAAGTCATACAATTTAGCTTTAAACTAATGATAATTATCTAAATTAACGCCTTTCCCCGGCAACGGCGCCAAAAACTTGTTGCCTCTTTTATAGTTCTAATAAAAGAGCTCTAACTCATGCAAGCGTACACGGGTCAACAAGTAATACAAAGTAAGTAGAGTATCGATCCCACAGAGAAAGTTGTTAAATTTAACCATCATGCATCAATTAACTCACCAAATTTATATGCCTAGACTAATGACTAAAAGTGTTGAATTAAACTAATTGTGAATAACAACTGAAAATAAGAATACAAATGGAATAAATATAATCTGAAAATAATGGGACCCTAACTTCATTTAATATTTCACCTAATCGCCACTATCATGCAAGAAATGTTTACATATCACAGGAAAATAGCCAAGAGCACGAATATAGTTATAACCATTTTTCAATGCACTATAACCTACTTACACATCATCTACAGATGTTAGACTCTATGCAATCACCAATACAATCAAAATCACTATATGTCTATGTGAAATTGCAATTATATTGATTTTAAGCTTAAGCCCTTATTCTAGCTCATAAGGTGAAATAGTATATGTCTATCTGATTTAAAAAATACGCAAGCCATATACAACAGCCCCATATTCGCATGCTATCATGATTACAATCCATACCTATATGTTCATTGTCAATTCCATGCAAGTACTGAGACGAATGGTGATCAAACATTCATACATGTAAAACAACCATGACAGATATTCCATATGATATGCAAAACAATCCTAGCATTTAAATGTGTAACCAGACTACGTATTAAAATCCGTTAGAATCCCATAATAAAAATTAGTTCATGACTGAACCAAAAGCCATTATGGGATCAACGCTAAACATGATCAATAAACAAACAATTGAAATAAGAAAGATAGAACGGTCAAACCCAATCGCTGAATAGAAATCAATGATCAACTTTTAAATCCTCATAGAAATCCAATAAATAATAATAAAAATCCACAATGGTAGATAATCCCAATAAGAATTGGAGAAGTAGATGTTTGTGCTTCGTTCTACGTTGGAATATCTCCCAAGGTGTAAACCCTAGTTTCTATGATGAAAAAAATACTTAAAGTTATCAAGTTGTTCATCTGACACCAGTCAGAATCGTTTAAAAACCAATTACAATTCATTTAATTAAAAATTAAAATTAAAACAAAATTACAGCATCAGCATCGCGCGCGGCCGCGCGCCTCTCCAGCCTATGTCTTGCGCGGGCGCGAGACTTACAGAATGTCTGCCCTGTTCAGCCAACCTCTCGCGCGGGCGCGTGCTCCTACCCCGCGGCCGTGCAACTTGCAGTAGATCATCAGTGTCTAGCTCGGGTACTCGCGCGGGTGCGCTTTCCCCATGCTGTTTTACCGCACAGTCGCGCGGCTTGCACTCTGCAGTTTCTGGTTCTGGTTTAGCTTCTGTCATGCGGCTGCTGCTATTTGTTCTTTTCATGCTTGATCTCTTACTTCATTGTACCGCCATGCCATGCACATCCCCACATGTGCCTTGCCTTTACGCATCCATTAGCCTCGTGTGCCCTCTAATACCACCAAAATCAAGCCGATTCCTGCACTTATTCACCAAAAAGAGTTGTAAGTAAATGCAATGCAAAATAACGTGAAATGCAACTAAAATACAATAAAATGTACTTGAGATGGGCACAATTCGCATGAATTGGTATTCAATAAGTAGGTAAAAATACCACTTATCATTAGGTCAACGGCGATTCTAATCTTGCGCTGCGCCCCGGCGGTTGGGGTTTCACAGGCGTGGGGAGTGGTGGGGGTCAGTAGCGTGGGGATGAGACTTTTACTTTTATGGCGGCGAGTAGTGGTAGGCCGGAGTCCGGCGAGGGGATGTTTTTCTGAGGCTACATTTGGGGTGAGGGAAATTAGGGCTACTTTTTGGGAAGAAACGATTTGATTCATCTTATAGGTGAGAAATTGTGTTGACTACAACCTCTTGAACTCACTGGAGCAGCAGTAATGATTAGACAAGATTAAGATAACAAAGCACAACCAATCAAATAAATCTCTTATTCTTCGGAACAAAGTGGGAATATATAGGCTAAATAACTTCTTAGACTGCTATGTGAAAATAAAAAAATGTTATGGATCCTTCTGAAGTTCATAAAACACTGATTCTCCCACCATGCCTCTCATGTATAGGGCTAAACTATATGATAAGCAGAGCAGAGCAGCGCATCCGTGGTTAAGAGAATAGAATAGAACAGAACAAGTGATGGTGGATGATATAGAATTGGGTTAGTACAAACTTTCAAAGTTTAGGGCTAAACTTAAATTGATTTACTTGAATGAATTATTTTATTTTATTTTGATTTATTTAACATTAAATTTATACAAGTTTCCATCTAGGCATGCCACTAAGAAAAATGTTTGACAGGTAGATTTTCTCTCTCTTACGTGGATTTTTCCATACAAAGTCAAACAATTTAACGGAATTTGTAACAGTTTGTAAAGAAATTGTAGTTTAGTGAGTCGAATGTAAAAAAAATCAGTTCGATGATGCATTTGTAAACTAACCCCTAGTAGAGTGGGAAAAAGTGTATTTAACCCTGGTTTTAATATGTTCTTTAATGTTTAGGGGAATTGGGTCCACTTACCAGAGGAAGCATCAGGCAACCACTGTTGGCTCACCGGAATCACGACTATTATTATGTTTATGATTTACAAATATAATTTTCTGCCGTCCAACATGGGACCTCCAGGCTCCACTTGTAGATGATGATACATTTTTAGTGTTGTCTTGAGCTGATTTCTTATATTATTTATCTATTGTTTTACATGACTTTTATTTTGATTAATTAATTATTTGATGGCGAATTAGTCTTAATAAAACATATTTTATTTAATTGTATAGTTAAGATATTTTAAATAAATAATTATTTTTATACTCATCTTTTATAGGAGAGGGAGTAGTAGAGGATATATATATATATATATATATATATATATATATATATATATATATATATATCCATATAATAGTCTAAATATTAAAATGTTGGTGATTTTATGTCACGTTTGTTGAGTTTTTTTTCTTCCTCTTTTGCTTCTACGACTTTAAATATATTAATATATTATTTTTTTAAATATTTTTTTTTATCTTTTTATTTAGTTCGTTAAATTTTATCTTACATAATTTACACACAGAGTGTGTGTGCGCTATTAGGAGTGCTCATCGAACTAATATCGAAAAAATCGAACCGATATTGGTTCTTGGTACTAATTCTCAAGAATCAGTACTACTATCGAAATGCTGGTTTTGTTATTGGTTTGGTACACACTTTTGGATTTTTTTAACTCGAACCTCTCATTTTATTTTTGTACCGCATTAATAATATATATTACAAAAAATAAAATTATTGTCTTTGTCGTGCTCTTTTTTTTTAAATTTTCTTTGTTCTTAGTCCTTATTTTATAAAATTTGTGAGTTGATACTTCATAATACAAATTGAGAAAAATGTATATATACAGCTGTGTAGTACATAGACACAAGGAATGACAGTGGAGCAGATCAAGCTTAGACTTTTTCCATTCTCATTAGCAGATTTGGGGCTAAAGACTGATTATACTATCTGCCTTTAGGATCAATACGATCATGGACTGATATGTAAAGGTTATTCTAGGAGAGGTATTTTCCTGCATCAAGAGTTGCCGATATAGGAAAGGAGATTTGTGGAATCAAGAAATTCAATGGAGAAACTCTCTATGAGTATTGGGAAAGGTTCAAGAAGTTGTGTTACAGCTGTCCACCTCACGGAATTAATGACCATCACTTGATCCAGTAATTCTATGAGGGGTTGCTACCAATGGAAAGAAGTATGATTGATGCGACTAGTGGGGAGCATTAGTAGACAAGACACCGGAGGCTGCTAAAAATTTGATTGCAAACATGACTGCTAACTCACAATAATATGGAATAAGAAATGATCCTATTACATAAAGGGTAAGTGAGGTAAGCACAAGTGAATTGGTGCAACAGATTTCTGACTTAACTATTATAGTGAAACAATTAACAACAAGAAACTTGCCAGTTGCAAAAGTTTGTGGAATTTGTTTAAAGTCAGGACATACTACTGATGTTTGTCCGATATTGCAAGAGGATGAAGTTGTGCAACATGTCAATGATGTGGGGACATTCTTAGGATAACATCAACAGCAATATGATCCTTGGGTGGACACTTACAATCCAGGATGAAGGGATCATTTTGACTTGAACTATGAAGGTACTAGCCCACCAATGCAACATGTCCTTTGAAGTATGCAGCAAACTCAACCTCAGTACCCAATATATACCGATGAAGTACTTGCCAATTTGAGAACGTCTATGGATGATATGTTTAAAGCATTCATGAGTCAGAAACAATAGTTCATGAGTCAGACACAGCAGTTCCAGCAGGATACAATGATTTCTGTTCAAGAATTGAGGAGCCAAGTGGGTCAGCTTGCAGTCATAATAAGGAGGTTGGAATCTCAAGGCTTAGGGAGGTCACCTTCTCAAACTATTAAGAATGTAAGTGCAATTACTGTGAAGATAAGAAAAAAGAGAAGACACTACTTACTTCAGAAATAGGCAGAAGTGCTATGTGTGACAATGAAGTGAACATGGAATTTGATGAGGAGGAAGAAGAGGAAGAGGAGAACAATTTGATAAGTTTTGCAGATTTTTACAAAGAGGGTATAGATGATACAGCGGTGTAAAAACAAAAACACTACATCATACATACCATGAGACCTTAACTATGGAATTGGATGAGGCATATGTTCAGTTCAGCATATATAAAGTTAAAAGGTATCTTGGTAATATTAATTCTATTTTTTCTACTGATGTTGTTGACTCTATAGTGCAAGAATCTCTTGAGCAAATATACAAAGAGGATTTGAGTGTTAGAATGGAGCAAAATCAGGATCTGAAGGATGCTCCTAATAAATTAAAACTGTTACCAGTCCACTTGAAGTACACAAGTCCAATTGCATAGAATGAGAATGATGATGTCAAGTTAATGACAATAAACAAGGGCAACTGCTTGGGAGGAAAACCAAGAACTCATATTTGATTTTTCTATCCCTTTACTTTTTAGTTTCTTAGTTACATGTTAGCTAGTAATTACTTTCTTCTTTGCATGATTTTACATTGGGGACAAATGTAAGGTTTGAGTGTGAAGGGAGATTTAGGAATATTATCCAATTTTGATGGGGAAGTAAAAAAAAATGGCGCCTTTGAAATTTTTTTAAATTTTTTTGGTTCCATGATTCAATTTTCTTATGTGTTCGGAGGTTGAAGTCAAAGATTGAGAATTAATGCTAAATTTTAGAATTTGCTTGATGCTTAATTGGTTAATGAATGATAAAAGATTAAGCCATGATTCACAGTAATTAATTTGAATTGAATTTGTGATGCATGAGTACTTGAATATGAGAAACATGCTTATTTGACTAAAAAAATTTGGAGTTATCTATGTGCACTGATTTCATGACTTAGAACTGTTTAACTTGTTTATGCTTATTGCAGAACCATGTGGAGAAAGTTGAAAAAATGATGAATGAGAAAAAAAGAAGGAAAAATATTAAAGAATGAAGAAAAATGAAGGAAATTGAAAAATCTGCTTTAATGTCCATTATGCAAATTAACTGGGTATCCAAGCCTTGGGAAGCATCGGTATTCACGCTGAAAAGTGTGATGGATAAAAGCAGCTTGACAAGTCAACTTTTGTGGCCTTTGTTACTTGAATAAGTAAGCCCTAGGGGTGTCTCTACACCCAGCGCCCTAAGACCATCTGGTTTGGGAGTCGTTGGTGGAAAGTTCGTTACATGGGTAACACTAAAAAGCCTAAGAAAAGGAGGCATTGCACATGTCAAAAAAAGAAAATATGAGAAAAGCATGAAAATACATTAATATGTGGTAAATGAAGGGTTCTAAAAAAAATTATTTAAAAGTAAGGAGAATTTATTCTTGGTTATGAGCTAGTGTGCGCGGTTTTTATTCCATGATAGCTAAGTTGAGTAAATATGTCGACTGTAGAAAAGTTTCTTATGTGGCTACAGTTTGATTTGATGAAATTCTTTGGTGACATAGTAAGGTTGTTATTTTTTAGTTAACTAATGGAGTATTGATTAATTTTTTGTGAGTTTAGTGTTGATAATCATGATTTGATCTTGAAATCTTTAGAAATTATAGTTGAGTAGAGTTTTTTGAAAATCAAACTTGTGGGTTTACACGAGGACGTGTAAAAGGCTAAGTGTGGGAGAATTTGATACGTGCATATTATTTGTGATTTTTAATTCCTTTACGTTTGGTTTTATTACATGTTTTGTGATGTAAATGGACTTATTAACGTGTTTAATGGTTTCAGGAGTAATTGGAGCTGAAATGAGGAAAAAGGAAATATTGCAGCGAATTTGAGCGAAAAAATTGGGAAATCTTAGATTTTTGGAAAATTTCTAAAAGAATATTTTGGTTGCTTTCTACATTTAATTGGATTGATATTTCTATCAGATTTAGTGTAAGACCCCAACTTTTATGAATAAAGAATATTTTCGTGAAATATATTTTTGAATATTATTGTGTGGATTTGATATAATGTTATAGTTGTGGGTAATATTTACAAATTTTGCAAAGTAAGCAAGTGGTTATATAATATTCGATTGGTCGGAGAATATTCATTTTAACAAAAAATATTCATACGATGGCACAATCATTGGTGGACCCCACAACGGAAGTATTGTCGTAGTTAAAAAACGACAGAATTATCTTTTTATAAAAATAACGGCGAAAGTTTTACCGTTAAAACTGTTGAACTACTCGGTAGTAAAAGTACAGTAATACGCGTGGTTACATAGTAGCACACGGTATTGGTTATTAATGCTTACATGAGAAGTCACTCAATTATTTCTACAGTAATTGCTGCATCATATCTCTCATATTATTGATTCAATTATTGTCACAGTATCACCTGCATTTTATGTTAATAAATCAATAATTGAGACAATAAAGTTATTCATATTATTAAATTGCAATATTTACAATGGCTAGAAGTTCTGTCAATGAGAGGTTTAGTCATCTAATTGTGCGCCAATAAGGAAAAATCCTTATCGGAAAGCCCCCTCTTTCCTGGAAACGACCTGGTTGTTAAATATTGTGAGTTATAATATTAATGATGAATAAGTTCGTGTTGATTAAAGATGAAATTGATAGTTCCATTGTGTTAGAATTATTAGTGTTAGTGGAAATCGACATTTATTTTGGAATTAATGGATGTCTGGAAGTTATACTGACCAGTCGGGTAATTAATCGGATAAATGAATAATTAATTGCTATTAATTCACATGATTATAACTATTTGTTCACATGTATGTACTATTAATTCATATTCTTGTTACTATTAGGGGAGTTGGTGCAAGATTGATAATACTTGCATGACTAAGTTAAAAATGGAAGTATAGATGGAGGTACTTTACTGTAATTCATATTTTCACATGTCTAGAACTATTGATTCACATGATTTACTATTGATTCACATGATTTACTATTAGGGGAGGTGGTGCAAATTTGATAATACTTGCAGGACTAAATTAAAAATAAAGGAAAAAGGAAGGTATTATACTGTAATATTCTGAGCCCCAAAATGTGTAATTATCGAAACTATATTTTTTTATAAATAGAAGTTCATTTCTTCATTATTCTTCACCAATTCACTCAAGCTATAAAGCATTTATTATAGAGAGAAATTATAGAGAGAAAGAAGAAGAGAAGTCTGCTACCTCACTATTCCAGTATCTAGTCTTCTTTTGAGGTAAGGGGTATTATTTCTTTCGTGTTCTTGAAGAGAGCTATTGTTATTCCATCTGTGACGCCCCCAAAATAGGTCCATTCCATCCAACCCATTTTGAGTCGCCAAATACATGGTACAGAAACAACCACAACTTTTACAACCCATAAACTGTGAGTTTGAATACAAACATTGTCATCTAGACAATATACATACCCAACTATGTCCTCAATACAATTATTGATATATTATTTTATAAAAATAGTGAGGACTACTAAACAACTCTCTCAAGGACCATCAATTCATACCCCGACTCGTACCCGCTATATTCTCGTCTCCTGAGAAGAAAAATGGAACAAAAAGGAAAAGGGTGAGCTTAACTAGATCAGTAAAGAATATTATGACTAAGATAATATACAACAAATTATCATTAGTCTTCAACAGGGAAAAATCTGATAGAATACAATAGACAACAAGTTTTAAATCAATATTCGTAGCGAAAAATATTAATTCATAGAAGAGTTACGTAGATGATGAAATCTACTAATGTCTATGAATTTAACAGTCCATCAACAGTATTTTTTTTATCCCTGTAACATCAATCAATGCACATCTTGAATCATATATTCATCCTTGCACTACAGGCCAAGGATATTCATCTGTTGGTCATGTTCATCTAAACACCTGTTCATCTTTGCACTACGGGCCAAAGATATTCATCAGAAATCATTCATCTTTGCACTACAGGCCAAAGATATTCAATAATAACCTCCTTTAAGACTGAAGATGATAAAAAAAAATATTTTTTAAAGAAGCGAATCCAGTGAAACAAAATGACAAGGATTAAGGATTAATGATTCGTACTTTGTTTTATCCATGTCCAAAAATACCTCAAAAATAATCACAGTGGTGTAAAATTCAAGAATGATCAAAACATGGATACAATCAAAGCTAGTATCCACAATAGATATTTTGGACGAAAAGAAAAAAAAATAATTTTTCTGTGAATAGTGTCGTATTCGTGAATAGTGCCGTATACGTGAATAGTACCGTATACGTGAATAGTAACTCCGGCACAAAAAGTTCCAAATTTGATAAAAACGTTCACCAATATTTCGGCATAATGATATTGAAGAAGATAATATCATTTAAGAAGAAACAACATCCCTTACCTCAAAATAACCGTACTTCTGACTGAATTTCGGTATAGTGCTGACAGAAACTCGCACCGTATAACAACACTCAAAGTATACTCACAAGAATACGCTCGATAATATAGAGAGAGAAAGAGAGAAAACTTTGTTTCTGGTGTGATTTTCAATTCTAACTTAGCCCTATATTTATAGGAAAATGTTAAAACGCCAAAGGAGACTAAATTAATATAATATTAATATTTACAAAACATTCAAGCCAACCACCAAGGAATCTGATTTTAGCCATCAAACACATGTTAAAGATGCCCACCAACCTTTGAAAAACGTTTTTGTTGAAAATAATAATTAAAACTTCCAAAAATTCAATTATTTCGAAACTCCGGAACTTCAATAATTCACAATAAATAGCCCTTTTGTCAGAAAATTTGAATCTCGCGACTTTTTATAGGAATTTCAATTCTCTACAACTTTGCAGAAGAAAATTTTTCCAAATTCCAAACAGAAATTATCCAAAATCCACAAACGGGCGATTTTACAGTCTATACTAAATTTTCAGTCAAAAATTATGTCCACCGACACACAAAACATGTGTTAAACATTTAATGCCACAAAAATACTCTACCTCCTCATATATTCATATATCCCACATTCATTGTAAAAATATCATCGTTAATATATTATTAAAATAATATATTTAAATGAATTATTTTATCAGAATAAAATATTAATTTTCAACAATTGTCACATTAAAAATTTTCTCCATCTATATCCACATAAAATAAATATTTTCTTTATCATAATAATCAATAATTAATTATTCAAAAATAATATTACAGAATCACAGTACTGACAACCAGGCCGTTCCCAGGATAGAGGGGGCTTTCCAATAAGGATTTCTCCTTACTGGCGCGCAATTAGGTGACCAAACCTCTCCTTAGGCAGAACTTTCTAGACATTGCCAATAATGTTATCTGATAATATTATTCAAATAATATGAATTATTGATCTGATAATGGAAAATACTATGCAGTGACAATTATTGAAACAATAATAATATAAATATCAACGCAGCAATTATTGAATCAATAAAGTAATGAACAGTAACTCCTGTAGCAATTATAGAGTAGTGCCTTCTTACGTAAGGATCAATAATTCAAAATACTGTGCAATACTGTGTGCCACTGTGCAACAACGCGTATTACTGTATTTTAACCACCGGGTATTCCAACAGTGTAAACGGTAACAACTACGCCGTTATTTTTAAACAGCTTATATTTGTCGTTTTCTTCCTCCAATCGCTTTCCGTTATGGGGCCCACACATGGCTGCGTCGTCGTACGAATATTCCCCGACAGTACGAATATTCCATGACCAAACGAATATTCCCCGACAACAATGAATATTTTATAACCACTTGTTTATTTTGAAATATTTGCGTATTTTACCCATAACTATCCACATTAATCAAATCAACCCTTACTATTCAAAATAATAATTAAAGGAAATTAAATTTCATTTATTAATTATTTGGGGTCTTACACCATCCCTTATTATTCTGTTGGAATAACCTGTATACGTGGACTACCGTATACATGGTGAAATTCTTCTGTTATTCCATTCTTTATTATTATGTTGGAATAATCTGTCTATACGAAGTACCACATACCTGGTGAAATTCTTCTATTATTCCATTCTTTATTATTCTGTTGGAATATCATGTCTGTACGTTTACGCATGACCTGGTTCCATTACTTATTATTCTGTTGGAATAACATATTTATGCGAAGTACCGCATACATGGTGAAATTCTTCTGTTATTCCATTCTTTATTATTCTGTTGGAATAACCTGACTGTGCGGTCTATCGCATGCATGGTGAATTCTTCTGTTATTCCATTATTTATTATTCTATTGGAATATCCTGTCCGTGTGTTTACACATGACCTGGGTCCATTATTTATTATTTTATTGGAATATTTTGTCTATGCGTTTACGCATGACCTGGTTCCATTATTTATTATTCTGTTGGAATAACATGTCTGTGTGGTCTATCGCATGCTTGGTGAATTATTTTGTTATTCCATTCTTTATTATACTCAGTTGGTTAAAGTTTTGGCTCCATGAAATTAGTGGAATATCCTTGTTATTTACACTTCATCCAGTATCTTTTCATGGAAATATTCTTCTGAGCATTCTTGAATTTTACTCTACAAAAAAGTATCATGTTGACAATTTGGACATTATTAATTTATGGATAAATTAGATTATAAATCTTTAAAAATTTATTCTTGAACTTATTTTATTGAATTCTTATGTCATTGTCATCATCCTCATGTTTACATTATGTTGAAAGTCATTTGTGGCATGTAGTGCATAGATGGACTTGGTATTATTATGACCAGGGATCATTCGATATAATCTTGATCGTAATGTTACAAATAATGTGGTAAAAGTCCTTATTGGCCCGTAGTGCATTGATGGACAGTTGTTGGCATGATCATGACCATTAATGAATACACAAATATTATTGGCCCGTAGTACATGGATAATTTGTGGTCGTGATACTAAAGAATATCCTTGGCCGTAGTGCAGGGGTGATTCGATGATGTGGATTATTTATTAAGTTGAGTCTCAGTGATAAAAGTGATGAAAAACCTTTTAAATCATAGAAGATAATAGATTTTATTCTCTACTTGACTCTTCTAATGGATTGATTGTTCCGCTGCAGTTAAACTTAATGTTTATTATATTTTATCAGTTTAACACTGTTGTAGGCTAACGATAATTTATTTTGCATTATCTTAGTCATAATATTTCTTACTGAGCTAGTTGAGCTCACCCTTTTGCTTTCATTGTTCTTTCCAGGAAATGAGAACGTAGCCGGGACTAGTCGGGGAACGGAGTGACGGTCCAGATGATAACATTAGTAGTCCTCACTATTCTGTTAAATAGTGTGACAATAAATGTAATGAGGACTCCGTTGAGTGTGGATATTGTCTATATGACAATATTCTTATTAAAATAATTAGATTATGTTTTGTCGTATTTTACACGGCTATTGTATAATTAAGTTGTATTTGAATTTTGTACCATGTATTTGGCGACTCAAGATGGGTGATGTATACCTATTTTGGGGGCGTCACATTTAGGGTATCTTTAGATTGAGATTTGCTTTCCAAATTAGATTATATTTATTTATGGAAACTAGAGTATGATTTGTAATTCTTTGTAGAATTTGAATTTCTAGTTCTCATAGGATTTAGGATTTTGTCTAGCACTATAATAGATGATGATAGTCAGGGTTTTAATCATTCAGTCATCTACTACATTCTCTCATCTACACCATTGGAGTGCAGACTTGAAAGCATGTCAGGCTAGTTTTCTTTATTCAGTTCTAAGGGATGTTGAACCTTATTTATAATTAATGGTTAATTGAGTATTACTTGTTTATTCATTCTCACATGAAATTCATTCTTGATAATCTGATTTAATTTTTGAATGTTATTTGGCTTAACTGATTTGATTTCTGCAGGATTGAGTTGGTTAACGAATATCACACGTAACGCCCCCAAAATAGGTATACACAACTCATTTTAAGTCACTAAATACATGGTACAGAATACAAATACAAACTTAATTATACAACTATCGTGTAACATAAATTGAGAGTCCTCATTACAATTATTATCACACTATTTTATAAAATAGTGAGGACTACTACAACCGTCATCTCGGACCGTCACTCCATTCTCCGACTAGTCCTGGCTACGTTCTCATTTCCAGAAGAAAATAATAAAAGCAAAAGGGTGAGCTCAACTATCCCAGTAAGAAATGTTATGATTAAGATAATGCAGAATAAATTATCGTTAGCCTTCAACAGTGTAAAACTGATAGAATACAATAGACAACAAGTTTAACTGCAGCGAAACAAATAATCCATTAGAAGAGTCAAGTAGAGCATGATATCTACTATCTTCTATGATTTAAAAGTTTATCATCAATTTTATCGCTGAGACTCAGCTTAATAAATAATCCACATCACTGAATTATTCATGCACTACGAGCCAAGGATATTCATTAGTATTACATCCACGAATTATCCATGCACTACGGGCCAAGGATAATCGTGTTATCACCAATGGTCATGGTCATGCCAACAACTGTCCATCAATGCACTACGGGCCAATGAGAATTTTTATCACATCATTTGTAACATTACATGTCATGATTATACCAAATAATTCATGGTCATAATCATACCAATCAACAGTCCATCTATGCACTACGGGCCAAAGATGACGTTTATCACAATATAAGCATGAGGATGATGACAATGATATAAGAATTCAATTAAATGAGAGCAAGAATAAATTTTAAAGATTTATAATTTAATTTATTCAAAATTCAATAATATCCAAATTGTCAACATGATAAATGTTTTGTGAAGTAAAATTTAAGAATAATATTGTATCAAAAATGATTTGGACTAGAAAAAAAATTAATTTTTATCATGAATAGTACCCGGGTGAATAGTACTCGAGTGAATAGTACCCTGTGAATAGCACTTTGGGAATAGTACCTTGTGAATAGCAACCCGACATGAAAAGATTAAAAATTATCAAGAATGCTCAAAATAATATTTCCATAAAAAGATACTAGATGAAGCGCAAATTTCAAGAATATTCTACTAATTTCAAGAAGTTTAGAAGTAATATTTTAACAAAATGAGTGTAGAATTCTGAATCTGAAACGAAATAATATTACTTACATACTACAGAGTATGGAAGAAAATATTATTTCTTATGAATATTGAACAAAAATAATATCCTTACGACTGTTGAACGAAAATAATATTTCTTACGAATATTGAACCAAGATAATATTCCTTACGAATATTGAATGAAAATAATATTCTTTACGAATATTGAATGAAAATAAAATTTCTTACGAATACGAAAAATATTATCGTAAGCGAATATGCAATAAATAATACCCCTTAACTCAAAAAGAGAGCAATTTCGACTGGTATAGCGGGGATATTCTTGAAAAAAACTTACTCTATTTTCTACACTCAAAACCTCCTTAAACTTTAAAGAAATACACTCAATATTATAGAAGAAGAATTCTCTGATTCTGGTTTGATTTTCATTTCTAAACTGAGCCTATTATTTATAGAAGAATGGAAGGATACTATTTAAGAAAAATCACGGACTGCACAAGAAAAAATTTCGCGGGAGTAAACGACTAAGATAATATAATATAATATAATATAATATAATATAATATAATATAATATAATATAATATAATATATACACCCACGGACAACACACACATACATATATATTTATAACATATAAAACTTATATATATATATATATATATATATATATATATATATATATATATATATATATATATATATATATATAAGTAATAAACCAAAACTGAGATAACTTTCTACTGATAATTTTAAAAAATGGGTAAGTGGGGGTCCATATAATATGCTAAATTTATAACAAATACATCATAAAACACACCTCTATTTATCTCAATTCACTTGGCTTCTCAAAACATATTTTTAATAACATTCATCATTAATATTATAACTCACAATATTAACAACCAGATCATATCTAGGAAAGAGGGGGCTTTCCGATAAGAATTTCTCTTTATTGGCGTGCAATTAGGTGACCAAACTTCTTTCATTGACTGAACTTTCTAGACATCGTCAATAATGTAAATAATAATAATATGAATAACTTTTTTATCTCAATTATTGATTTAATAATATAAAATATTGTGACAATAATTAAATCAATAACGTGAGATACTATGCAGCAATTACTGTGGCAATAATTGAATAAAACTAAGTGACTTCTCACGTAAGCATCAATAATCAAAGATACTGTATAATATTGTGTGCTAATATGCAATCACGCGTATTACTGTACTTTTATCACCGGGTATTTTAACAGTTAACGGTAAAACTTTTGTCGTTAATTTTATAAAAAGTTATTTCTGTCGTTTTCTCACTCCGATAATAATTTCGTTGTGGTGTCCACCATTAATTGTGTCGTCGTACGAATATTCTATGATAAAACGAATATTACCCGGCCAATCGAATATTTTATTACAACTTGTTTATATTGTAAAATTTATAAATATTACCCACAACTATAACATTATATCAAATCCACACCATAATTTTCAAAATGATATTTTGAGAAATTAAATTTTTATTCATAAAAATTGAGGTCTTACATCACATGCTAGATTAAGGAATAATATTATGTATAATTGATATTGTTCCTAATCACAAGTAATAATTAGTAATACCTGATTGTGGATAAGCTTTTGAGTATTGCTATGATTATCAGAAGACATGTTAAACAATCCGAGCTTATGTGTTTGTTACTTGGAATAGTCTAAGTCCCTAATTCTTAATGTTGATGTTATATTAAATCTAGAGAGCTTGCTCTATGTTATATAATGGTTAGAATCTTGTGAAAATCCCTTTCTCATTAGAAATCATAAAATAAATATAAAAAAAATCACTCTCTGTGGGATCGACCATTGCTTACTACTGTGCTAATTGTTTGAACTTGTAAAGTAAAAGTGAGGTTAATTTAGGAGTGTAAACGACAGCTCCCAAAATTTGGGCTATATTCTGGTCTATGGCGACAGTGTTCAACCGGCACTATAGCCCAAAATAATAATCGTCATATCACGATTGTGTACTACACAGCTGCGTATATACATATAACTCATACAAATTATATAATATAATTTATATTTAAAATAAGTACATATGATAAATTATAATAGGAAAAGTAACAAAGTATGATAGTATATATATTAAATAGTATATTATATATTTTTTTATTTTTTGGTTTTTATTGATTCCTAAAAAATACTACTACTACTGCTACCGATACAAAAAAAAAATATCAAAATATTGATACTAAAAATTAGGGTCGAGTAAGGAACAAAATTCGAACCGAAATCGCACTAAAAATCGCACAAAATGTACCAATTAAAACTGCACCAATGGTTCCGACGTATGTGACTTGTAAAGGATAGAGATAGAGATAAAGACTCTAGGGACCCACGTGATGATGGAGAACATACGAGTAGAACCGACTTTAATTGATAAAGTTAAAGCTGCTCAAACTATAGACCTGAAGCTGATGTGTATGAGAAAGAAAGTGCAAGAATGTGCTATGCCGGAGGCAAGAATCGATGAAGAAGGAATACTTCGAGTCAACTCCAGACTTTGTGTTCCTAACGACCCTGATTTAAAGTATAAAATCATGATGGAGGCTCACAACACACCGTTTGCAATCCATCCTGGGAGTACCAAAATGTATCATGATCTTCGTCATACATTTTGGTGGAGCAATATGAAGCGAGAGATAGCGTTGTTTATCTCAAGGTGTCTAACTTGTCAACGAGTCAAGGCACAGCATCAAGTACCAAAAGGTCCATTGCAACCACTTGAAATTCCAGAATGGAAGTGGGAACACATTACCATGAATTTCGTTACTGGTCTTCCCAAGGTTTCTCAAGGCATAGATGCAATTTGGGTCATTGTTGATAGATTGACCAAGTCTGCTCATTTCTTACCAATACGAGAAACTTATACACTTGAACGTCTTGCTCGCGTGTACATAAACGAGATTGTAAGACTGCATGGTATGCCAGTATCCATAGTTTCTGATCGTGACCCAAGATTCACTTCACGATTTTGGGTTAGTTTGCAAAAAGGTATGGGCACGGATTTATGATTTAGTTCGGAATATCATCCTCAGACGGACGGACAATCAGAGAGGACTATTCAAACTCTGGAAGATTTATTAAGACTAAATGTCCTTGATTTCAAGGGAAGTTGGGACAAGTTCTTACCGTTGGTGGATTTTTCCTACAACAACAGTTATCAAGCAAGCATTGGCATGGCTCCATTCGAGGCATTGTATGGAAGAAAGTGTCGTTCTCCAGTATACTGGGATGAGGTGAGTGAAGCAACGTTGTTGGGACCGGAGTTGGTACGTATGACTACGGAAAAAATTCAAACGATCCGACAACGTATAAAAACCTCACAAGATCGACAAAAGAGTTATGCTGATCTTCATTGAAAGGACGTGGAATTCGATATAGGAGATCATGTGTTGTTATGTGTTGCTCCATGGAAAGGGGTTACGAGATTTAGAAAGAGAGGAAAGCTCAATCCTCGATTCAGAGGCCCATTTTTAATCCTCGATCAAGTAGGAACTATGGCCTATAGACTTGCTTTACCGCCAAGTATGTCTCGTGTTCATAACGTTTTTCACATATCTATGTTACGTAAATATGTGAAAGATCCAAACCACATTATTGAGTTAGAACCGGACGAAATAGCGGAAGACTTAACGTATGAAGAGGTGCCTGTTCAAATCTTGGATAAGAAGGAACATATTTTACGCTATAAGGTTATACCTCAAGTCAAAGTTTTATGGAGGAACCACGATGTTGAGGAAATGACCTGGGAGTTAGAATTTGAAATAAAATCAAGGTATCCTTACCTCTTTGACATACCAGGTACGTACCCTAATTTCGAGGGCGAAATTTCTTAAGAAGGGGAGATTGTGAGGCCCCAGATTTTATGAATAAATTTTTTTCTTGAAATATTTTTATATTATGGTGTGAATTTGATATAATGTTATAGTTGTGGGTAATATTTATAAATTTTGCAAAGTATGCAAGTTGTTATATTATATTCGATTAGTCAGGGAATATTCTTTGTGTCGGGGAATATTCATACGACGACACAATCATTGGTGGACTCCACAACAGAATTATTGTCGGATTGAGAAAACGACAAAAATATTTTTATAAAAATAACGGCGGAAGTTTTATCGTTAATACTGATGAACTACTCGGTAGTAAAAGTACAGTAATACGTGTGGTTGCATAGTAGCACACGGTATTGATTATTAATGCTTACGTGAGAAGTCACTCAGTTTTGTTCAATTATTGCTATATTAATTATTGCATAGTATCTCACGTTATTTGATTCAATTATTATCGATATTTTATATATTATTAAATCAATAATTGAAATGACAGAGTTAGTAATATTATAAATTGCAATATTAACGATGTCTAGAAGTTTTGCCAAGGAGAGGTTTGGTCACCTAATTACACACCAATAGGGAGAAATCCTTATTGGAAAGCCCCCTCTTTCCTGGGAACGACCTGGTCGATTAATATTGTGAATTAGAATAATGATGACAAATGTTAAAAATATTGAAAGGATTTTTATGAGGTAGTTGTTGTAAATTTGACGTATTATTTAGACCCTCATTTACCTATTTTTCAACATTATTGATAGAAAGTTATTTAAATATAATGGGACCCCTGTGATTATGACATGTTGGGGGGAGGGGAACATGTGGGGCCCACGGTTTGAAAATTGAATGGGTGGGAGGTTTGAAAATCCTGTCGGTGTGATTTTCACCTGACCTGGTTCCGTTATTATTATTCTATTGGAATAACCTATCTATGTGAAGTACCGCATGTATGGTGATTTCTGTTGTTATTCCATTCTTTATTATTCTGTTGGAACATCCTGTCGGTGTGATTTTCACCTGACCTGGTTCCGTTATTATTATTCTGTTGGAATAACCTGTCTATGCGAAGTACCGCATGCATGGTGATTTCTGTTGTTATTCCATTCCTTATTATTCTCAGTTGGTTAAAATTTTGACTTCTATACTCCATGAAATTTGTGGAATATCCTTGATATTTGCGCTTCATCAAGTATTTTTCATGGAAATATTCTTATGAGCGTTCTTGAATTTTACTCTACAAAGCAATATCATGTTGACAATTTGGACGTTATTAGTTCCTGAATAACTTAATTCTTGAACTTGTTTTATTGAATTCTTATATCATTGTCATCATCCTCATGTTTATATTTTTTTTAAAGTCATCTGTGACCTGTAGAGCATGGATGGACTTGGTATGATTAAGACCAGGGATTATTCGGTGTAATCATGACCGTAATGTTATAAATGATGTGGTAAAGGTCCTCATTGGCCCGTAGTGCATTGATGGACAGTTGTTGGCATGATCATGACCATTGATGAATACACAAATACCTATTCTTGATGGTGACATGGTTTAATTCTCGGTAGTTAATACAAAGTCGCATACTCCCATCTTTCTTCTTTACGAATAAAATAGGAGTACCCCAAGGAGATGTACTAGGACGAATGAAACCGATGTCTAATAACTCCCGTAGTTGGACTTGTAACTCCTGAAGTTCAATAGGAGCCATTCGATATGGGGTTTTAGAAATGAGTTTTGTACCCGGTTCAAGGTCAATAAAGAATTTAACATCACGTTCTGGGGGTAGACCAGGAAGTTCTTCAGGAAATACATTAGGAAATTCTCTAACAACAGAAATATTATCCAAATCTGACTTTTCTTTATTCAAATCCATAACATGGTCTAAGAAAGCTTGGCATCCATTTTTGAATAAACGAATAGCTTTGTGGCTCGATATGACAGTGACTGATTTTAGTGGTTTAGTTGTTTGAATTCGTATGACAGGTTGGTTAGGAATATGAAAACTAATAACCTTACGAAAACAATCAATTTTGTCATGATGAGTGGTTAACCAATCAATTCTTAAAATAACATCAAAAACAAGTATCTTTAAAGAGATAAGATAAACAGGTAATATGATATTGCCAACTTGGATCAAGCAAGATTTATAAACTGTAGATGTAACGAAGGTTTCACCCAACGGAGTTTCAACAGATAAATCAAAGTCTAATTTCTCCGGAGTCAAGTTTAAACGTTGAGCACAAGTAGGAGAGATAAAAGAATGGGTAGAACCGGTATCTAGTAAGGTATAAACTTCGCAAGAATTCAAGATTAGCTTACTCGTGATCACCTCGTTTGGGTTCCTCACGTTTTGGCCAGTAACGACAAACGCTCTTCCAGGAACTGCTGATTTCAACTTATCCGGGACAGCCTTTGGAGTCACCATCCCTGCTGAACTTGGTTTTGCTACATAACACTCTCGGGCTATATGACCCTCCTTTCTATAGTTATAACATACCTTGGATTTTTGTGGGCAGTTTGGGCTGATATGTCCCTCTTTCCCGTATTTGTAACACACGACCGGTGGTTGTTCTCTTCCCCTAGCAACAGTTGATGCTGGTGTTGCTGCTGATGTCTTCCCGTCATTGTTGAATCTTTTTTTTTAAATTTTCACTAGACTCACCTCTTCTATTATCATGGCCACGATTACCACCCGAGTGGTTACCGTTTTTATCCGTATTCTTCCCTCATCGCTGGTTATCATCGCTCCGATGACTGCTGTCACCGGTATGATCCTGGCTGTGATCCCTCTGTTAAGTGTACTCATTATCTAGCTCTAATAATTGAGCCATGTTGACAACATCTGAATACAAAGAAAATTTATGAGAGATAAGGTATTGACGAATCTCGGGTTTTAGACCTCTCAGAAACATTCGCGTCATACGTTCCTCATTCTCCACCAAATGAGGTGCAAACCTGGATAACTCTGTGAACTTCGCCTCGTACTGAGACACCGTCATGTTGTTCTGTTCTAGTCTAATAAACTCTACCTCCTTCATATGGCGAATACTTTCAGGAAAGTACTTGGCATTGAACAGTTTTTGAAATCTTTCCCAAGACATGTTGAGTGCGGCTGGCTGGGTACGCTTAACAGATTCTCACCAATAATCTGCCTCACCACGGAATATAAAGGTGGCGAATGGAACCTTCTGTTCCTTTGTGCATCCCAAGACATCGAATATCTTGGTAATTTGTTTGACCCACGTTTCTGCCTTAATCGGATCGGGCTTTCCCCAGAAATCTGGTGGTCCCAACTCCTTAAACTGCTTGGCTATGACAGACCGCGCGTTGCCATCATTTCCACCCATATTTTGTACACAAGTCTCCCTCGTCTGATTTTGCATGAACTGTAAAAAAGCTCCTAAACATTCCATCATTCATCGTTTGCTCGGTAGTGTTGTTTATAGGAGGAATATTGCCTTCCTGTTGCACGTTCTCCTGGTTTGTGACTAAAGATTGTTCCACAGTCTCAAACACTCCATTATTAACGTTCTCAGCAGCCATTCTTAAATACTGCCATAAAATAAGGGTTAATTAAACAAATTAACATATCACATAATATCCCTATATTATGACCGACCAATAAATAAGCTTAGATAGGACACACTAGCGAAGGATTTACTCATCTCTCCCCTCCTAGTTCTATTCCCCGATATCCGCCAGAAACCATATCCCTAAGCTTTGATACCAACTGTGACGCCCCCAAAATAGGTATACAACACCGATTCTGAGTCGCCAAATACATGGTACAAAAATCAAACTACAACTTCAATAATACAATTTTCGTGCAAAATACGACAACACAAACTGTGAGTTTAAATACAAATATTATCTTCTAGATAATATCCACACTCAAATAAGTCCTCATTACAATTATCCATACACTCTTTTACAGAAAATAGTGAGGACTGCTAAAAACATCTTTCTAGAACCATCACTCCATACCCCGACTCGATCCTGCTATGTTCTCACCTCGTGAGAAGAAAAATGGAACAAAAAGGAAAAGGGTGAGCTCAACTAGACCAGTAAAGAATGTTATGACTAAGATAATATACAACAAATTATAATTAATCTTCAACAGGGAAAAATCTGATAGAATATAATAGACAACAAGTTTTAGATCAACAACTGCAGCGGAAACAACAATCCATTAGAAGAGTCACGTAGAGAATGAATTCTACTATCTTCTAAGATTTAAAATTTCATCATCAATATTTTATCCCTGTAACAACAGTCAACATATATCTTTAATCAAATATTCATCTTTGCACTACATGCCAAAGATATTCATTTGTATCACCAGTTGGTCATGTTCATCTCAACACCTGTTCATCTTTGCACTACGGGCCAAAGATATTCATCAATTAATCATTCATCTTTGCACTACAGGCTAAAGATATTCAGTAATATCATTATTTAAGACTGAGGATGATGAAAAATATTTTAAAGAAAACGAATCCAGTGAGACAGAAGGACAAATATTAGAGATTCGTATAACAGTTTATCCAAGATCAATAATACTTCATAATAACCGACTGTGAAGCAGAATTCAAAAATAACGATCAAAACATGGATACAATCAAAGATAGTAGCCAAAATAGACATCTTGGACAAAAAGAAATTTTTTTATTTTTTGGTGAATATTGTCGTATTCGTGAATAGTGTCGTATACGTGAATAGTAACTCTGACACAAAAAGTTTAAAATTTGATTAAAAGTTCACCATTGTTCAGCATAATGATATTGAAGAAAATAATATCATTTGAGAAGAAAATAACATCTATTACCTCAAAATAACGGTACTTCTGATCGGAATATCGGATAGAAAGCCGAAGGAAACTTATACCGAACAACAACTCTCAAAGTATCAAAATACTCACAAAAATACGCTCGATAATCTAGAGAGAAAGAAAACTTGTTTCTGGTGTAATTTTCAATTCTAACCTAATCGTCTATTTATAGGAAAATGTTAAAACACCATAGGAGACTAAATAATAAAATAATATTATTTCTTTTTCTTTCTTCCATGCATGTGCTAAGTTGAAAATCTAGACCAGCCACCTTTGAACCAAATTTCCAGCAGCCCACATGTTGTTAACCAAAGTGGCTCCCACTCATAAATTTAATAAAATCATTTTATTTTTTGAAACTTCAATAATTCATAGAAAATAGTCCGTTTATCAGAAAAATGCAAATTTTATGTCCATTCTGCCTGAAATCGAATTCTCTACAACTTTGTAGCTTTGAGTTTTTCCAAATTCCAAATAGAAAATATCCGAAATCCACAAACGAGTGATTTTTAATACTTCTATTCCGACAAAATACTAATAAAATACCTCAGTATTAATTCCTTCATTAATAACCACATAAAATAAATAAATTCATCATTTATATCAAATAAATATTTCATTATCATATAAATCAATAATTAATTATTCACAAATAACATTACAGAATCACAATTATGACAAACAGGCCGTTCCCAGAAAAGAGGAGGCTTTCCAATAAGGATTTCTCCTTACTGGCGCGCAATTAGGTGACCAAACCTCTCCTTGACAGAACTTTCTAGACATTGCCAATAATGCTATCTAATAATATTATTCAAATAATATGAATTATTGATCTGATAATGGGAAATACTGTGTAGTGACAATTATTGAAACAATAATAATATAAACTAACAATGCAACAATTATTGAATCAATAACATAAAATATTGAACAGTAACTACTGTAACAATTATTGAGTAGTGCCTTCTTACGTACGAATCAATAATTCAACAATACTGTGCAATACCGTGTGCTACTGTGCAACCACGCGTATTACTGTATTTTAACCACCAAGTAATCCAACAGTGTTAACGGTAACAATTACACCATTATTTATAAAACTTAACTTTGTCGTTTTCTTCATCCGATAGTTATTCCATTATGGGGCCCACAATTGACTGCGCCGTCGTACGGATATTCTCGACAAAAGAATATTCCAAGATCCGACAACGTATAAAAACCTCCCAAGATCGACAAAAAAGTTTTGTTGATCTTCATCGAAAGGACGTGGAATTCGATATTGGAGATCATGTGTTGTTACGTGTTACTCCATGGAAAAGAGTTACGAGATTTGGAAAGAGAGGAAAGCTCAATCCTCGATTCATTGGCCCATTTTTAATCCTCGATCGAGTAGGGACTGTAGCCTATAGACTTGCTTTACCGCCAAGTATGTCTCGTGTTCATAACATTTTTCATATATCCATGTTATGTAAATATGTGAAAGACCCGAACCACATTATTGAGTTAGAATCGGACGAAATAGTGGAATATTTAACGTATGAAGAGGTTCCTATTCAAATCATGGATAAGAAGGAACATATCCTACGCTCCAAGGTTATACCTCAAGTCAAAGTTTTATGAAAGAACCACGATGTTGAGGAAATGACTTGGGAGTTAGAATCTGAAATGAAATCAAGGTATCCTTACCTCTTTGATATACCAAGTACGTACCCTAATTTCGAGGGCAAAATTTCATAAGAAGAGGAGATTGTAAGACCTCAACTTTTATGAATAGAGATGAATTTTCTATAATTATCATTTTTAAATATTAAGGAATGAATTTGATATAATATTATATTTGTGGGTAATATTTATAAATTTTGCAAAGTACGCAAGTTGTTATATAATATTCAATTGGTCGGGGAATATTCGTATGACGACACAATCATTGGTGGACCCCACAATGGAAATATTTTCAGATTGAGAAAACGATAAAAATATTTTTATAAAAATAACGGCGGAAGTTTTACCGTTAATTGTTGAAACACCCGGTGTTAAAAGTACAAGAATACGCGTGGTTGCATAGTAGCACATGGTATTGATTATTGATGCTTACGTGAGAAGTCACTCAGTTTTGTTCAATTATTGCTTCAGTAATTATTGCATAGTATCTCACGTTAATTGATTCAATTATTATTGATATTTTATAATTGAGATGACGATGTTATTAATATTATTATTTGCATTATTAACAATGTCTAGAAGTTCTGTCAAGGAGAGGTTTGGTCACCTAATTGCGTGCCAATAGGGAGAAATCCTAATTGGAAAGCCTCCTCTTTCCTGGAAACGACCTAGTCGATTAATAATGTGAATAATAATAATGATGATGAAGTTTTGTTTTATTAGTATTATTAATGTAATAAAACAGAAAAACTTTTTATATAAAACAGAATACTTTTATAAAGTTATTCGTTTTATTAGGCTAATAGTAAAATCTTTTTATATAAAACAAAATACTTTTATAAAGTTATTAGTTTTATTATACAATAATTAGAATATATTATATTTTTTTATGCATAGTGTTTGCATAGTGCCTGTATAGTGTTTGCATAGTAAAATCTTTTTAAAAGTTATTCGTTTTATTAAATTATAAATAGAATATATTATATTTTATTGTAAACCAATCTAGACCGTCCGTTTAAAGTAAATCGATCTGGACCGTTCATGGGTTGGTTACTATTCAGTCCATTATTCTATAAATAGAACTCATTCCTTTATTATTTCTTACGAATTCACTGAAACTCTAGAGAGAGAAACTGTAGAGAGAATTATTCTTCTATCTTGAGCGTATTTCTTTAGCGTTTAAGAAAGGTTTGAGCGTAGTACAAGTTTCTTCAAGTATATTCCCGCCCTACCATCGGAGTACTCTTCTTTATAAGGTAAGGGGTATTATTTTTTTTAATATTCATGAAGAGAACTTCTGTTATTCTATTTTTTATTATTCTGTTGGAATAACTTGTATACGCGGTTTACCCTATACTTGGTGATTTCTGTTGTTATTCCATTCGTTATTATTTTGTTGGAACATCCTGTCTGTGCATTTTACGCCGGACCTGGTTCCGTCTTTATTATTCTGTTGGATTGTCCTGTTTGTGCGTTTTACGCCGGACCTAGTTCCGTCTTTATTATTCTATTGGAATATCCTGTCGGTGCGTATTACGCCTGACCTGATTCCGTTATTTATTATTCTGTTGGAATAACCTGTCTATGTGAAGTACCGCATGCATGATGATTTCTTTTGTTATTCCATTCTTTATTATACTAAGTTGGTTAAAGTTTTGACTTCTATACTTCATGAAATTGGTGGAATATCCTTGATATTTGCGCTTCATCCAGTATCTTTTCGTGAAAATATTCTTCTGAGCATTCTTAAATTCTACTCTACAAAGAAGTATCATGTTGACAATTTGGACGTTATTAATTCCTGAATAAATTAATTCTTGAACTTGTTTTATTGAATTCTTATATCATTGTCATCATCCTAATATTTATATTTTGTTGAAAGTCATATGTGGCCTATAGTGCATAGATGGACTTGGTATGATTATGACCAAGGATTATTTGGTGTAATCATAACCCTAATGTTACAAATGATGTGTTAAAAGTCCTCATTGGCCCGTAGTGCATTGATGGATAGTTGTTGGCGTGATCATGACCATTGATGAATATATAAATATCATTGGCCTGTAGTACATGGATAATTTGTGGTCGTGACCCTAATGAATATCCTTAGTCGTAGTGCAGGGATGATGTGGATTATTTATGAAGTTGAGTCTCAGTGATAAAAGTGATGAAAAAACATTTTAAATCATAAAAGATAGTAGATTTTATTCTCTACTTGACTCTTTTAATGGATTGCATGTTCCGCTGCAGTTAAACTTGATGCCTATTTTATTTTATCAGTTTAACATTGTTGAAGCCTAATGATAATTTATTCTGCATTATCTTAGTCATAATATTTTTTATTGGGCTAGTTGAGCTCGCCATTTCTTTCACTGTTCTCTTTAGGAAATGAGAACGTAGCCGGGACTAGTCGGGGAACGGAGTGACGGTCCAGATGATAGTATTAGTAGTCCTCACTATTCTGTTAATAGTGTGTGACAATAAATATAATGAGGACTTATTCTGAGAGTGGATTAGTAGTCCTCACTTTGGCTGTGTAGACACTACGACTCTGAGATCAGATCTTGACACTACGATTTCTGTCGTTGTGCTTGTTGTCTTCATCTGATCTTGCTCGACTACGATCTCTGCCTTTGGTATGATTAGTGGACTCTACAACTCTGAGTGTAGTCTACGATTCTTGAATTGGCCTTGGCAGATACTCGGTTGGCTCGTAGATAGGATGTCTCTACGATTCTGAACATGACTTCTTCAGTAGACTACGGCTCCGAGGAAGTGCTACTCAACACACTACGATCCTTCCTCGTCTCTCCTTGCAATCTACGAACTCTGAGATCTACTATCTTGCAGACTACGATTCTAGCTCTCAAGTTATTCTTGACTCTCCTGGCAGACTACGATTTCTGGTGCAGTGTTCGACGATCAGACAAGCCTATCTGTTACATCATAAGATCAACCTAACATGTTTGATCTTTCTACATTTATAGTCCTTGTACATCATTTCTTTTTAAGGACTTTACAAAGTTATTTTACTTATGTAGGATCAACCTAACACATTTGATCAATTCATTCTAAGTCCTTATACATATGTTTCTATTATCTATCAATGGACTTTACAGCTTTTCTTAATGCAAGCATACTTGCATATTCATTCATATTTATATATATATATATATATATATATATATATATATATATATATATATATCATAATCAAATCATATGTAAATAGGAATATCATTCACATGCTTATTCCTAACAGTAACCAATACATAAACAACATGTACACTAAAACCAGTTTAGTCAACCATGTATACTAAGCAAATACATGGTAACCATAACAACATAAAAAAGTAACCAAAATACCAAATTAAGGTAACAAAAATGGTATCCGAATCTTAAGCTAACAGTAACCAAAACATAATGCAGAAGTACCCAAACAGTTATATGATAGTATCTATTTTTTATTGCTTGACGTAGCTACAATGTAAACATTACATCAAACCCCTAAAAATTGGTCTTGTGTCAGTATATGATGCATACGTAAAATGGCAAAATGAAGATGAGACAATTATGATCATTCAAAAGCAGACTATATATGTTAAGAGTCTAAACAATTTGAAAATATTTATCCACTTTAACAAATATTATGTTGTTAAATGATGTCTATCGCAAATAACTCAGTCATAGAGAAAATTAACATAAACAGAATGTCGCCAGAAGTACAAACTCAGAGTATGACAACAACACTTCAACCATGTACATACCGCATGGTAAGTTCCAAAAGGAGGCAGTTCTACCAAAGCAAGAACTCCATCGTTTGAAGAAGTAGATTCAGTCTGCTGACGACGAAGGGCTTCAAGAGGAGAGAGCGAAGTAGTAAGGGCGGAGAGAGAGAGAGAACCGAATGAGAATGATGAAGGGCTTCAAGAGGAGAGAGAGAAATAGTAAGGGCGGAGAGAGAGAGACCGAATGAGAAGGGAATGTTTCAGGAAGATGGAAACTAATTTGTCATGTCAGCCCATTAATATTAATCCCTTACATTAAGGACTCCTAATTGTATTGGTATTGTAAATAAATATGATGAAATGTCATATTTTTGTAATTATTTTATGGATGTATGATTATTGTAAATATTTTTAAAAATGTACTATAATATGTAATTTATCCAAGAATATTTTAGATTGAATAGCTAGAAAGTCACTCTCTCACCTACATTGAAAATAATTAATGACATATTATTATGGGTAATTTTGTCATTTCATTTATCTCCTTAATATGCGTGAAAAATCTATCAGGATTTTTATCCTCGAACGGAGGGAGTAGTACTGTGCTACCTCTATTTTAAATTACATTATTGATTTTTAAAAGTTAATTTATAATATTTTTAAATTTAAAATCGAGATGATTTATTAAAAATTATGAAACAATAAATTTTATAACGAGTATACTTTTTAAATAGTTTATAATATTTATCGTTGTATTAATTAAAATTAAAAATTACTTTAATTCAAAAAATTTAAATAATTTAAATTTTCCATCATGTGAAATTGTCATTAAAGTATGTTGATATCTTTGTCACCATTATTGTAATATATTTTTTGGTACTAGCTTCTATTGTTGTTTATTTTGGTGCTATGAAACTACAAGATCTATTTATTTATTTATTTTTATCAAAGTATTCATAACGTTTTAAACTAAAGATATATTTTTTACAGTACCAAAAATTTTAAAAATTTATTTATATTTTTTCGATAATAATCATATGAAAAATTTATCATATCACACTTATGTGTGTTGAATAAGAAACTGATATTTTCACATGTATTTTTGATATTTTCATCATCAATGATATTTTTTCTTAAAATAATATTAAGGAAATTTACCTTTAATTTTTGAATGAAAATAAAAATAATTATTCTTGACAAAATTCTACCATCTCTAAACCATTAAATCTTCTTTATATCCTAATTTATGTTCACAAGTTTCTGGCTTTATATCATTTGAAGTGGCCCCTTGCATAAATTGAGATTTTAACATTATTTTTTTATATTTTTACACGCATGTCGAATTTTTATTAACTAATATATTTTTACACGCATGTTGAATTTTTATTAACTAATATATGAATAAAATATTAAAAAATGATGTGATAATATTAATTTCCTAAAATAAGTATTAATTTTTTTAATATTGTAAACTTTAAAAAATTATTTATTGAAAATTTTATTACCTCATAATTTTTAGTAAATTATTTTAAATTTAAATTTAAAAATATTTAATTACTACATTCACATTCGACATATAACTAATTAGTCACAAATAAATTATGTTTCAATAATTTCTTAGTCAATAATCAGACGGTTGACAGTTGGTTATAATTGGTCCGAGAATAGAATAATCTACTACTAGTGTTTTACGTTGCAGGTAATGATTTGAGGTGGGGTCACCGATCACAGAGCAAGAGCAGAACGAATTTTATGGCGCCAGAGCCACTCTCCCCCGAATCTCTCTTCCCGTAAAAATAGAGATTTATATATTTTAGTATATTAATCTATAGAAATAAAGTATATCTGATTTTTTGATTTTATCGAGATGGTTGGTTGTCATTAATTTCCGCTACCAAAGAATCTGATTCTTAATTAACTACTACTCAATAGAGGGGCTGGTTTTAAGTAGCATAATAGGGGAACAGGAGGAGGAGGCGGCATCGCTCTTGGGAAGAGAAGAGATGCATCTCCAGGTTGAAATGGAAGGACCCAGAGACGACGCCGCCACCGCCGACAGGAAGGTTCACTCCGATGATCAGTTAGCCATTGAAATTCCGGACACCGCCCATCAGATTAGCCAAGGTTTCTGTTCTTTTTTCTTTTTTCGTTTACTTGTATTTCGAATTTTGCGATCTGGGTTAAGTTCTAAATTGAATTTGGTTTTGCTATATACCAAATGGGTATTTTTAATTATATATTTACATGTATTTTATGTGGATATTTTGTGCATACCGTCATAAATGTTAAAATTTGTTTTTTAGGGAAATGAGATGAAAAACATGGGAAATGAAGAACAAATTACTATCTCTTAGCAAACTTTGCTGAATAAATTTGACTTAGAATTGTTCCCATGATGCAAAAACCAAGCTCTGTTTCAGAATTGAAATGTCATCTTTCCTAATTTCCCATTTTCATAAGAATGTAACACCATGTTTTCTTCATAAGTTGATTCCTGTTGCTTAATAGATTTCGTTCTTCTTGCATGGCCTTTTATATATGGCCAGTCAATTAAATGGTAAGCTAATGGAATTGATTTGTACTAAGTTAAAGTGTATTTTCACCTGTATTGGGATTTGTAGATTCATGGTTACAAGTGGGGTTTGTTCTCACCACTGGTATCAACAGTGCTTATGTGCTAGGATACTCTGGCGCAGTCATGGTTCCTCTTGGTTGGATAGGAGGCGTTGTTGGTTTAATTGCAGCCACCGCCATATCACTGTATGCGAATGCTCTTATTGCCAAACTCCACGAATATGGGGGAAAGAGGCATATTAGATACAGAGACCTTGCAGGATTCATTTATGGTATGCTGTATAGCAATCCCATTACATTTGTTATTTGACTAATATAATTAGTTTATGGTTTACGTTAGTGCTTTTCTTGAATCGGAATTTTATTTTTGCAGGTAGGAAAGCTTATTCTCTTACGTGGGCATTGCAATATGTGAATCTTTTTATGATTAATGTTGGATATATCATTTTAGCCGGTCAGGCTCTAAAGGTAAGTTCATTTGAGAAATTTGAGTTATCATACATCCAAATAGACAAGAATTATTATGTTAACTTTCGTAAATGTTTTCAAGCTAGATTCTGGTTTTTTATTTTATTTTATTTTTATTTTTTTTTGTGTGCAATAAGCAGTGTTTATTTGACGAAACACCTCTATAAGCCTCTAAACAAGTTAAACACTTAACACGAATCTTTGGAATGTTTCAACATGTGCAAGGCCGGCCCTGAGTTTTTCAGGGCTTAAAGCGACGATAAAAAAAAATGGGCCTTTTGCTAATTGTTATTAAGATAGATATAAAAAAAATTAAGAATTTTTCCTGAACAAAAAAGCATAAATACGAAAGAATGCCAAATATAATAACCGACTATTTCAATAGTTTCAAAGCATCATTTAGATATCATTTTATCACCAAGTCTGCCATTGAGATTTGGGCCTATTTCATTGGATAAATTTTTTTTTTGGCTTTTAAATTTAAACTAACGTGGACTGAACTCTTTTATTTGGGTATATATATACATAACAAAAATACCTATTGGGGGCCCTAAAAATTTATCAATATTAGTGGGCCTAAAGCCCGGGCACCTTGGGCTTTAGCCCAGGGCCGGTGCTGAACATGTGTTATTCGTGTTTTTATGTTCTCAATCTTCTGATGATCATATAAATGGGAAGATATGATGATGAGAAGTCCTACGGTTAACATTTTTCACTTGATATATGCAGGCTATTTATGTTCTTTATAGGGATGACCATGCCATGAAGCTCCCATACTTCATTGTAATAGCTGGGTTCGCATGTGGCATCTTTGCAATTGCAATTCCCCATTTGTCAGCTCTGAGGATCTGGCTAGGATTTTCAACATTCTTCAGCCTAGTATATATTGTTGTAGCAGTTGTGCTGTCTGCCAGAGATGGTATACTCTTTTCTCTTCATAATTTTCCGATATTATTTGTCCAGTGTGATATTACTTGAGATGCCATGAACGATGTTTTTAAGTTTAACATTGAGGAGAAAAGGATCAAATTACTAGTTGATGTGCAAGCAGATGATATCATCTGTCTGTTTGTTTCTTCTTTTTTTCCCTATTAACCATTCTTAACTAGATTTGGATTTGATGGTGACTATTGACTGTTGTGGGAGATGGTAAGACATCAAAGTCTTCATATAAGTTGGAACTTTTCAACTCTTCTACAACATCATTTGGTCAATATTTTTTTTTTGGATACACAAGTTTGGCCCAAGTATGGGAATTGGAATCAGCAACCTTGAGGTTAGAAGATTTTTAATGACTTTTAGGTGATGAACCATGTGCCTGGATTGGTGCCTTGGAAGTTGTAACTTGTCAGAGCCGTCATTTATCCTTAACTAAGTGTTTTTACAACTATGGTATAGGAACAACTTGATTTCTTTAGGGGCAACATTAAGCAGCATGCCTTATTTTGCATGATATTATCTCATTATAGAGATATATCTTATGTAAGTAACCATTGTGATTACATAATTATGCGGAATGTTTTTGATTAATTGCAGACCTTGAGGAATTTCATTTTAAGAATTAAACATAATTCAATGTTTTGGAGTATTCTAGATTCATGTATTTGGATATTCAAGGAGCTTTAATGTGGTTCATGTATCGGTGATATGCATGTATCCTAGAGTCCTATTAATACCTATGTAAGTATTTGTTTCTGGTAAGAGAAGTGAGCCAAAGTGAATTGAAAATTATAATTGAAGTCTCTTCATATATTACAACATTTCAATCTATATAGACTCGGAAAAATTCTCTCTCTTAATAACTCTATTGTCAGTAATATAATGTATATGTTCTTACAGGAATTGAAGCTCCGCCCAGGGACTATAGCATTCCAGGAACAAAAACAAACAAGATATTTACTACTATTGGTGCAATGGCAAGCCTTGTTTTTGCGTTCAATACAGGAATGCTTCCAGAAATACAGGTAGGCCATATATCCTTGACGATTAACATTTTATGTTGATGTATTGCATGGGATGCTTGTGTGATACAATAATATGCTGTTACGAAATTTCTTAGAAATCAATGTGCATTTCATTTGTTACAAATGAGATATCTATGTCTATTTTAAATCTCCTTCATCACCTTATTCTTCCTACCATTTGGCATTCAGATTGAATACAAATATTCTGCCATGACGGTCAACAATGTGCCATTTTTGTTTTCTTCCCTATTGAGGACCTTTTGTGTCTCAGTGAAGCTTTGGGGAGACAGATTGAAATCTTGATAGAGTTACTGCACATCATGATGTTCATTACCTGCAGTTATGTGATTTAAGTGCTGATTCTGACTATTGCTACAGTTAACGAATTGCAGTTTAAATTATCTTTTATTGAAAAAATGTAGAAGTTTAATTCCATTTTCTGATTGAAAAACAAGTAAATGAAAGATCTTATTAGTCGCTGTAGAGTTCCAATTAATAGTAGAGGATCCCTTATAGTTGGGGCCGTCTTTATTTCTCTGTCTTTCTTTCTCCATTCATTTATTTCCACCTTTCCATTTGTTGCTTATAAGTTACTTGACTTTTTCTAATTTTCTTGTTACAGGCCACAGTGAAACAGCCTGTTGTCAAGAACATGATGAAAGGTCTTTACTTTCAATTCACAATAGGCGTTTTGCCATTATATGCTGTTGCCTTCATGGGTTATTGGGCCTATGGATCCAATGCATCGCCCTATTTGCTCAATAGTGTCAGCGGTCCAGTTTGGGTGAAGACAATCGCCAATCTTTCTGCCTTCCTGCAAACTGTCATTGCTTTGCATGTAAATCTTACTTTCCCCCCTGTTTCTTTGTAAACAATAGTTGTTCATGATGTTTGATCACATTTACCAAGGAATTTCACTATTGGACTGGCCTCTCATGGATATCTTATGACACAATATACGAGACTTGTGCATGTTCTTCATATCATCTCTTCAATTACTAAACTAACATTCCTACCTCTGCTGTTTGTAGATATTTGCCAGTCCAATGTACGAGTACTTGGATACAAAGTATGGCATTAAGGGAAGTGCATTGGCTGCTCGGAACTTGTCATTCAGAATTGGGGTGAGGGGTGGTTATCTTGCGTTAACCACATTTCTATCTGCTCTACTGCCATTCATCGGAGACTTCATGAGCCTCACAGGGGCTATCAGCACGTTTCCCCTCACATTTATCCTTGCAAACCACATGTACTTGGTCGCTAAAAGGAAGAAATTAACTGCTTTATCAAAGGTCTGGCACTGGGTCAATGTCTTCTTTTTTGGCTGCATGTCTGTTGCAGCAGCAATTTCAGCCTTCAGGCTTATTGCTGTAGACTCTAAAACTTATCATGTGTTTGCTGATTTATGATGGAACATTGAAGCTCATTTGATAGTGCATTCCTATTATTGGATTTGATGCTTTTCAACAGAAATGCAGCCTTCAAGTCATATATAATGTTTCCCAGTGTTCGTATTGCTTCATGACTATTTCTTTACCTTAACATTTCATACTCAACAAAATGCAAAATTATTATGTGGGATTTGCGAAAGGGGGCAAGCAGCAATACTTGTGTATGTGTGAGATTGCTAACGATTAAAGACTGATGATTTTTGTCTTTCGGATGATTTGAGTAAAGACTGCCTTTCCTTTGATAAAAGGACTTATGGTCCATCAACAAAATACCAGAAACAGAAGAACAAATATATGTATACAATAAAAAAAGATTTTTCCCAGAAAATTTACCTCTAGAGGTTGGAAAGGATCTATTGTACGTAGAACTTACTGTGAGAACAGTACAATTTCTCGCTATTCATACAATTAGTCGTCTGTCCTACCATTTTGTTTCATGGGAGCTGAGGGTATATTCTTACAATGATAACCAAATACAAAAGATAAGCTTCTATAACATCTTGCTACTCCAAGCAGCATGTTGCTGCCCTTTCAAAAAAACTATTCTGCAAACTTCAAGTGATTGCATAGAATCTTCACAAGAGCTGCAATGATTAACAAAACAAATAGATGTAATATCTATAAGCAGTAGAATTAATAACATAAGCTAATTGGAAACAGAAAACATACTGAAAGTAGCAATTATATAAACGTTAACAGGCTGAATAGGTACTAGTCCCACATCGATAAGATAATTTTAAGTTGAAGGATATTCAACAAGTGTATTAAAGCCTTAGTTGTGGACTCCTCTCCCCAGCAAAACAAAGTGCAACGATATTAACTCTAAAACTAGGGAACAAAAGAGAAAACAAGTTTTGGTCAATATGATTTGTTATTGGTGAAGTATGATCCGAACTTTAATTCAAAGATGATTGTAAAGTTATCTAAAAGGTAATTGGGCATGTTCTTGGAGCAAAGGCCGGTGGTTTTGTACTTTCAAAAGAATTAGGGCATCTTATATTGTGTTATATAAGGAGAGGATCCTGAAATTGTAATGTGTATGAAATTTTCAAAAGATAGTGAACCTAATCAGCCGCCGCCCGTAAACCAGCCCAACGATTGGGTGAACCACGTAAATTTGTGTCTTGTACGATTGGGTGAACCACGTATATACAAATGATAACAATAATTATCTCTACTCACAATAATAAGACACGCAGTACAGCCCCAGCCTCATTGCCAGCACAATCAATTAATAATTGACATTTAGACACTATATACGCAAATCTTTTAACTTTTTTTTGCCCCAGCTAATGACAGTTTATTTGCTCTTTTTGGAGCCAATGACAAATCCACACAGATATGCAGACAGAAAAAAATCACTATATTCAGCATCATAATTTGATTGTAAACTTGCGTTTCTAAATAAAGCAATAACTAAATTATAGCTATAAAGAGTAACGAGCTCAATGTGTAACCCAAGTATTAATTAGTCTGTACATATGCAATGGAAACAGACTGGTCGAATCACCTGGATCATACAAATAGGATTTTAAAAGAGCTTGCTTTGTTTGTATACAAGAAAACTCTTTTGCAGGTAACTTTAAATTAATAAACAAACAATTTGCAGATAAGTTGTTTTAATAGATATCAACTTCCACAAACATATCTTATAAAAGAAAAAAGAGGTCAGCCTGAGGCATAAACTTACCACAGGTGATATCACCCTGAAACTAGCTTCACAACAATGCAGAGGGAGTTAAGTATTATAAGAAGAACTCTCAAGTATTGGGTTGCATATATGAGACCGATGAGCTGCCCCTTGAATGAGTTTCTCTTGACCCCTGAAAATTCCTGGAAGCTCCACCCTCTTGGTGTCAGAAAGCGGTCCTCATTCAAAATTGCCAGTGCATTTGCAAGAAGCAGACAGCCTTCCAGCAGTGTCCACAAACCCATTTCCTGCATGATTTAACAGTTTGCTAATCCCATTTGTTCAACTTTTGGCCAAATTCAAGTTGAAGGCATTTTCTCCCAGGCACCACATAAAGAAGATAAAAACCCCACCCCCCACCACCTACCACCCACCACCCACCACCAACAACCCACAAAGAAAAAGACAGACTTACACCAAAGTGACAAAATTATAAAAACAAAGTTAGATGGCTTTTGCAGGTAATATACTTACGTGGTAACAATTAAGCTATACATTTCACAAATATAATTATTTGCTTATATGTCATTCAATATCATGAGGTGTGAAGTATAAAAAGAGGCATGTCCAACATATTTGATGCATTTAGGTCCCATATGATTAACTAGGAAGGTAAATACCGAGTAAAGAAAAAGGTGCCTATTTACTGCCAGTACAAAAAAGCAGGTTTTTTTCTTTGCAATTTCTAGAACTAATAATTCCTGGATACCAAGCAAAGGTCTTAGTATGTTCACTTCTATTTCAATAGATTCTACCCAAATGTATAAGCTACTTGTAAAAATATTCAGACATTCAATTCAACATGTAGCTGCTAGAAAAAGCTAAAAGAAAATCATAACATTGCAAAATCTTTTTAAGCCTCCAGAAAAATAACAAATATGGATGTGGGGGGTCAAATGTAGTTTGAACACTATATATTTACCATGTTGTAACATGAATATGTGCAAAACAAACAAAAACAGCATGAAAACACATCTCTAATTCGGTTATAACCGAACCGAATAGGCTATTCGGTTATAACCGAATACCGAAATATTCATAATTTCACTATCCGAACTACTGACCGAATTTGACAATAACCGAATTACCGAACACTGAATTACCGATTTGAAATTCGGGTATTTTGATTAATAACCGAACCTGAACAGAGTCGTGAGAACCTCGAGGTTGAAGAACAGAGTCAAGTTTGTTGGATTGTTGGATGTTTCTTCTAAAATCAAACTAGTAAAAATAAATTTAAAGTTTACAAAATATGCAGAAACAGAGAGTAGGATTAAATAAAATTGAGTTGGTGATGAAAAAGATACCCCTGTTCAAAGAAATTCCAGGAAAGCTATACCAAATAATCCTAACTAACAGAAGCATCATCATGAATGGTAAAAAAGAAGAGCACAATTAAATTATTAGAAATCATATGATAAACAGAACTACATACGCATCCCATGAAAGTTGAAGACAAATTTAGGAAGAAACATCCAACAAGCCATAAAATTATTTTAGTGAATGAAAATTCAAAGTCGTCGAGTTTGAAGACTCGCCGTCGTTGAGTCGCAGTGAGAGAGAGATCGAGACGCGGAGTAGCCAAGGGTGACTGGGAAAGACGATGAAATCGTGACTTCGTGAGACCGGAGATTGAGAGAGGCGGAGAAGAATAGAAGACGATCGGCGAAATCGAGACGAGTGGGAAGATGAATTGGGAGTAGGATTAAATAAAATTGAGTTGATGATGAAAAAGATACCCCTGTTCAAAGAAATTCCAGGAAAGCTATACCAAATAATCCTAACTAACAGAAGCATCATCATGAATGGTAAAAAAGAAGAGCACAATTAAATTATTAGAAATCATATGATAAACAGAACTACATACGCATCCCATGAAAGTTGAAGACAAATTTAGGAAGAAACATCCAACAAGCCATAAAATTATTTTAGTGAATGAAAATTCAAAGTCGTCGAGTTTGAAGACTCGCCGTCGTTGAGTCGTAGTGAGAGAGAGATCGAGACGCGGAGTAGCCAAGGGTGACTGGGAGAGACGATGAAATCGTGACTTCGTGAGACCGGAGATTGAGAGAGGCGGAGATGAATAGAAGACGATCGGCGAAATCGAGACGAGTGGGAAGATGAATTTGGTGGGATTTGGGAATGAAAATTAGGGAGGAATGAGAATGGGATTTGGAAATGAAATTTGAGATCTGGAGTTAGGAATAGATCTGACGAGAATAACAGTGACATTTAAAATTAAAAAAAAAACTGATATTTTCATGTCACACATAGTTTTTGTGATAATATTGTACGTTTGTACAGCACAAATTCCGAATCTCCCGCGCCTAAGCCCTAACCGGCTCTAATTCTTTGATTTCTCCGGCCACCGCCAGATTTTCTACCGGAAAGATTTATTGAAGATCAACAGCCATTCGAAATCTTTCGCGTAACTAAAATTGAAAAAGATGACTTCCTTTTGAAAAATAAAAATTAAGCATTTCTGGAAATTTTCTTAACAATAGTAACTAAAATTGCACTTAGAAATTCTAAGCTAGACAGTTCATGTTTTGGGTGTGGTTTGTGATGTGTCCATCCTATTTTAAATATCCTAGGAGCTTTGACATCAAGATTAGATTGGGTTTCCAACTTATACACCTTTCCTGTCAAGAAGCATAAGTACTACTAGTTAGGGCCACTATAAACACCACTAATGAAGGGGAAGGGCTTTACTACTACAGTGAACCAGTAACTGCCTTGTTCCACTCTTTTATGCAACAAATAACCACATCCAATAATCTTCCCAGATTACTAGTGCCACGCTGCTTGTACAAGTTTCAAGAGTATATGTTTGGACAGTAATAACGGATCGAGAACTACACCACATCTCTATTGCTTCATTCTTATTTTTAGATTGAGTCTAGGCCTAGTGTAGATTAGGCATCTTGTCTAATTTTCAGATATTCAAGGTGATAATTTGATATATCCTCAAAGTAGACCTAAGAACTTCATGATTCTTACCCACCCTACCCTACCCTACCCTACCCTACCTAAATATGTATTTATGTATTATATATAGGGCAAAGGGTCAAAAATACCCCTGATGTTTATTCCGATGTCTCACTTGCACCCTAAATTATTTTTTTCCTTTCAAAAGTACCATTAACGTTATATTTTTTGGGTCGCCCGTGCCCCTGCCTTTAACAGAAGACAAACGGAGTTAAAATGTGATGACGTGACAGACTTAAATATAAAATATATTCTAAATAAAATAATATATATCATTTAATCAAAACAAAAAATACTAAAATTCAAAATAAAAAAAACATAACATATTTACATCATTTAATCAAAACAATAAAATTCAAATTATTTTGTTAACTAATCAAAACAACTAATTAAATAACATAAGTTGTATAATATATTTACATCATTTAATCAAAATACTAAAATTCAAAACATAACATATTTACATCAAATACTAATTTAAAAAAAATGCTAAAATACTAATTAAAAAAATACTAAAATAATAAAAATCAAATTTAAAAAATATTAAAATACTAAAAGTACTGTAGCTTTATTTCCAGAATAATATTTTTAAAAATCAAAAAGTACACTCCGCCGCTGCTAAATCTCTCTCTCTCCGGTAGTTTTATTTATGCTTCTTTTTAGTTCGAATTATATTTTTAGTTCGGTTATATGCTTCTGTTTAAAAGAAAGGAAAAAAAAAAGACTCTTTGTGATTCAATTTGCTTTTGCCATATATATTGGCAAGGGACGGGATCCGAGGCTGGAACTATCGTTTGACCAAAATAATTCATAGATCTGCTGTTGATTAAAGATCTGGAAATAGTGTGTACTTTTTGATTTTTAAAAATATTATTTATTATTATTATTTTAGTAATTTAAAAATTTTATATCAATTAGTATTTAATATTATGATTTTAGTATTTTAATGATGTAATTTGAATTTTTGTTATTTTGATTAATTAACAAAATATTTTGAATGTTAGTATTTTAGTATTTTTTTTAAATTGATTTTTTTAGTATTATAGTATTTTTTTTAATTAGTATTTGATGTGAATATGTTATGTTTTGAATTTTAGTATTTTGATTAAATGATGTAAATATGTTATACAACTTATTTTATTTAATTAATTATTTTGATTAGTTAACAAAATAATTTGAATTTTATTATTTTGATTAAATGATGTAAATATGTTATGCTTTTTTTATTTTGAATTTTAGTATTTTTGTTTTGATTAAATGATATATATTATTTTATTTAGAATATATTTTATATTTAAGTATGTCACGTCATCACATTTTAACCTCGTTTGTCTTCTGTTAACGGCAGGGGAACGGACGACCCAAAAAATATAAACGTTAAGAGTACTTTTGGGGAAAAAAAATTAGTTTAGGGTGCAAGTGGGACATCGGGGTAAATATTAGGGGCATTTTTGACCATTTGCCCATTATATATATACTAGCTGTGTTCCGTGCCTCCGGCACTACATGGACGGTAATATTTATTTCCAAACTTTGGACGGCCCAGATGATTTATTAGGGTGAGCGGGAAATTTAAAGTGAGTTGTATTTTGTTAAATAGACAAATGCTAGAAGGGATCATATGTTCTTGACAAGAATTCCGCAAACCAATACATGCTCTAAATGAGTCCAGAATTCAGACCGGTTTACCAACAGAATATTTTTGTCTATGGAATCATCTAGGTACATCATAATGTAGAATTTTCTATCCACCGAAGAAAAAAGAATAAAAGAAAAATAAAGAAAGAAAAGAAAGAAAGAACTATACTAATGATTTTGATAACGTATTAGGAATGATTTTGATAATGTATTTGACTTCATGCCTCTTAATCAGTACTTAAACTTTTGTGTTCATTATAGTTTACTATGGAAAGGGACATATCGCTACTTACGGTTGCAAGGAAATCTTATAAATAGCTCTATTTTCTTTCCTTCTTTAGTGAATGCTCTATATTCAATCTTCCATGCTTGCGCACTCTTTAGACCTGGCAATATAAGTAATTAACTGTTAGGTCAAACCATATTAACTGGAATCAAATGGGTCGGTTAACTATTTTTATTTATTCAGGTTGGTTAAAGTTTGAACTCATATTTTTAAAACAATTAATTATCTGGTTAACCATTTTTCAACCCATATTCTATTCAATTGCACTCCTCTCTCTCTCAGTAACCGCACCAAACACGATTATTTTTTTGTTTGTGGGTGGGTTTGTGGGTGGGTTGGTGGGGGTAGAGGGTGGGTGGTGTATACATAATCGCTTAATATTAATTTATTTTGTAAGAGAGTGGTGTGGTGTGGTGTGGCGGGGTGGGTGGGGTGGGTGGGTGGAGTGGGGGTGAGGGTGGGGTGGGTAGTGTACACATTATTTTTTTTGCGTCAGGGTGGGGTAGGTGGGTAGGGGTGGGGTGGGGATGGGGGTGCGAGGTGTGGGTGGGTGGGTGGGTGGGTGGGTGGGTGGGTGATCGTTTAATATCATTTTTTGGGATGGAGTGTTGGGTGAGTGGGTAGGTAGGGGTAGGGTGGGGGGATGCGGGTAAGGGGTGGGTGCGTAGGTAGGTGGAGGTGAGGTGGGGGGTGGGGGTGGGGGTGGGGGTGGGGTGGGGGTGGGGTGGGGTGGGGTGGAGTGGGGTGTGGGTAAGGGGTATATACATAATCACATAATATTATTTTTTTAGTGGTAGTGGTAGTGGTAGTGGGGGTGGGGGTATATACATAATCACATAATATTATTTTTTTTAGCAGTAGTGGGGTTGGGGTTGGGGTTGGGGTTGGGGGGTGGGTGGGTGGGGTGGGGTGGGGTGGGGTGGGGTGGGGTGGGGGTAAGGCGTATATACATAATCACATAATATTATTTTTTTAGTGATAGTGGGGGTAGTGGGGGTGGGGGTAGTGGAGGTGGGGGTGGGGGTGGGGGTAAGGGGTTGGGTGGGGTGGGGTGGGGTGAGTGGGTAGATAGGTGGGGGTGGTGTGGGGTTGGGGTGGGGGTGGGGGTAAGGGGTATATACATAATCACATAATATATTTTTTTAGCGGTAGTGAGGGTGTGGGGTGGGTGTGGGGTGGGGTGGTGGGGTGGGATGGGGGTAAGGGGTATATACATAATCACATAATATTAGTGTTAAATCAGGTCTTCATGAAACTCATAACCCATAACAATATTAAAATGGTTAATATGGTTTTTAACCATAACCATATGGTTCCAACCCACATTATCCATATTAAAAATGGTTAATATGATTTTAGTTCTTAAATAGAACCATAACCATATTTTAAAAACCAAAACCCATAACCATATTTTGTCAGACCTAGCTCTCTTTCAAAATGTATTTGTTTTAGAGGCAGTTATAAATCTTATGTTGCTTTCCTGCAATCAGCTAAATATATTCATTTGTATATCCATTATCCAAATATTTCATTTCCTTAAATAAGTGTTCCCTTTTATGGATCACAGAAACTTCATTGCGGAGATGGCAATGAAAAAGTTCAAGAGAGAGTGCGAAGAAGAAATTACAAGGATACGGTTGAATATTTTGATATTCTTCCAGATGAAATTCTTACTAGCATCCTGGTTTGGCTTCCAGCTGAATTACTGCGGTACAAGTTTAAGTACGTTTGCAGACGATGGTTTAATATAATTACTCACCAGATCTTGTTCTATAATCATCCAAAAGCCAGCTGCCCGTGGACATGTTTATAGAACTCGCCTTGTTGATTTCAATGAAGGGATTAGCAATCTGAAGTTAAAAGAGCAATATCTCAATATACCTTGTAAAGGACGTGTCAGGTCTTGGTGTAATGATAACGGAACCACACAAGAATGGATCTCTTTTTTATTTTCAATCTTATAACCAAGGTAGGGTCAGCTCTCCCCGGAGGTTCAAAGGACTGCGGAGGGCATGCATGCTGAGTGCAAGTGTGGTTTGGGTATTGCGTTTGATAAATTCAATGGAGTATACAAGGTAGTTCATGTATTTGCGGGTGCCCAAACGTTTCAGTGTGAGATGTTTATGTTGAAAAATGAGTCGTTATTTCTGAATAGCTCCCAATGGAAAACAATTGATGGACCGGACCTTCTTATATGGGAAATAGGAAATACTTTTGGGATGACCCTGTCTACGTTGATGGGAAGGTATTTTCACTGGCATGTCCACTCTGCTGAATTCGTAGTCTCCATGGATATAGTTGAAGAGATGTTTCACAAGATTCGTCTTCCACAACCCATAACCAAATACTCTCTCCTGTCCTGGAGATGGGTGGTTACTTGTGCCTTGTATCTGATAAGCATGCCATCATGTGGATTTTGAAGCATTTTCAGAAACAAGAATGGCACAAACGACAAACTATAAGAAACTTAGGTTATATTCCTATGACAGGTTGTCAGATTAGGAATTATCCATCTTTTCCAGTTCCAATTGGTAGCTTGAAAAATGGTAGTTATATTATATGCAGCAAGTATAGGGATCAGCTTGGTTTGTTTTGTTTTGTTACAAACTGAAAAATGGTCGTATGGTGAAGCTGGACATTCCAATTGATGTTGATGAACGCTGCTTGGCTCAATCAACAACCATAGATTTTTAATAACATTTGGAAGGAACCGATACGATAGTGGTGGGATTGCATTACTTATCCCCCAAAAATATAGTTGTGGATTTTGCTTTAGCTTGTGATGTTATTTTGATTTCTGGGGTGTTATTCCCTGTCGGAGTGAAATGTTTAAAATTTTCTATAGGATAACTTAAGGTATTTTCTTTCTACATAATATTTGTAACAGAGTGATGCTATTTGGAATCTTGTTGACTATGTTTTGATTCATCCTATAATTCTACAGTGGATCGGTAACCCTTCTATAAACTTTGTAATGGATATTCCTGTATGGCTACCCAAAAAAAAGAAACTTGTTTGTCAGGCCTTTTCATTATGGAAATGAAATTCTTTGCAAATCTCTAATTTCCAAGAGAGCTAGGTGTTCGATCCATCCATCTTTCGTTGAGAAAGTATTAAACATTCCAGAGGAACAACTTTGTGACCTATTTGTAGTATGAAAATGGAACAATGTGAGTGACCAATAGTACTTTTAGTTTAGAATTGTGTTCGTCTTTCTTTGGGTGCAATTTTAAGGATATGCAGAGAAGAAGATTTTGTTTGGAAAGAATTAAGTTTTTGCTTGTTCATAGTCACATTGCATAAGAACAAAGCCCTTCAACTAACATCATAATTCATAATACACGGATAACTACAAAATTGCTTGCCATCAAAATAGTCGTATATGAGTTTCATTGCATGTGCAGAAAATAAATAAACATCTATGTAAATTTCTCAATAACATGCTCAAGGGTCGTTAAAAAAAAATTATTAACTGATCATCCAACTGTTGTATTTCCATCAGCAGTATAAATTATATGTACAGTGGAAGACAGGCAATCAGTCGGTTAAAAATGTCCAAGAAAAACTCAAATATCAGACAGCAATAAGCATGCACCCATTGTCATTGTTGCCTATTCCGAGAGGCCACATATTGACACCTTCCAACAGTATAGATATTCACTTTCCGAAACAAGGGAGTACAAGTAGTATTCAAAATAGTATGAAAGATAACATGAAAATTATCATCAACCTAGGAAACCACATTATGCCATTACCACAAGTAAAATAGTAGAGGCTTATAACCAGTTAAGTTGCTTAATTATCCTAAATATCCACGACTATATCTACTAAAAGAGCAAAAAAAAGGAGTAAAAATATATAAACCTAATGCTAAAGCAAAGGTGGACAAAGTGATTGCAGCCGCTGCAACCATGCTATTCTCACGCTAGCCTTTTTCAAATTAAGGAAAATTTCCCTGTATTCCTTCTTCATGAATAGATCTAATGCAAACAAATAGAGATCACTTCCTTGTTCTACTTCCTCCATCCCATCTAAACACTCAATGCATTCACCAATGCTATAACAGAGTTTACCAAGTGAAGACTGATCTGTTACAGTGCTCTTCGAGTCCAATACATCACAGAGGCGCTCAGATCTGCTCTCTGGCTGCACATATATGGGCTCTTTAATCTTCAAACGGTGTTTGCCTGAAGGCCCTGAACCACCATTTCGCTTCCAACGCCGAGTAGGACGTTCTGTTTCTCCAGTTATTGTTGTTCCATCATAAATGATATCCAATTTATAAAGGAATAATGGTTCTTTATACCGAAATTGTGCAGCTTCAGGGTTCATCTGTAGTATTAAAACCATATTCTGTAACTAAGCTAACCCCATGGACATTATTAATATTAGAAAGATTATTAATATAATTAATGAACAGTTATTTCCACAGGTAAATTAGTTATTTTCACTACGTCTCTCACATGAGTGCAGGACCCACTTACTATTGACGCATGAGAGGAACTTGTGGAAATAACAATTCCCCAATATTCTTCTTCTTCTTCTTCTTGCTTTTATAATTAGTTTTAGTAATTACTACTACTGCTGCTACCACCACCACCTCGAGTCTAACCTTTGTTGTTATCAATTCATGCGTACCTGTGTGTAGTTAGCTCACTCCTCCTCACTTGCACCGAATTTTCGGGTGTCTGGATCCCATTTCATGCTTCTAGTGCCAATCAGCTTACGCCAGACCTTCCATTGCTCCTTAGTGTTATCCCAGTGATTCTTAAACTGTTTTTTTTTCATAAAGACACCTGAGTTATTCATAAATGAGTCTTCAATATTCCTCCATCCCACCCTAGTAAAATGTGTCCCTGGTTTGTTTCCTGCATTAATCTGTTCAAGACATAAATCGAGAAAATATTTCGTGAAAATCAGCCGTCCAAGTCGCCTTAATTGGCTTCGGAGTTGATACACCATCATTCTCCTCGTCTCTTGCCATTTTGTTCACTGTTTCACACATGCTGGAAACCAAAAAGATCATCTAATACATAATTAGAACATATATATCCATATAACAAGTGAATAAGGATGACAAATCTGTTCTATATTGGAAACATAACCCTTAGAATAATACTACCACAGAGAGAATGATCCAGAGAAAAAAAAAAACATTAATACCCTCCATCCCACAAAAAGTCTTATTTACAAAATTTGTATACATAAAGAACATATTTTTGTTCAATGTTTACCCCTCAGCGTAATAAGTTGTTAGTTTAGTAGTGATGAAATGATGATAAAATTATAAGGACAAACTTGAGGATATTGTACAATTTTATACTATGTACTATCCAAAAAGTAAAAAATATTTTTAAGCTGTCAATAACACAAATAACATGTCATATTTGTCTTTTTATGAAAAATGCTTGAAATGTCACAGCTCCACTAGCCATAGCATAATACCATCCAGAGCTAGAATTTTTTACAAGGTTACCAAAGGCAACAATTTTCACACCTTTTCTTCCCTCTGAGTTCAGAAACATACATACTTCCAACTTGATCATTCATTGTCAAAGACTATATCACCAATTATCACTAAATTCTATGGTTGTGAAATATCTGATACAACATTAAGGGAAAATGGCCATGTATTATCACAAAATTCATGAAATCTAAAATACGAATAATCAAACATATATATATATATATATATATATATATATATATATATATATATATATATATAATGTATAAATAAAAATGCATCAAACGGAGAAATTTGATGGAAAATATAAGAGATAAATGATGATGTGACATACCGAGAAATGGGTAGTGCAGATAAACCCTAACAAATAGAGAGGAAATTGCTTCCAGTAATTTTGTTCCGATTTGGGGAGAAATAGTGAGGAGGGCTGTTTCATTACTATTCAGGAACAATTATATATTATAGTACATTTATGAAAATAATTACGAAAATCATAAACTCATAAAATAATTATAAAAATATGACATTTTATCATATATAGTTACAATACTAATATAATTAGGAGTCCTTAATTTAAGGGATAAATATTAATGGGATGACATGGCAAAATGTTGTTTTTTTTTGAAACGCGTGATAACCGCTTATCATTTGTCTGGGACTCTACAGTTACCAAACCCTTATGCATGCTGAAACCCTTGTTTCTCTCCTCTGTCGCGACTAAACTCGTAATCGGAGTTAAAAAAACTTGTTTCCGGTGATTGTTCTTCATCTCTGTTCATGCGTTATTCATCTCTATCGTATTTGTTTAGTTGTTCGTCATATTCGTTTAGTTGTTCGTCATTGTCATTGTTACTCTTTATTGCTGTCACATGAGTCTTCTTCCCATATGTATGTACCTGCCGATAATTTCATCTGCTCTCTCATACCTCAATCCCAGTACACTCCAGGTTCAATCCCTTCATGATTACAAAGGTCATGCCGATAATTTCATCTGCTCTCTCATACCTCAATCCCAGTACACTTCAGGTCCCTCTTTCTCTCCCTATATATGTATACGCGTATATGTGTTTGTGAATTATACACACAAAGTGTTCATTATTGTGATGACTATGATTTTGGTATACAGGGGGGCTTTTGTTTAAAATGGATTACAGCAACATGCAGTATGTAACCTCCACATCTTTCTTACTGGTAACTTATGCCAAGTATTTAACCAATTCACACAAGGTGGTCAATTGTGGGGGAGCCATTGTCACCCCCAAGAGGCTACGTAACCTTGCCAAACAACAGGTACATACACATTTTTTATCTAGATCTGAGTAACTGTTTGGTTACTTCTGCATTATGTTTTGGTTACTGTTAGCTTGTGATTCGGATACCGTTTTTGTTACCTTGATTTGGTATTTTGGTTACTTTTATATGTTGTTATGGTTACCATGTATTTGCTTAGTATACATGGTTGACTAAACTGATTTTGGTGTACATGTTGTTTATGTAAGACCCCGAATTTTATGAAATAAAAGTATTCAATTTTTCTTATAATTACAATTCAGTAAATAGTTAAATTGATAGAAAGTTAAAGTTAAGGGTGATATATGAATTTTTTTTTTCAAAATAAGCAAGTGATTATAAAATACTCATTGCTGTCAGGGAATATTCGTACGACGGCGCAGCCTTTTGTGGGCCCCGTAACAGAATAACTGTCGGATTAAGAAAATGACAAATTAAAGTTTTTAAAAATAACAGCGTAGTTATTACTGTTAACACTGTTGGAATACCCGGTGGGTAAAGTAAAGTAATACGCGTTGTTGAACAGTAGCACACGGTATTGCACCAATTATTGACTCTTACGTAAGAAGGCACTACTCAATAATGGTTACAGTAATTATTGTTCAGTATTTTATTTTATTGGTTCAATAATTGTTGCGTTGATATTTTATATTGCTTTTGTTTCAATAATTGTCATTACACAGTATTTTTCATTATCGAAGCAATAATTCATATTATCTGAATAATATTATTAGATAACATTATTAGCAATGTCTAGAAAGTTCTGTCTAAGGAGAGGTTTGGTCATCTAATTGTGCGCCAGTAAGGAGAAATTCTTATTGGAAAGCCTCATCTTTCCTGGGAACTGCCTGGTTGTTAATATTGTGATTCTGTAATATTATTTGTGAATAATTAATTATTGATTTATATGATGAGGAAAATATTGATTTTATGTGAATATAGATGGAGAAAATTTTTAATGTGACAATTGTTGAAAATTAATATTTTATCTTTTTCTGATAAAATAATTTATTTAAATATATTATTATATTTTAATAATATAATAATGATGATATTTTTTACGATGATTGTAGGATATATGAGTATATGTGGAAGAAGAGTATTTTTGTTGCAATAAATATTAAAAACAGATTTTGTGTGTCGGTAGACCTATTTCTTGACTGAAAATTTGATTATAGCTTATAAAATTGTCCGTTTGTGGATTTCGGTCAATTTCTGTTTGGAATTTGGAAAAACTTTCTTCTGCAAAGTTGTAGAGAATTGAATTTCCTATAAAAACTCGCGAGATTCGAATTTTCTGACAAAAGGGCTATTTATTATGAATTATTGAAGTTCTGAAGCTCCGAAATAATTGATTTTTGGAAGTTTAAAATAATTTAAATACAAAAAATGTTTTTGGTGAGTTGAGTGGGTCTTGAATGTGATGTAAATGTGCTGATATAAGTTTTCCAAGTATGCGTATGATTTAATTTAATATATTATATTTTATTAAATTTTCTGCTTTGGTGTTCTAAGCAATTTCCTATAAATAGGGTGCTTAGGTTATAATTGAAAATCACACCAGAAACTGAAGTTTTCTCTCTCTATATTATCGAGCGTATTCTTGTGAGTATTTTGAGTATACTTTGAGTATTGCTATACGGTGCAAGTTCGTTCAGCGTTATTCCAGTCAGAGGTACTGCTCTTTTGAGGTAAGGGATAATAAGGGATTTTAAGGGTTATTATTTCGAAATTCTTCTGAACCTTCAAAAATTCTGGAAAAATTTGAAATGATATTTTGATGAGTTTTGTAGATTGTGTCCAAAAATGGCGATTGTTGGATGTATAGATTAAGAGTTATGGATTTTATGAGAAAAGACTATTTTTTAAAGTAATCGCTTATAACTCCTTGTGGATAACTCCAAAATTGATGAAATTTTTATTAGGAGTACATCTATATGATATCAGTATACCCTTTAAATTTTGAAATTTTTGGATAAAAGTACAATTTATGATAAATGTTTAAATATTCGATGGTTTTGGCCATGTGAAAAATAGTAAATGACTTTTAAAAATTCTGAGAAAAATATATGTTCAATATAGGACTATATTCTACTAAATCCCAGAAAAGAAATATTTTTGGAATTGATTTAGTATTTTTCATGAAAATATTCTAGTTATGAGTAAATGAATTAAATATGTTATGTGAAGTAAGAAAATTGGAAAATATAATTTTATGGCTTGAGAATCATATATGAGGTATATGCAGATTTTTGATGAGGGTTTTGGTTATTGGTGATGAAATCTTATGAGTTTGGCATTTTAGAATGATTAAATGCATTATTTAGTAAAGTGTAAACAATTAAAATAAATTGTTTATAAGCTTAAAAAAAATATTATTCTTTCAATATCATTATACCGAAATATTGGTATGAATTTTATTGTGGGATTTCTACCTTTTTGAGTCGGAATTACTATTCATGAGTTACTATTTACGAGTCACGAGTTACTATTCATGAGTTACTATTCATGAGTTACTATTCACGAGTACTATTCACGAAGCGTGAAGATGTTTTTTTGTGAAATTACTATCTTTTGGTGTCAGAGTTATTATTCACGTATACGGCACTATTCATCGAAAAATGAAAATTCTCCCTTTTCGTCTAAAATATCTATTGTGGATATTAGCTTTGATTGTATCCATGTTTTGATCATTCTTGAATTTTACACTACTATAATTATTTTTGAGGTATTTTTGGACATGGATAAAATAAAGTATGAATCCTTAATCCTTAATCCTTGTCATTTTGTTTCACTGGATTCGTTTCTTTAAAAATATTTTTTCATCATCCTCAGTCCTAAATGATGATATAATTGAATATCTTTGGCCCGTAGTGCAAAGATGAACAGGTGTTTAGATCAACATGACCAACTGATGAATATCTTTGGCCTGTAGTGCAAAGATGACTTGTTGATGAATATCTTTGGCCTGTAGTGCAAAGATGACTTGTTGATGAATATCTTTGGCCTGTAGTGCAAAGATGACTTATTGATGTATATCTTTGGCCGTAGTGCAAAGATAAATTTATTAGTATGATTATGAACATGAACTGTGATTTGGTATAACCATGATCTTTGATGTTTCAGGTGATAAAAATTATCTTTGTCCTGGATGAGAAAAGGAATTTAGAACAACAATTACGATTATGAGTTATACATGTGATTGTGGACAGGAATTTTTGATTGATGTTATAGGGATAAAACATTGTTGATGGACTTTTAACATGGAGAAGATAATAGACTTTGTAGTCTATTTGACTCTTCTAATGGATTGCTCGTTCCGCTGCGACTATGGTTGAATTTTTTTTATCATATACCATATGTTCTAAATCTCTGATTGATTACTGTTGAAGGCTATTGATAATTTATTTATCTTTAGTCATGACATTCTTTACTGAGCTAGTTGTGCTCACCCTTTTGCTTCACAATTCATTTCAGTTAATACGAGTGTAGCTGGGTCGAGCGAGGGAATAACAAGGGAATAGAACGGTGGTCTATAGATGTTGAGGGTGAGGTGAATTTAACTTGGAAGGGTGTTTTGTCACTGTCATACAAGATGTCTGGTGACATACCACCTCGTGTCATCATAAGACATGGATGTGCTCATCCACTTGCTAAGTATATCTACCAGCACTATCTATATGATCTTGGAGTCTATTTGAAATATAACTCTCAATTAGAGACAGTGGAGATAATGATATGTCAGGAGAAGACTTGCCATTGGGAAGAATATGATAGTAATCTTCTTATTTTTCTTTGGGGCTATTGGGTCAACCAAGGATAATTTTGTGGCCATATGATATCTATAATAACCTAGACGCATGGCCTCCCATGTACGAAGGTTTCCTTGAGCACTTCCCAAAGATTCTAATTTCTAAAACAGTTTTCGACTATACCTTTATGTAATGTGTCAGTATGAGGTGATGTCCACGGTTGGGACATGAGTCACAGCTGATATATATTTGTATACAAACTCACATTATATGTGTTGTTGTATTTTGCACAATAATTGTTGTGATAAAGTTGTAGTTGTTTTCTGTACCATGTATTTGGCGACTCAGAATGAGTTGGATGGAATGGACCTATTTTGGGGTTGTCACAGTTTATGTATTAGTTACCATTAAAACATGTTTTGGTTACTATCATATAAATATTTAGTTTTTTTTGTTCTGGTTACCATGTATTTTCTTAGTATATATGGGTGGACTAAACTGTTCTTGGTCTATATGTTGTTTATGTATTGGTTACCATTAATATATATTTTGGTTACTAACATATAACTGTTTGGTTACTAAATGAGTATATTTTTTGTTACTGTTAGCTTATGTTTGGATACCATTTTTTTTCCTCAATTGGGATTTTGGTTACTTTTATATGTTGTTTTGGTTACAATGTATTTGCTTTGTATACATTGGTTGACTAAATTGGTTTTGGTATACATGTTGTTTATGTGTTGGTTACTTTTAAAACATGGTTTGGTTACTATCATATAACTGTTTGGTTACTTCTTTAGTATATTTTTTGGTATACATATTTTTGTTTTGGTGACCTTTAAATTATGTTTTGGTTAATATTATATATAACTGTTTGTTTACCACATAAAATGGTATGTACTACATGTTGTTTATATTTTGGTTACCATTAGATTATATAATATAACTTTTTGGCTACTGTGTAATTGTTATATTATGTTTTTGGTTAGTATGCTCTTATTTGTTGGTCACTACGTAGCTGTTTATGATATAAATATTGTTTATATATGGTTATTAATGACTATGTAAATCTGATTTTATTAATTTGCAGTTATGAGATCTTTACTATGAGGGATGCAACAGAAAATTCACTGAAAAAGTAATATATTGGTGTGACATTGAAATAGAGATTTCTCTCCAAACGAGATGCGCCTCCACAGTTGACTTTTTAACAACTTCAGAGAATTTTCACGAAGATTTGTACCAGATTTTGATTAGTTTGGTTGTCATTGTACTGTCATTTTGAATTGTGTTTCATACTTTGGTTTTGTTGGATATTCATAGCCATTTGTTATGGTTAGTGAGTATGTAATGTTTATTGGAACTTATGTAAATGAGATTACATATTTGATTATATTACCAGTGATTTGACATTGTTTGTTGGTTTGTATTTGTTACTTCTAAGTTGTGTCAGATACATTGTTTGAAAGGTGCAGTTGGTAACCAAACATGCATAGAAGGGTAACCATTTTATTTTTTGGTAGTAACCAGATACTTACAAGCTTGTATCAGGACATATATCAAGTGTTAAATGTACATGTGAGAGTATACATGGGTTGCCTAAACTGGGTTGGATATACATGTTATTTCTATTTTGGTTACCATTAAAACATGTTCTGATTAATTTTATATAATTATTTGGTTACTTCGTTATTATGTTTTGGTTACTGTTACCTTATAGTTTGGCTACTATTATTGTGCCCTCAATGTGGGATTTTGGTTACTTTTATTTTTTATTCTGATTAATATGTAATTATTTAGTATACATGGATTGCCTAAATTGGATTTCATTACATGATGTTTCTGTTCTGGTCACCATTAAAATCTGTTCTGGTTACTATCATATAATTATGTGGTTACTGTTTTATTATGTTACATTATGGTTACTGTTATTAGTAACCAGATAGTTACAAGCTTGTATCAGGACAAACATCAATGGTTACTAACAGTAAACAATTATATATTGCTGTAAACAATTAAATTTGTTGTATTGGTTACTGACAGTCTCCATTGTCTAACAACTAAATAAACATTATAAAGTAACTAAATCAATATTAGACAGTAACCAAATTACATAATCTCATAAACCAGAAAATAAACCACATTTTTACATGCAATTTTGAAGGCCTAAATGTTGGAATTTGGCCAAAAAACCCTGCAGTTCACCAGCAACGCTTGTGACTTTTGATCGTTGACCCGTTTCCAATAAAATTAGGCTCCGAAAATGCCAAAATTTGACACTTCAAACTTGACAAAAATTGCCAAATTGTCACTGCAACCAAATAAATATTATAATGTAATCAATTAAATAGTATACAACAACCAATATATATAATCAGATTAACAGTTGTATGAAGGTAACCAATGTAGTCAATAAGTAACCACCAATATAAAAGAAATAATTATAAAACTCAATAACATTATAGAGTAACCAAATAAACACCTTATAGTATCTAAATACATATTATACAGTAACCAAGATATATGTAATTAGTAGCCAAGATTATAAAAAATATTTTTACATTTATTTTACAACCAAAACAATCAGTAATGACTTTGTTACAAATTAAAGACTAACAGGTGTTTGAAAGTAACCAATGTAGTTAATCAGTAACCATCAATATAAAAAAAATTAATATAAAACACAGTAATATTATGTAGTAAGCATGATAATATTACACAATAAACAAGTCAACGTTATATACTAACCAAATCCAGATTAGACAGTAATCAACATATATTTACTTAGTATCCATAACATAAAACATAATTTTTCATGCATTTTACAGCAAAAACAAACAATATAAAAAACATCAATATGTACTTAAAGAACCAACTGTTGCAGGAAGGTAACCAATGTATTTAATAAATAACCATCAATATAAAAAATATCAGGAAAATATACATTTAAAGTATACAGGAACCAAATAAATATTATACAGTAACCAAATCAATAATAATCAGTAACCAATTTCTATGTACTTAGTAACCAAAATATAAAGCATATTTTTTCATGCATTTCCCTATCAAAACAGCCAGTATACTACATTTGTTAATCAACATCAATTTTGACTAACAAGTAACCATTAATATAAAAAACATAAGTTGAAGTGTACATTAATATGCTTCAGCAACCAATAATACAGTAACCAATTAATCACTGCAGTAATTAAGTTTGCATTAGTCAGTAACCAAGTCAGCATGAGTCACTAAATAATATTTTTACACAGTAACCAAGTCAACATTATAATTTTATACAGTAACGAATTCAGAATTAATCAATAACCATTATAGTGTTACACAGTAAGCAAGTCAGCATTAGTCAGTAACTAATATAATATTACTTAGTAACCAAATCGGCATTAGTCAGTAACCAAGTCATCATTACTTAGTAATATTATGCAGTAACCAAGACAGCATTAGTCAGTAACTAAGATAACATTAGACAGTATAATGTTACACAGTCAGTATACTGACTTTGTTATCAAAACAGTCAGTACACTGACTTTGTTAATCAACATCAATTTTAGTTACTGTACACCATCAAAAATATTACCAACCATGTGGTTAATGGTTACTAACAGTAAAGAATTATATATTCCTGTAAATAATTAAATTTGTTGTATTGGTTACTGTCAGTCTCCATTGTCTGACAACTGAATAAACATTATAAAGTAACCAAATCAATATTAGACAGTAACCAAACTACATAATCTTAGTCACCAGAAAATAAACCAATTTTTTACATGCAGTTTTGAAGGCCTAAATGATAGAATTTGACCAAAAAACCATGCAGTTCACCAGCAAAGCTTGTGATTTTTGATCGTTGATCCGTTTCTAATGAAATTAGGCTCCAAAAATGCCAAAATCTGACACTCCAAATTTGACAACATTATACAGTAATATGCTTCAGCAACCAATATTACAGTAACCAATTAATCTCTGCAGTAATTAAGTTTGCATTAGTTAGTAACCAATTCAGCATTGATCAGTAACCAATTAAGTCAACATTAGTCACTAGATAATTTTGAGCAGTAACCAAGTCAGTAATATTGTAAGACCCCAAATAATTAATAAATAAAATTTAATTTCTTCTAATTATTATTTTGAAATAGTAAGGGTTGATGTGATTAATGTGGATAGTTATGGGTAAAATACGCAAATATTTCAAAATAAGCAAGTGGTTATAAAATATTCATTGTTGTTGGGGAATATTCGTACTGTCGTGGAATATTCGTACTGTCGGGGAATATTCGTACGACGGCGCAGCCATGTGTGGGCCCCATAACGGAAAGCGATTGGAGGAAGAAAACGATAAATATAAGTTGTTTAAAAATAATGGCATAGTTGTTACCGTTTACACTGTTGGAATACCCGGTGGTTAAAACACAGTAATACGCGTTGTTGCACAGTAGCACACGGTATTGCACCAATTATTGACTCTTACATAAGAAGGCACTACTCAATAATGGTTACAGTAATTATTGTTCAATATTTTATTATATTGATTCAATAACTGTTGCGTTGATATTTTTATATTGCTGTTGTTTCAATAATTGTCATTACACAGTATTTTTTATTATCGAAGCAATAATTCATATTATCTGAATAATATTATTAGATAACATTATTGGCAATGTCTAGAAAGTTCTGTCTAAGGAGAGGTTTGGTCACTTAATTGCGCGCCAGTAAGAAGAAATTCTTATTGGAAAGCCCCATCTTTCCTGGGAACGGCCTGGTTGTCAGTATTGTGATTCTGTAATATTATTTGTGAATAATTAAATTATTAATTTATATGATGAGGAAAATATTGATTTTATATGGATATAGATGGAAAAAAAAATTTAATGTGACAATTGTTGAAAATTAATATTTTATCTTTTTATGATAAAATAATTTATTTAAATATATTATTATATTTTAATAATATAATAATGATGGTATTTTTACGATGAATGTGGGATATATGAGTATATGTGGAGGAGGAGTATTTTTGTTACCAAAAATATTTAAAACATGTTAAATATGTCGGTGGACCCCATTTCTTGACTGAAATTTGATTATAGCCTGTAAAATCACTCGCTTGTGGATTTTGGTCAATTTCTGTTTGAAATTTGGAAAAACTTCCTTCTGCAAAGTTGTAGAGAATTGAATTTCCTATAAAAACTCGCGAGATTTGAATTTTCTGATAAAAGGGCTATTTATTATGAATTATTGAAGTTCTGAAGCTCCGAAATAATTGATTTTTGGAAGTTTTAAATATTTTTTTTTTACAAAAACGTTTTTTTCACTCCTTCTATAAGATGAGCATGTGGGATATGTTAGAAATCTGATTTCTAGAGGCGTAGGAATCTTGATTTATATATATATTATTATTAAAATAAATTTTCTGTTTTGGTGTTCTAAGCAATTTCCTATAAATAGGTGCTTAGGTTAGAATTGAAAATCACACCAGAAACTGAAGTTTTCTCTCTCTATATTATCGAGCGTATTCTTGTGAGTATTTTGAGTATACTTTGAGTATTGCTATACGGTGAAAGTTCAAGTAATAGCCTATATCCGGTGTTTCAGCTAGAAGTATAAATCTTTCGAGGTAAGGGATATTATTTTTTTAAAATGATATTATTTCTTCTAATATCATTATGCCGAAGTATTGATCTGAACTTTTTATCAAATTTGAAATTTTTTCATGTCGGGGTTACTATTCATGAGTTACTATTCACGAGTTACTATTCATGAGTTACTATTCATGAGTTACTATTCACGGGTACTATTCACGAAGCGTGAAGATGTTTTTTTTTGTGAAATTACTATCTTTTGGTGTCGGAGTTATTATTCACGTATACGACACTATTCACGTATACGATACTACTCACGAATACGGCACTATTCACCGAAAAATGAAATTTCTTCTTTTTGTCTAAAATATCTATTCCGGATACTAGCTTTGATTGTATCCATGTTTTGATCATTCTTGAATTTTACATCACTATGATTATTTTTGAGGTATTTTTGGACGTGGATAAAACAAAGTACGAATCCTTAATCCTTAATCCTTGTCATTTTGTTTCACTGGATTCGTTTCTTTAAAAATATTTTCCATCATCCTCAGTCTTAAATGATGATATTATTGAATATCTTTGGCCTGTAGTGCAAAGATGAATGATTTCTGATGAATATCTTTGGCCCGTAGTGCAAAGATGAACAGTTGTTTAGATGAACATGACCAACTGATGAATATCCTTGGCCTGTAGTGCAAGGATGAATATATGATTCAAGAGGTGCATTGATTGATGTTACAGGGATAAAAATACTGTTGATGGACTATTAAATTCATAGACATTAGTAGATTTCATTCTCTACGTAACTCTTCTATGAATTAATATTTTCCGCTGCGAATATTGATTTAACATTTGTTGTCTATTGTATTCTATCAGATTTTTCCCTGTTGAAGACTAATGATAATTTGTTGTATATTATCTTAGTCATAATATTCTTTACTGGGTTAGTTGAGCTCACCCTTTTTCCTTTTTGTTCTATTTTTCTTCTCAGGAGGCGAGAATATAGCGAGTACGAGTCGGGGTATGGAATGAAGGTTCTAGGGAGAGTTGTTTAGTAGTCCTCACCATTTTTGTAAAATAATGTATCAATAATTATGATGGGGATTTATTTGTATGTGGATATTGTCTAGATGGCAATATCTGTATTTAAACTCATAGTTTACATGTTGTAATAATAAAGTTGTAGTTGTTTCTGAACCGTGTATTGACAACTCAGAATGGGTGATGTATACCTATTTTGGGGGTGTCACAAATATAATTTTACACAGTAACCAAGTCAGCATTAGTCAGTAACCATATAATGCTACAGAGTATTTGTAGTAACTATTTTAAACGTGAAAAACTTAAGAAAGGTTATCAATATAGGAATTCGTAGAAAACAGAGGTAACTATATGCATATGAATCACTTACCTCAGTATTCAGATTTTTGTCGAAGTTGCTGCGATTTTGTTACTGAACTTCAACAATCACTGTAGTTCGATTGTTTTTGATTACTGAACTTGAAGTTGTTGTTGATTTTGTATGTTATTTTGTGATCTCAGCGTGCCGTCGCGACGAAAAGTTTCGTCTTCTCCGATCTCAGTTTTGTGTCGCGCTAGAAGATTACGATTACTGTACGGGAAGAAGTTGTTGATGTTGTATGCTATTTCCGATTTTAGAGTTGCGTCGTGACAAAGTGATTCGTCTTCTCCGATTTGATAGGCGCGACAGATTTCTGCGTCTTCTCCGTCGTTGATATGTGTTCCGATTTCAAAGTTGCATGATTTTGGGGCGGTTAATTGAAAAGATGAAATTCGGTAACTGACGTGTAGGAGTTAATGACACGTGATTTTACCACGTATATTGTGTATGTTTTATTTCTGTAATTATGTTTTGTATGTTTTATTTTTGTAATTACTTTCTAATTGTTGTATATTAGTGTAAAGGACCCTACTATTTAAATAGTTGGGCCTGAAGGCCTGGTTCCACACAGATGAAACGGGCCTAAAATTAAATTGTCTTTGTTCACCTTATCACAAATCTACCGTATATTAACGCATCTTCAAGTGTTTTTTCAAGTGTCTTGTTTATTTTTAAATTTGGATTTTAAGACTATTAGTCTAGGGATTATAAAATGGCTTAATATTGATAATTATTTAATACCATGTTCAACCATGTATTATAATCTCCACCGTTGAGAGTAAATATTTCTAAACAAAATTATCCTCAACTTTTTTCTAAAATGACCATAATATCTTATTATATCCAATAAACTTATTATTGGTAAACAATTTATTATTTAAACTTATTATTAATAATCAGCTTATTAGCTTATTGGTAAACAACTTACCAATAAGTTGTTTACCTGTTTACCAATAAGCTTATTATTGCTAAACAACTTATTATTGGTAAACATTGTTTACCAATAATAAGCTTATTGGATATAATAGGATAAATGTTGAGGATAATTATGGTTAGAAAATTGATTTTTGGCTACTTAGTGATTTAAGATGCTGCAAATTTGTCATATTTCTAGTATGATAAGTTGTTATGTTTTTCCATGTACTCGTGAACCCATTGTTGAGCTCAATGTCTATTCCGTTGTACCTCTCTTATGTGGTTAATATCATCGTTGCTAGATATGCTTATGAGCAAAATGAAGTGCTTGCTAGTGCTGGATATTAAAAGGGGTTAGTTATTCCAGCTCCTGCATCTTTATTTAGTTGCTTTATACTTGTACAAATTTGATTATATTTTTAGCCAATTGATCATGTGATTTAGAAAGACATCTTGAAAAACCATACACACAAGGCTTGTTGGATGTCTTGAGAGCTTCAACTCGAAGAGATTGGAAATACTATTTGTAGTAAGGCTTGATTTCTGATATTCAATGCAACAAACCTTAACCTGAAATTGGAACATAGGCTACATAGCCTGGTTAAATTGTTAACTGTCAAAGTGAAATTATGTTATCTAATCATTGTCAAAAGATTAAGAATAATGCTAAGTGTCTCAAATACTCATCACTATTGTATAATGTGTATTTGAATGTAAATAACATGCATATTAGAGACCTAAAGATTATAAGCCTACACCATGTAAGAGACCAAGATAAGTGTAAGGTTTCGCAAATGTATGTATAAACATTGGTGGTAGAAACAAAAACTTTAATGTCAAGTTAACTCCTCTCCACAAGCAAATAAAGGAAACCAAATGCTAGATAAAGTCATTTCACAACTTTGGGATTTTGCATGTATCCCATATATAAATCAAACAACAAGAAGAAAGAAGATGCCCACCAAATGGTAGAAATAAGACAACCAAGTTCAGTCAGTTTTTCAACATGAATATCAAAGGGAAAATAATACAGAACACACTCAAATAAAGTGAAACCCTTTTAAATAGACGAGGATGAAAAAAAAATTGGGGTTGATCAAGCTTCAGGAACAGAGGCTGCTGGGCGCCTGATTGATGCAGACTTAAGGAGATGGTTGTAGCTGCCTTTCTCCTTGAAGAGCTGGGAGAAATGATGTTTGCAGTACAAAACGCCTTCAAGGGCAGCATAATTTGATGGAGTTATGTAGCATCCACCATGAGAGCACTTAAAGCATGTCTTGTGATAGGATTGGTTCTCCACTGTCACCTGACATTTTTATAAACAAACCCCAATTATTGTTTCAGATAGATTAGCTACTGCACGTGTACAAATAAACAAACAATTGTTTATCAAACAGCTAAGTTAAGTATGTGCTGGATATCTGGAAAAAAAATCAACTAATTGTAGCAGCAGTTAGACAGACATTTCTGATAATATCCTCAGCGCCCTTCTAGAGAATCCAGACTTCACCCCAAAATTACAAAACACCATTTGTGCTAGAATATCAAAACAGTCCTAGCTCCTGAATTCTAGCTAATAAAGCTCCCAATTCAAGGTTATTTCTGTCCCGTGCTACATAAGAGTAGCCTTTTTCATCCTGTAGACTTTTCACTGGTCTTGTCTCATCTCTATCGATATGTTACTCCAAATCTTAGCAAGTAACCCCGCTATATTTGAAGCAAAGAAAAAAAATTGGTTTTCTAACTGCGCACTAAAGACAAAGGACGAAACTAAAAGAAAGAAGGTCACGAAATAAACACAGAAAAATGGCGCTCTATCAAGCTCTGATTGTATGATGGTTTATGAATTGAATAAGAGTCGACTACTAAATTTTTCAAGAAGCATTCATTGTGAGCCCCACCTATGACCTATATCCTAGCACAGCAGCATGCCTCTACTAAGACACCCCTACAGTTATATTGTTCAATCTCCAAAAATTAACAAATCAAGCAATATGGACTATTCGTTTTATTTCGCCAAAGGTCTTAGATTCTTAGTTCATGCGGCACAAAGATGTTCTCCCTTGGAATCCATATCAGAATATTCAAGCGCACAAAATTGATATATTTTTTAAGGTTGCTTGGTTGTATTCCGATCTTACGTTCATATAACATCTAATATATGTTAAAAGTAAAATATATGCAATGGTCAAAATTCTGTTAAAACATAATTATGTTTTCCTTCCTTTAACAAATTATGTTGACGTGCATTACTGTTTTAAGATGTTTATTTTTGCTTAGTTTCAGCTTTTGTACTCAATCAAACAAAAGAGGACAAAAGAGGCCAGGGATTATAGCACAAAGGAACAAGTGTAATCGGCTCTTTTGCACATATATCATAGGAAAAGGGATTCATTTCCTATAAGCTCCCTTGGTAATAAATTTATATGGGCACAGAGAGTAACTAAACATAAATCAAATAACACCGTATTTTATCTCAAACTAGTTGAGGTGAGCATAAAAGTAGAAATATAAGAAGAAAAGGCTACTTAAACAGAAGTTATGATTAATTGGCACCTCTCCTAGTAAACACTAGAGAAGTTAAACCTATAATTTCACATCACAAGATACTTTAGGATTAGTAAAAACTATAGAGACATAAGACATAAGAACTTCCAATTAAATTACATCATTGTCATGTGCATCTGTGCACCTGCCAATGTAAAAGACTAGAAAACATGTATCAATCAGAGATTGGGGAACAAAGAAAATCATATTCACTTCATCGATGCTGTACTGTGAATCATTCCATTTAAAGAGCTTGGTTAGCCCTTTTTAGTACTCTTAGCTAATCGCTCATTGTTTTCGCACATTAAGATCAGGAATACGTTTATTTGCTAATATGAAGGCCGGCCATAGTTCAGCAAAGATTTTAAGTGGGTTATACCTTCTCCAGCGGATAAGCTGTTTTACCGCAGGTAGCACATTTTTCTTGTGTCCCAGAAAACATGCCGGCAGCTTTGCTAGGGGACCTTATCTGGAAACCATAAAATCAAAGATGATATGAGGTTATTTCAACTTTTTAAATACAGGTGCATTGTCGTACTTGTGATTAGGATTTACCAGCTCTGGGGTTAACTTGTCAGCTGACTTGGCAGCTGTCAGAGAATTAAATACATTACAAATTAAAAAGTTCATACAAATATGCTAAAAATATCAAATATTATAAAGATTGAAAAGGCATACGTGACTGAAAATTCTTGTTGAAATTTCCAGACTCCTTGAATAGCTGCTCAAAGTGAGGCTTACAGTATAGAACACCTTCCATCGAGGAGTAGTTGCTCAGCTGTAGATGTATCAATAAGAATAACAATTAGCTCAAAAAGTAACAGGCATCACAAATAGAGTAGTCGTGGTTTAGTGAGTGATAAAGGTGATGTCATTATGTGGGTTTCAGAGCTCCTGAATCATAGAAAATATTTTATTTTTCTATAAATAATTTTATATTAAGAAAACCCCCAAAAGGGTGTGGCTCCCACGTACACAGGGAGTATACAATAAGCACAAAGATAAAAATATTAGGTCTCCGAAGATTCTCAAAAGGAAAACCCCTAAATCCTATACATCCAAAAAGCTGCAGGAGCACCCAACAAAAAATTAACAAAGTAACTCCCGAAAAAACCTTGTTCAACCGAAAAATTAGTAGACTGAAGAATAGAACACGGATCTGCCTAACCTGATCTATCCTTCACTTGAAAGCTCCTATTGTTCCTCTACCGCCATAAAAGTCTACTGGAAATTGTGGAATCAAAACCCTCAATCTCCTCCCCAATTTCTCCCGCCTTCAAAATCTCCACAACAGATCTCAGAATCACCCACTCCATACTACCAAAGAAAAGACCATACATTAAAGAAGACGAACAAAATCACAGTGAAGTAAAAAATTATCAACTGACTCCTAATCATGCCGAAACATCCAACAACCACTCCATATAAACTTCTTCCTATTTTTGTGGGTCAGAATTGATCTCAAAACTGATGTCTAACTACAAAATAGCACCTTTCTGGGTGGTTCTAGGCTAATAAAATCCAGTAATACGAACTCACTAAAGCATGCTCCTCCCATGGAATAGAATCATTCTGATGGGGACTCCAAGTCAAGAACAAAGAAGAGATTTTTATATTTATTATTTGGAGTTTTATTATGTTTAATATTAAAGTAGTTGATGTGATTTATGTATTTTATTTATTAGTGTGGATTTATGATATTAATTAGTGATTAGGAATTATTAATAAGGGTATTTTAGTCGTTTAGTATTTTATTATTCTCCAAGTAAAATTAGGGTTCGAGTCTTTTTAAATAGTGATGTAATCCTCACAAATTATTTAGACAACAGAATATTGATATTGAAGTTGATTATTTTGTTCATCCCGTAGAGGTATCCTACCGTAGAGATATTTATAATTTATTCATCTTGGTGTTGATACACTTGAGAGATCCTACGGAGTTTAAATCCTAATTTATTTTTCATTAATTCTTCATCTTAGATCACATTCCCACCCTTAGGAAGGCCTGCCTCAGCCAACAAAGTAAATAAGGTGTCAGCTTTGTCCTATTCCCATCACTGCAAATGCCCTAAATACTGGTTGCCATGTGCTTTTTCCTATCCTCCCCCAAAGGTAAATAATCAGTCACACTCAACTGCTTATTGAATGCTATGAAAAGAGATTGGGAAAGTGAGAAATAAAAGTATCCTCCCGCACCCATGGGTCAAGCAAAAACTGGACTCTCTCCTACCAACCCCACCTCAAAACCTGTGAAAATTATCCCCTTCTTTAGCTGCCTTTCCACAACCTGAGGTCCCAGACCCCATAAGGCAACCTACATACTATTATAAGGTAACCACCCCAGCCAATCCCAAACCTTCATAGAAAATATTTTTAGAGAAAGTGGGGTTCTCAAACTTTTTAAGATGAAAGTACACTTAGTAAAGGGAACACCACACTTGCAAAACTCAAATCCATCATGGTCACATATCACTACCACACCAACATCATTTGTGTTGCTATGTAGCAATAGTTATTCACTGAAACCACGACATATAAAACCATAACTTCCACCACTGCCACCATCATCACTAGAACAACTTAAGAAATGAAATTTCCTTATTATTATAAAGAAAAATTGTATAATTGTTTATGAAATGAAATTTGTTATTATTATAATAAAGATTAATTGATAAAATGTGCAAGTAAATGCACCGTAATCATTAATTTACAATGAATAAATCATACCAAAAGAAAAACTTGATAGATAAGAAATTAGGCTAGGAAAAAACAGAAGTAGTAAAGACCAATTTAAAAGGATGATTACCTTTAAAGTTCCTTTGCAATGAGAACACTTGAAGCACGACTTGTGAAAATCAATTCCATCAGCAGACAACAACTCCATTGGATAGACTGTCTTTTGGCAGGCCTTGCATTTCTGTTGCGTACCAGTAAAAGACATAGTTTTGCCTTAGATCTGATTTCGACCTTCTCTAATTTCCTTAATTCACCAATAACCAAACCAATTGACCTAGCTGCTGCCTCTTTAGCACAAATTCAGCTCCAATCCCAAACAATCTTAAGCTTCTCTTCAACTTGAAACACAAAACAAACTCAAAATTTCAGATAGCTCGATCTGAAACTAAAATAGTAGATTCAAAAACTAAACGCCCTATCCCCTTCTTCCTCCTTCCCACCAATTACAGCATAAAAGCATGAATTTCGGTTATATAGATCTGAACTTAGAATCTGTGATCAATCAAAATCATTTGAACAAAACACTTATCCGTACCTTAAGAAAGAAATTCAGATAGAGTTGATCGATCCGTCCTTGACTGTGAGCTGATCAGCTGAAGATTCTTGAAGAATTTTAAACGGCAAGAAATAGTCGTAGAGTTGAGGGAGCTTTTAATTTATTTTTGGCGCATTATATGTAGATGTGCGTGCATGCGGGGGTTGGACACTGGAGAGATAAAAGGATTGGAGGCTTTTTGCAGCGAGGGGATGACACAACTGAGAGAAGATCCTACTTATTTTTTCTATTCTTCTTTTCTCTAACTTAAATTTTAACATTTAATTTTTTATTTAATTTTAGAGTTAATTAATACTATATATGTTCTTAAAAGATTATCATTTAAGATTTTTATGCATGAATTAAAAAAGTATTCTCTCGGTTCTAGACTTGACAATATAAATAGTTAATTGTTGGGTCAAACCATATTAACTGAAACCAAATAGATCGGTTAACCATTTTTATTTATTTAGGTTGGTCAAAGTTTGAACCTATATTTTTAAAATAAATATAGTTAATTAACTGGTTAACCATATTCTATTCAATTGCACTCCTCTCTCTCAGTAACCGCACCAAACACGATTATTTTTTTTGGGTGGGTGGAAGTAGAGGGTGAGTGGTGTATACATAATCGCTTAATATTAATTTATTTTGAGAGAGAGTGGTTGGGTTGGGTTGGGTGGGGGTGGGGGTGGGGGTGGGGGTGGGGGTGGGGGTGGGGGATGAGGGTGGGGGTGGGGGTGGGGGTATCACTCCTTAGGAAGTGGTTAACATGAAGTTTATTTTTGAATAAGTTAGTCAATTGAGTGTTGACACGTAGGCGGAGTTCTATGTGTGTCAGCATTCTATTAGCTAATTGACCAATTTATTAAAAAATAAATTTCATGCTAATTGAATCCCACTCCTTAATTCTCTCATTCTCTCAGAAAATTTTACGAATAATTTTTAACTATTTTATACAATTTTTAATTATTAAATAATAATATTAAATGACTTTCTTAATGTACGCGCATAAAGTTAAAATAGTCGATGGAGGGAGTTATTTTTGTTTGTTGGATAAATTTCCTTGTTTATTTTTTGAAATTTTCATTATTTCAGAATTTCTTTCTTTCTTAAATATAGAGAGAGAGACGATCAACTGCACACTAGTAATTGTTGCTGTAAGAAGGTCGATTATATGAATTTATTGTCGCCATTAACACACAGGCCACACACATTTGTTGTATATCAGTTTATTATTTTAAATCTTTTTGTTATTATTAATGTGTTGCAAAATTTAGAAATACTAAAGATTGTATAATTTATTTCATATTTATCTCAACTCTTATGTATTAAGTTGTTAGTTTAGTACCGGTAGAATAACAATACAATTATGTACAAAAATTGAGTTGAGTCTATGATATATTCTCCTCCACTGGTTTCCCTTTACATGCCCCGCGAAGGCACGGAAGATGGCGGTGGCACGGAGGAAACGATGGAAGACGGAGGCGGTGGTGGTGATGTTGTTGGTGTTTTCAAAGTAGAGGATTTCAATTTATTCAAAGGAGAAACTTTTGGAGGTTATTCAATGAATTTGAGGCTTGAGGATCGCCACATGTGGCTAGCTATAGATATTGGTATTAAGATTCAATGTAGGAATTAGATAGATATATAGATAGAGAAAGCGTGGATTTGGATAGATTGCTGTTGGTTTGCTGATGTTGCTGCGGCTGTGGCCTCTCTTCTTCTTCTTCTTGTTGCTGCTGCTGCTGCTGCTAATGTGTTCCATTCTGCTGGGCTTGAGATTGATACATCAAGTACTATTTGGCTCCAAGAGAAGAAGAGAAGCCTGGAATTTGAGTTATGGAAACAAAGCACGATGGCGAGGCTCAAGTTATGGTAGTTGCTGAGTTCATCTTATTGAATTTAATCATTATATATATAATTTCAAGTCTATAACTGGGAAGAACTTCTAGTCTAGTCATTGAAACTGGGGTATAATTTTTGTACACCAGATGAGTCCAAACCTGGATGTGTATCGCTATTTGTACAAGTATTAGAGGGGGTATATATATGATGAGTTTTACTTGCAGGTCCCAGTCCCGGTGGCTGGTAGTTCAACCCCTTATTTTTTTTCCCCATTTAGTGCTTGCTGTTGGAGTAGTAGGGTGGGTATCTTCTGTGATGTTTCAATGTATACTGATTGCCGCATTCTTTCCTCTTCCAACTCTACTCTTGTCCAAGAAAGTAACTTGAGCATTAAACATTAAATCTTTAAAACTAATAAAAATGAGCTACTTGATGCGGTTTTGAGCACTACCGCTGGCATCGGAACCTCTCCATGGGAATCAACCTCTCCAACATGTCCAAGATGCGCCGGAAATGATGATATTGCCACCATCAAGGCGGATGACTGGTGGTGATACCATCACCTTCATGAACGTGTGAGATATAATCCTCCTTGTTGCTTCCCTGCTATCTGAATCAAGCCCCAGCCCCGATCACTCTTGATGCTAGCTGCCGAACCAGAGAGAGAGAGAGAGAGCAGATTCGGGTTGGTTGTGAATGGGAAGTGAGTTAACTGTTATGCATGATACACTCCATGACTAGCAGAGTGTGCTAAATTTCTGATTTTACACTACCTTGGTGGTTTTGCTAAAGTGTTTCCTGAAGGAAAATTGGAAAGGAACGGATAGCTGGGGGTATATATTAGTATGAACCCATGGCCCATGCTAAGTGTTGTTTATTGAATTAGCAAACTCCCGCTCAAATTAAATATGCAGCATGCTTTGCCTTGTATATTCCCAGCACACAAACCCATCGATATACTCTTCATATGGTTATTGAATGTTCAGCAGTATGGTCAAAGAGCCTTGGGCGTGTAGACTGCAGGAGGGGGTAGCTTGTAGGGGCTTGGTTTGATTTGGGCTAGATTAAGTTGAAAAATTGAGATAAAATCTAGATCATTGAATTAAAATTAAAATTAATCTAAACCGTGCTCGGAAAAAGATTCAAATTAAGTTGATGATAAGTTATTTGGTCCAGGTGTATTAAAAACAATGTCCTCTTTCCTCTCCGGTGTGCTTGTGGGTTTTGATGACAGAAGAATTTTACAAAAAATTGCTTATAAAATGATGTGATTGGCTTAGAGTAGTTGCATTATATCACATCGTTTTGTAAATCAATCCTCGGCGACATTTTAGTCTGATGAAATAGATCATGGAAAGTCTTCAACAAAACTAGGGAAAACCTTAATGGATTATGCAACTGACCAAATTACTCTTCAGCAGATCAAAAGTTAAAGATTTAATGGAAATCAGAGTTTTGTATAGCAAGTGTGAAGCCTGGTTGCACGTCAGCAGAAGTAGTTCGTAATGACAGAGACTCGAGAGGTGAGGTTCTTCAATAACCCCAAGCTGGGAAGAAAAGTGAAGACAAATGAGCATTTATTAGGCTATCTACTCTATAGGTAATGTAATTGTAGTTGAGTACAGATGGGAACCAGCTGTGTGGGTTCCTAATGAAAAAGTAGAAATTAGAGGGCAAAAGAAACTGAATCCAAGCACATGATCCAAAAGTTGCTTCGAGATGGTTGCCCCCTATCCTCGCATAATAGACACAAAACAGATGAAAACCGCAGTTTTCATTTGCTGCGTTTCTTGGCTTGGCTGTAGAATATAACCCCGATAACGGTAAGTGTATAGCCAAGCATCCCGGTAACTGAGACAGGATTTTTGAAAATCAATATCGAGACAATCACAGCCACTGCTCCTTTCGCATTTCCAAGGACCTGGAAGAACCGAAGCTACATGTTATTAAAGTGGAAAAAAAAAACTAATTCAACAAATCCACACCTTAACTTATGTTGCTACAGTCATGCTGCCATCTTGTACAATCTTCAAGTTGGCATTACTGTAATTAGAGCAATAAAAGTTTCATCCAGATAATTACACCACCAAATAGCTTCCTCTCATCCAACATCACCTGGTTCAATCTTTAAAATTCAGTGAACTATTTTACTATGTTATTTTCTTTCCCAATTCTATTATCACTTCAACCTCTTAATCGACTTTTGATTGTTAAAATCCCAGAATAATATTTATTTTCAATGATGGCTTGATATAAAACCTCTATTATGTATGCCCGAGTGATATGAAATTATAATCTCAAAATAATCAGAAGAACCTATATAAAGGATTTTAAAACAAATATATAATAAAAGATTTTAAAACAAATATATAAGGGGAAGGGAGTTCTATAGACTATAAGACGATTAATCAAGCCACAACACCCATATCATCAGATAAATATGAAGTACAAAACTATCCCAGGGGCTTCCTAACTTATAATTCTATGGTGAATGTACTAAACAAAGTTCCTTGTCAAAGATCTCACCCCCATGCTGCAGGCCAAAGCATTGCAACGTGGGGTACTAAGCTAGCAGACAACCTTGTTCACATTCTGACCTTCAAATTTATCATGTTTCTCAAAATGTAAATATGTATACAATATTCCATATAACGGAAATAAAATCCTTAGTTATTCCATATACTCGGGGATATTGCAAAATACATGACAGCATTGGTAAACATAACATAGTTTACACACATGATTATCTTTAGAGATCTTATTTGCGGCCATACATGTACTCTAATATAAAAAGTAGCTACTATCATATCTTTTGATATCACAAATAAATTAGGAGAATACAATGAAAGCTTAGCTACTGTTTAGCTTCCCTTTGCTAACCAGCTAACCAAGTAACCACCAACTATGCTACAATGATTTATACATTCATGCGAATTTAGAATAACAGATATTGGAAGGGAAAAAAAAGAACAAAATTATTTGCGAGGACATCCACACCATACAGAGAATCAGAGATATTTGAAACTTTTCCACATTGTTCTGCTTTTCATTTTTTTTATTTATAAGATATTATTGTGAATTATCCTAGACTAACTTATCAGGATTTGATAAAAATCCGCTTTCATTCTCTAACATCGTTTAATCTTTTTTTTTTAATTTTTATTTTCAGGTACTGCAGATGATGATGCAACAAGATTAACTTGGAAATAGAAGTGGGATGGGTTGTACCTGGAGAGTCAGAGCACTGGTGTGCTTTGTGACCAAAAAGTTGGTCAAATTCACAAAATAAGCAAGTGCAGAATTGAATAGCAGGAGCCAGACGATGTTGATGTCATCTTTTGCAAGTGCTAGTGTGATACCAACCACATTTTCTTCCATATAGAGTGTTGCAGGAAGTAGTAGTAGAACAGCTATGGGAGCCATATACAGGAGGAGATTCATAGAATTCAGCTTCTCCTATAAACAAAATAACAACTTCACAATATCCATTGCCAGGTTGAAAACAAAAGCAGTGCAGAACAAGAAATATTTGTACTTGATTTGACCTATATCTATTAGCACTAAGAAAACAAATGAAACACCTTACCCTTCTGAAGAAAGCAAAATTCCCTGAAGCACCGATTTGAGTGCTCTGGCAGCCGTAGCACCGACACACATTATAACTCCAAATAGATGGAAACTTGGCTCACTCTAAGGACGAGTACATAGAAAAAGAAAAAAGAATAAGAACCAACATAGATTTTCCCAGAATATTATAATTGTAAAAGAAACATCCTTAGACATGCTAGTTTTAGACCAACAGATTATAAATGGAAGACATATCAGTGCTCTAACCCAAATCCATTACTATTCAGTACCTAAGTTCACCAACTATGGGAATGAAGAGACAATTAAAATTTAAATTAAGCTACCTTAACAAATAAAATGTTTAACAAGTTCCACTTTATTCCTAGAAATTTCGAATAACTTTATAACCATAATGCTAACAATAAGATTTAAAACTTACATGATCCTAATCAAAATACAAGTCTTTACTTTACATTTATTGGAACCAAAAACATGTAACACAAATTCACCTAAAAGGTAATCAAGGCTATAACTTTCTTGTAAATTCAAGCACCATTTAAGTATAACAACTCTGAGCAAAATATTCAAATTCTCATATGATAATTAAACTACAAAAGCTATCACACCCAATTCAATTATGAAGAAATCAATCAAGTCTGCATGAGCAAAAAAAAAATTACTCCGTAAGAAGGAAAAGTTAATCTTTTTGCATACCCCACTAGCAATTACAACCCCAGTATCTACAGGAATGAGAGCGCCATAAACAAGCCACGCCTCCCTCTTTAACGTAATCAAATAGGCAAACACAGCAGTGAAGAAGGGCGTGGTAGCCCCAATTGCCTGATTAAAGGAGACTGGCAAATACCTGAGCGATATATTACCACTGACAACAGAACCACAAAAAACGAGACTGAGAGCAGAGATCTTCATGAATTGAACACGAGATCGAATTGTTTGCAGAGGGACCATCTTCATCCATGCAATGGCGATGTAGCTTAACAAAGAACAAGCAGTCATATGGCACATAGTCAAAATTATTGGGTATTTGATAGACTCCACGGCACGCTTGCGTGAGGTGGTCGCCGCCCCGATCGTTTCTAGCACAGTTGTTGAGTGAATTGCTTGCAACACCTTAACCCCTCGCCTATATGTAGACGGTAATCTTGGTACAATTGCTCGCGTTCGGAATTCTGCGTTGAATGGACACCAACGACACCTTGACCCATCGCTTATATTGAAGCGGTAATCTTGGTACAATCGACGATTGATGCGGTAGAGGACGCCACACACAACTATGAATTGTTGTATGATAAGTCAAATTGAATCTCAAAGAAATAACTAAGAAAAATACTTAGGAATTCTTCAAAGAACCAAAAGAAGAGAATAACCTCACAAATATATTGAATAATAATAATGTTTAATGTGTCTTGTTTACCTAACTTGGACCTCTATTTATACTACTCAAAACAATCTAAATCCTAATAGGAATTTATAAACTATAACCCTAATTTCTATAAGGAAATAGAAATCAAATTGGAAAAGAAATTCTAATTAAAAAGAAATCCTAATAGGAATTCCAAACCAATTTGGAATAAAAATCCCTATTTATTACAAAACAATTTAGAAAGTAAATCTTAACTATTAATAAATCCTAATTACAATAGAATTGTAAAACATAATTTTCCTTGTCGCGTTGGAATCAAACTGAAAGTCCACGTCAGTTGAATAACTTGTTGTAGCCTTTTCCCAATTGGATTAGAGATATAAATTACCTGAATATATTAACCTTCCTTGCATATACTAGCTGAGTATTTAATGTTAAGTCCGTGGCCCACGTGATATATATTATGGTTGATGACTTGAAGGGTCCCACGTGATATTCTAATTAATTGAGAAATAATTCTTTAATTGAATCCTTGGACAATTTCCAGCCCAAACTTCTTGATTTGCTTGACGAATCCCTAGAACTTGAATTGAATTATTGTCTTTTGATGTGAGCCCGATCAGGATTGTATCATTCCCCTCCTCTTGAAAAGGATTTGTCCTCAAATCTGACATTCCCTCCTTTTGAAAAGAATATGTCCACAAAACTGATCCTACATAAAAATAAACCAAGTTAATAACATCAAACAAAACATAACCACAAGTCTCACCTGGTAATTTAAATGAATAAGCAATATCAGCAACGCAAACAAGAATTTGAAAAGTTCCAACTCCTCCTGGATCAAATATGAAAATGAAAAACTCTTCATGTGATAGATTCTTCCAATGATGAATTCCCGGATCAAACGGAAATCTTATAATCTCGATCATTTTCAAACATAACCACGTCAATGATCCTGGGTCAAATATCAACTTTTGAAATTCATCAGGTCGCATAAGCCCATACACCTGAATCCCTGGATTAAACACAGAATAAAACAAATCAACAAGTTCCTTTTGTCTAATCACAAAGGAATCAAATAAATCAAAATCACATGCATAGTCTAATAAAATAATATTCAAAACACTTCCCTGTAAACTCTCAATGCATTGATCGAATTGAATTGCACGATCCATGATTTCCTTGATGAATATGATCTTATCACGAATCTGCAAAACACAACCAACCTTTCTCCTTCCATTGACATTAACACAGTCAAAATCACATAATAGCACCAATGCAATAAAAAGGTCACAATCACAAGTTGAAAACTCAATAGCACATTTATCCGGATGACGCACAAACTCAACACATGCTAAAGAATTTTTCAAAGTGTTGACAACAACGGGAATATCACCAAAATAGATGTTAACAAATTCTCCCATGAAAGAATGCAAACTATGATCCAACAATCCCATGGAATTATGCAATGTCTTAGCTAATCCAAGTGAACTGCCTAAACATGTAAATAACTTATATCTCAATCCATCTTGATGATAAACACTTTTCAAATCAATACCAGATGATAGCAAATCATGCAATGAAAATTTCTCGATCGGAAAAACATGATCACTACCATTATCAACTAATGACAAGTCATGTATAGACTGACTAGCATGAAAATCCAAATCATCATATGGATAAGAATTCCTAAAATGAATTTCATGCAAATAAACACATCGAAAACGAGAAAACATATCATGATCATAAACTAACTCAACAAAGATCAAATATCCACCATAATTTATGATAAAGATGATTTTACCCTCAAAATTGCTAACAACAAATTTTCTAATGGAAGCATGTAAAACATGTTTTAAATAACTTATGAAAACACTAGATGCATCAGTTAACCTAAGAGAAATAACTAACCACCTATATAACTCACATGCTAAAATAATTTTCCATTTATCACAATCTCTCGTGCTAAATTGATTAGGCATTATCATCACATGACCATTATCACATGTAGATAAAACATAAGTACTATGCAATTTATCAAGCATATTATCCAAACAAGAAAAAGAATAACGATACTTGTTTACCAATTCAAAATCGACGAACAAACTCGTTGTCCCATCCTCCTTAGATACTATGATCTCATAATCAACACATGAACTCATGTCTTCTCTCACGATACCCACTTTCACCAACTCTCCAACCCGCCTTGGTAACCCCATTGTCTCTTCGGGAATACTATCAGCTGATCGGTACGGAATGATAGTACGGGGTATTTCGTCAACAACCTGTACAAGAGACAAAACAAAACTAGACAAAGAAGAATCATTAGTGTTAGTATTCAAAAGCGCCGTCTTGTACGAATGTACAGTCATTGGCTTTTCAAAATATAACTAACTTTTCAACTCACTCTTTTTTTCATAGTCAAATATTTCTTCTCTCTCTTCTTTATGCTCACCCTCTCGTTTGTTTTTCTCTCGTTTGTTTTCAAGGTCACTCTCATTCTCTTTATTCTCAATCTCTCTTTTCTTTTCATTCTCACTCCTTTCAATTTTTTCTTTAACATTATCAATCTTTCGAACAATTTCTTTTTGTTGATCTTTTCCACATGTATTTCCTTGTACGAACTCATCTTCTTGATTACTTTCTTTCGGAGGTTCATCATCTTGCTTTTGATCATAGATTTCATCTTGAACACTCGAACCCAATAACTCTCCTTGGACCGCATATTCTATAATTTCTTCCACTTCCCCCGGCTGATCTTGTTTCTTTTGCGCCTTAGAAGTATATTGTAACGGCATCCAATAATCTTCCTTGTTTACTTGTGTGTGAACCCTCCTATTATTGTCTTTTGAAGGTTGCTCTACATGTCTTTGAGATGTATACTCCCCCCTCCTGTCACGCTGTACTGGAGCAAACCGCTTTCTCATTGCTGATTTTAATTCTGCCCATGTCTCGAACGGACGCTCCCCATGTTTTTGTTTGATAAGCTGCCACCATATAATTGCATGATCGGAGAACTCTTAAACTGCATGTATGACCTTCCTCCTCTCGGAGTAATCATGAGAGTCAAATTCTCGCTCCATTTTTCTCTCCCATCTCAGATATGCCTCTGTATCAATATTGCCTTGGAAAGTATTCCTTCGAGACCCATAATAACTTTCATAATTGTAGCCATACATGTTTGCTGTAAAACAAAGGTTAGTAGATAAAAATTTTCCTCACACACTCCCTTACGTGTTTCGCTCAAATAATGATAAATCACTCGTGTATCGCTCAAATTTGGCTTTTACCCTCTAATAATCTTACACTCTTGCCTTTTACCTCTAATATTCTCTCTAATAGGTTCTTCTTGAATTCTCATAGCAAAATTCTTGGTTTTACTAATCAATTCAAAAATGACTTATCACGAAACAAAATTATAGATGGTGTAACTATTAGAATATCACAAAATCACCGATCGATTGCCTTGTACTCCTCTTGTATGCGTCAAATTTATAAATTATAGATCCGTTTCAGAATTGATGATGATGGAACGGTATGAAATCTTCGTTGGAATTTGATGGTGTGCTACAAGTTTGGTTAGCACAATGAAAATATGATTTTTTTTTTCTTTTCCTTTTTTTTTCTATTTTTCTTCTCTTTTTTTTTTGCCTTTTTTTTCTTTTTTCTTTTTTTTTACAATATATATTTTGACAGAAAATTAAAGATAAGTAACTCGCTAGAAAGGCTTAGCTTTGATACCAAATGATAGACTCCACGGCACGCTTGCGTGAGGTGGTCGCCGCCCCGATCGTTTCTAGCACAGTTGTTGAGTGAATTGCTTGCAACACCTTAACCCCTCGCCTATATGTAGACGGTAATCTTGGTACAATTGCTCGCGTTCGGAATTCTGCGTTGAATGGACACCAACGACACCTTGACCCATCGCTTATATTGAAGCGGTAATCTTGGTACAATCGACGATTGATGCGGTAGAGGACGCCACACACAACTATGAATTGTTGTATGATAAGTCAAATTGAATCTCAAAGAAATAACTAAGAAAAATACTTAGGAATTCTTCAAAGAACCAAAAGAAGAGAATAACCTCACAAATATATTGAATAATAATAATGTTTAATGTGTCTTGTTTACCTAACTTGGACCTCTATTTATACTACTCAAAACAATCCAAATCCTAATAGGAATTTATAAACTATAACCCTAATTTCTATAAGGAAATAGAAATCAAATTGGAAAAGAAATTCTAATTAAAAAGAAATCCTAATAGGAATTCCAAACCAATTTGGAATAAAAATCCCTATTTATTACAAAACAATTTAGAAAGTAAATCTTAACTATTAATAAATCCTAATTACAATAGAATTGTAAAACATAATTTTCCTTGTCGCGTTGGAATCAAACTGAAAGTCCACGTCAGTTGAATAACTTGTTGTAGCCTTTTCCCAATTGGATTAGAGATTTAAATTACCTGAATATATTAACCTTCCTTGCATATACTAGCTGAGTATTTAATGTTAAGTCCGTGGCCCACGTGATATATATTATGGTTGATGACTTGAAGGGTCCCACGTGATATTCTAATTAATTGAGAAATAATTCTTTAATTGAATCCTTGGACAATTTCCAGCCCAAACTTCTTGATTTGCTTGACGAATCCTAGAACTTGAATTGAACTATTGTCTTTTGATGTGAGCCCGATCAAGATTGTATCAGTATTTGAATCCATAGTTGCTTAACAAGTACTTGTTCAGCAACAAAACCCCAATGTTCGATGAGTACCACGACGCCACGAGCCCGATTGTGAACAATCGGCTCGAGCTCTTCATTGCTGACATTCAACCTAACCTAACCTAACTTAATCTAATCTAATTCAATTCAATTTCTCTATCTCAGCTAGGGTTTTGAAACAAAAAGAGGGGGAAACGAAGAAGCAGAATTATACTAGAATAACAGTTGATTGATCTGCTAGGTTTGGCAAAGAGGATTGAATCTGAGGAGCAAGAGGGGCATTGCTGAATCTAGAGAGAGAAAGAGATCATGGAGTTTTTCATGTTTCTTCTGCAACAGGGGGAGGAGAGAGAGAAGAGATTTGAAAGGGAATTGGAGGCGACTGGTTTTAATTAAATTAAATTTAATTACAATTATAGGGATTAGGGAGAGTATAATTAATTATTACTTTTATTAAATTTGATGAGTTTCTTTGGAAAACAATTAGGTTGACTTTTAAGATTTCTTAAACAGTACATTTAATTTGAACTCATCCGTATTTTAAATTAAAATTTGATTATTTTTTTTAATTGAAATGAAACTCATACGTGCGTTTTAATTTTTATTTAATAATGAAAACTTATGTTAATAATTTGATTGTAAATTAATAATCTAATTGTCATATTTTAATTTATATTTTATTATGATCAATAAAATATATAAAACCTTATCTTAATATCTGGATGTAAAATAAATACTTGATTGTCACTCATAATTTGATAGTGAAAAAACTTGAAATATGATTCTCATAATTTGCTTGAGAATGTTCATATAACTTGATTATAAATTTGCCTTGAAAAAAAAAGATGAATCGTTAAATCCACAATATTTTTTATTATTTTTACAACAAAAATGTCGTTGAAGATATATAACGACAGTAAAAATCGTCACTATAAGATCTATAACGACACTTTTGTTGTGGAAGCTCCTTTGCTCTCTGTATCCCCAAAGACTTCACTCAACATATTCATGTTTTCCTTTGCATCATAATTTGGTAATTTCAAATCCAGGACAGACAATAAACTACCTGTTTCTTTTGCATCATTAATGGAGGCTTACCTTCCCTACGAAAATGGTTAGCATGAAATTTATTTTTAAGTAAGTTGGTCAATTGGCCAATAGAATGCTGACACGCATGCAAGACTCTATGTATGTCAACATTCTATTGACCAACTTATCAACTTACCCAAAAATGAACTTCATGCTCCCTACCCTTTTAAGGGTTTTCTGTGATCACATCAATTGCAGTTTTGGTCAATGCAAAATAGATGTAATCTTGAAAAATTTTCTAAGGTAAAAGAGGAAATGTTATTAGAGAAAAATATTTGGAAAAAAAAGTAGAATGTCCTAATAAAGGACAACCCTCCAATTCTTATGAGCCATCTGAATCAGAAATATTGGAGATGGTAACTGTTCAACAAATTATTCAACAAATATCATAACCATTCAAACCTTGTCAAATAGAAATCCAAGGAGAAATGTGAGAAAGCTGAACAATTTTTCCTCCAGATGTTGCAGCAAAAACTGTATAATTGATAGTGTTTTTCAAATCGAAACTAGTTTGAGCAATCAATACATTTAGTTAAGAGCATTATTATTATAAAGCCAGAAACAATTATCACTCTGAAGTCTGAACTTGTTTTCTTTAATCCCCAAAAGTAGACTAGTCAAACTATCTTTCAAACATTTTCAACCAAGTCGTGTAGAACTCTGGTATCAGCAAAGGTGGTAGACTCCATTTTACTATAAAATATGCCTAGTCCACCACATCCATAAATAAATCATACTGAATCTGAATATCAGCAAAATTACACTAATATAGGATGGACATTAGGCGTTTAGATGTGGAAATATATTAATGGGTTAGTTAAATGAAGTTATGCGATTACCACATTTCACTACTACTACTGACAAGTAATAAAATTTCATTACTAAAAACTTGAAACCAAGTACAAAAAGAGTCAAATAAACAAAGCAGCAAGAAGATGCAGATGGGAAGGAACCCAAAAAGCTTCATGTAAGTTTGGAATTGAAGTGGATGATGAGAGGAGGACGAGCTTGTTTAGGAGGAGAAGAAGAGAAGCCCTGAATTCGTCGCGGGGGGGGGGGGGGGGGGGGTAGGGGGGGAGTTTGGTAGAAGGAGAGGAGGAAATTTTGGAAGAAGAATCTAAATCGATGCGCAAGGGATAAAGGGAATTGGCGACTTCAAATATGGAAGCTGAGGAGAGGCAAGAGCCTTTGCCACCTAAAATTATCACTTTCCTACTACTCTCTCGCTCCCCATCCTCAATCTCTCTATTCGCTCCCTTGCTACTTGTTAATGGAATTTTATTATTCTCAATTCAGAAGTACTCCATCTTCTTCTTCAGGGCAGGAAGGAGGTTAAGTAGCAGAGTGGAAACAGGATTAAAGTTAGTTCAAAGCAAGGAATAACCGAGAACCGAAATAATTATAATTTCGTCAAATCATGTCATATGTTCTAGAATTGTGTACTAAACAAGTAAAAAATTGTGCAAAGACAAATGCTACTTTAACTTGAGAAATTACATAGCATTCAGCTCTCCAAAAGAAATAAAAACGAAAATGCAAGTCACTCCAATCGGTGTTGACTTCGACAATGATATTCAAAACCTTTTGAAGCTAGAAATATGACAATCCTTTCTTCTTCCCTCGAGGAGAAACTGAAATAAGAAAACACAAACAAAATTACAACATAAAACAATCATATAAACATGTCTACAAAAGCAGGCAGTACGCAATGTATAAAGAGGTTAATGAATAATCCTCGATCGAGGTAACAATTCATTTATTTTAAGTTTTATTAGTTAAGTTGGACTCTTTCACAAAAACAAGGCCCAAAGGAAATGTGTCCCTGTACCAATAAAACAATGCTTGGATAGAAGTTAACTCTTTCATTGACAACTAGGGGACAAGCATTTACTCTAAATGCTACATTTCTAAGGAAGCTTGCACTTGCAGTAAAAATACCATATTGGAGATCTAGGATTCACAAATAAGCAAGTGGTAAATCTGTTATAAAAGTAAATAAGAGATAATTCTAAAGAAGTTTGAAGTGACAATACCATTTAGCTAAATGTGAAAATTGTTATTATCTATCAATTGAAACAAAAGTATCACCACCAAAAAAGACTATAATCAAGATACAATTGACCTTCTTTCTTCCACAAGCATGCAAACATGAAAATCAATGATAAAACTAAATACACACAGATACATGACTTCAACGGATTATTTGGTTTTCGCTTAATTAAAAAAAGGGAATTGATATTTCCAGTGGACCCTACATCCTAATTAAAAGTAATTTATTTGTGTCCATTTTGCCCTACTTGTTACAACACATAATTGAGCTCCGCTGTTTACTGATCTTTGCACCACGTCCCTCATCATTCAATAGATCTAACATGATAAAGACATCATAAAACCACTATAAGAAGATGCCCACAGAAATTCCAAATCCCAAGTACAATGCTCATGAATTATTGGGTGTACGTCGATGAGTTCTTTGTTTGGGTATGATGGTGATGAGCCCTCACGGTCACAGACCACGACCAGCGGTGGTGTAAGAACCATGGCTTACCGCTGTAACTTCTATTTGAGTAATTTAATAGAGAATAGTGAATTGAGAAAAAAGAATTATCAAATTTGAACATAGTTGTCACGGAGGCATGGCGAGATGCAATGGTAGTTGACCGTCAAGACGCCTAAACGATAAGGCAACAGCAATGACGTCCGTATGGTCACAAGTTGTTAACAATATGCAATTTATACATTATTATTTTACTTTAAAAGTATATTGAACAATAAAATTTTATATACATTAATACCAAAATCATAATAACTAACACTATGAAATACAATTATAAACACAATTATATAAATACTTCACAATCAAAATTCAAAAATAAAACACTTGAAATTAAAAACTAGTAAAACACGTTAATAAACGCCACATTAAAAATAAAGAATGATGACTTACCCATCACCCATTACAAGTATAATAAGTAATAAAATTACACAACATAACAAATTCATGATGGGTTATGATGAGTCATAGGTAAAAAATGACTTGATCACTTAACTTGGACCAGCTACCAAGGTGTGAGCTTTGGCGGCTCGACATCCAAGGCACCTTGCCGTTCTCCAGCACTAGGCGATGCCTTGGTGACGCCATGACAACTATGGATTTGAATTAGATGCAGGAATTGGGGAGTTTTGACAGAGGGAGGAGATGATGGATTGGATTAGATAATTTCTATGTAGTTCATATTTGTCGGTCTCTCTCATCGAACGAAAGATTACTTACTTTCTACTTGAGTAGGTGAAATTGGGTTATAGAAAATTGGGTTAGATTGGGATAGTTGTGGAGGTTAGAAAGAGAAGATGAAGTGCAGAAGGTGGGAGAGAGAGAGAGGAATGGTGTGTTGCTGCAAATAGGGGTAAATTGGGCACAAAAGATGATTTTCAATTTGAATGTGGGGCCATTGCAGAACTATCAAAATAACCTACGAAAATATCAATCCCCTTAAAAAAATTACCCAGCCTGTGTATGGTCTTCATGTTACTGAGATTACTCAAGTCCAAACCTATTACAATTAAAGAAATGCAAAGTTTTGTAAATATTCTGCTACTAAGAGCATCTCCAACAGATGGACTATCTATATTTAATCCATATGACATCAGCAAATGTCCTTTAGTTTTCAATCCTTCCAACAAATGGACTATCATGTGGACTATCCCGTGGACTATAATATAAAAAAATTAAAATAATCAATAAATTCAAAAAAACTCAAATATAATAAAAAATAATATAATACATAAGAGGACCATAATTTTCCAGCTAAAAAATAAATTAAAGAAATATTATCAATTAAAAAATAAATATCAAATATAATAAAAATATAAATTATTATTAACAAAATACTTATAATTGTTAAAGGTTGAAGTAGTTGATTGAGAGATAGGTAAAATATATTAAATTATTGTGCATATTTATAAATTTTTTAATTTCTATTCGCTACTTTTTTATTAAGACCCTTCTCATCTTCTTCTTTCTTCATCTTCGCCGCTTGTCTCCTCCTTGATATAGTTGTTTTGCCTTGCCAGAAAATTCGATGGACTATCTTTAGTCTGTCTGCTGGAGCGAAATTTGTATCCTAGACTAAATATAGTTGTTCATTACCGGCCTGCTAGAAATGCTCTAAGTCAAGGGGAAATTATTGTGGCCTTTTAATAGGAAACAACCATAAATCTTGGTACTTGTTAATTATTCATGTCTCATGACCGTAATATTTTAAAATTAATCAACTTTTCAAGGACAGCCATCAAAAAAGATCACACACACACAAACAGAAACTACAATATGCATGTAATCAAGTTCAGAGACAAGCTTATTAAGGTTGACTAAAGTTAAAAAACAAAGGTAACTACAAATGTCACAATAACTTAAATGATTTTTTCAGGTCCTAACCTGGCAGAGCTAGAAATTACCCAAAATATATGTTAATGAACTAATACAGAGCTTATACTCTCCAATTTACACCAAATCAAATGGAAAACAAAAGCAAACAAATAAACCATTACTAAAATACAATAGCACAAAAAGGTAAGTACATTACCTCATATATTACTTGGGTACATGAAAACCCTGACCCTTCATATATTACTTGGGTACATGAAAAACCTGACCCTAGCTCCCTGCAAACAACGAACAATTACACAAATCAAAACCCCATTTCAAAAAACTCATATATAAGAAACCACATACATAAACTTTATAAGATTGCATAATAATACCATGGATTTGGGAGGAAGATTGGACTTGAACTTAGCACGGACAACACCAGTGTTACCATGAGGCCTAATCACTTTTCCCCAAATGCAGTGATAGTGTGAGCCACCAGTCTTCACCTTGGCCTTGTAGATGTATCCTAGTCGCTTACCCTGGTACCAGGTGACCTCCTCCTTGGTGTTCACTCCTTCAATTTGAATCAATGAGGTGCTTGGATACTGGTTCGATTTAGACCGCTTGTAACCGAGGATTGTTCCTCTTACGTAGAGCCTGAAATCAATCGATCACGAACGTAAAATCAAATGATGTTTTTGTAGATTTTAATGGAAATGGAGAGGAGAGAGAAAGCTATAGCTCTAACCTGACTCGCTCGCCTTGACGTCCTTTCACCATTTTTGCTGCTGGAGGATTTGCAACTGAGAGAGAGAGAGTCGCCTGCGAATAAGGAAGCTAAAACCCTAATGGCAAAATGTAAAGATAGAGTTGCTTTTATATGTAGGGTTACGGGTTACAAATGTTCGTGTTCAAGATATTCAGGCTGGATTGCCCACAATTGAGGTACATATTTTGGGTCATGGTCGAGTGGTTTATTTGAAGTGGTTTTGGACTCATAGGCCCATTTTGACTTGAATTTCCTTTTATTCATTTTTTGTTTTTGTCATCTTCTGCCAAAAGTCATTTTTACTCGAGTTTATTTAACAAAATAATATGTAAAAAATAATAATAATAATTATAATAGTTTAAGTCCTAATTGTATTTTAATTCATCCCTCCAATTTAACTATACCAATCAAGAAAAAGTACTGAAAATGTAAGTACAAATAGAAACAGCAAAAGAAACGTTCTGCTACTGGTATTTCGTTGGATAGCTTGCGACAGTTCTTTGTTACCGAGCTCTACATTTTGGGTTGCTTCAACCGCCTGTATAACCAAAATGGTTTAAGAAGAATTAGTACAAATTGAAGCATCAAGAATAGAGTTGATGAGCAAACAAGGAATTGTCAATAAAATGTTTGTGAAAGAAAGTGTTGAAATGATATTTCCACATAACATGGGGATGGGACACTAAAAGAAAACATTAACATCAAGAAATGCCAAGTGCATCTATATCCTGAACATACTGATGTTTCAAGGGTATCCCTAAAACTAACTATAAAAGCCAAGTCTCAGTTTTTTTGGTAATTTAGAGAGGATGGGGGATGCTTCACATCAATAGTTTAAGGAATCAGGTGTATGTAGCATTGCTCTAAGAACATTTAACTGCGGCAAGGTGCACGTAAAACCAGTGCATCAACTCCAGTAACTTAGTCTAGAAGCTTTTATTTGCAACGGTAAAATAATTTTACTTCGTGTAAACTATAAATTGAAGGGGCAAAAGTAAAATTCCTATAGTTAAATGTTTGATTCCTGTCAAACAATGTCGTTTTGGCAGTTGAATCTCATGAAGGTTTTTCTATCAAAAAATTAACTGTATTAAATGCCCGGGTAACAGGTAGTGGACATTGAAAATTTCAAATTTCCTCTATTAGAAGTACTCAAAAGACCATGATTTTTCAGTCATACACAGATGCTCAAGAGTTCTTTTCAATTTTCTCATAGGTATGACAAATTCCATGTCATTTAGTATTGGAGACTTGCCTAACTAAGGAAAAGAAAAACATAGCAACCAAATTAGCAGCTTCATTTGACTGGCAAGCCATTTCTAGTGAATTAACTCGTGATCTTGGTTTTCAAAGGTAGGTTTGTTTCACCAATTCTTAGAGGTAGTGAGAAAGCTAGAGCTGGCTGCATTATTTCTCCTTGTAAAATGTTGAAAAGATGACCGTGCTGATTAAGTATGAACTTAATTAAATAAACAACCAGATAAATAATCATATGTCAATGTTCAGACCTGCTCATACAAAAGTTCAATCTGTTGAGACTGCTGCAGCACGTGTGTCGACATGAGATGATTCAATGCAGACATTTCTACCATCTTAGTTTCAGTTTCTCGTACAGCATCTAGAAGACTCGTCAACTCTACCTGTATCACAAAAGAAACAGCTTTGCTAAAGAAATAACCTGTGAATAATGAGTGAAGACTTCACAAATGTGAGAGACTTAAAGAAATGCATCAGGAATTAAATATCTAATTACCTGAAGTGCACGTGTTTCGTCATCCAATAGCTGTTGCTGGACGCTAAGAGGCTCTGCTTGAACATCACTAGTCTCCCCAATCTCTGAATTGATATGCTCCCTTAGCTCCAACTTGTTAAGCTTTGAAATATCAGTAGAATCTGTTGTGGCAGATTTCTTTAGTTTTCTTCTTGGCATAGCTCGGTTGATAGCATCTTGGAAGCGAACAGCTCTCAACTGATCAAACTGTGATGTCACAGCATGAAGCCGTTCGCTTAAAATCAAAACCTGCACCCAATAAACAAAAAGCATAGAGAAATTACTTGCATCCAAAAGATTAAATGGAAAACATTAACAGTGCGCTCAAATGGGGCACCCCCGTTCATATGCATGAGTTACATTTGGAAGAAAATACAAATTGCTTGGTGTTTATTCTTTTAAGTTTATTACATTTAGCAATTGCTTGTATGCAATGCTACTTGATGACATCACTTTCTTGCAAAAAACATTTCTATAATACTAGAAAGGAGAGTAAACTTCATATCTTGCATGTCAACAAATATATAAACTGCATGCAAATCCTACAAGAGGGAGATTGTGTGTGTGTGTGTGTATATATATATATATATTCTATTCTGCAAGTTGTACTTCCTTGTTTTGAGCTAGGGGGCACGATAACTATATATAAAAGAAGCGAGAACTCGAGGAAAAAAAGCTAAGCTTTTAAGTAAAGTTTTGCAGTTGTAGGCATTGCCATGAAATTCAGAGAGACAGCACCACATGGACAAGAGTCAAGCCTAACTTGAGATGGTTGCATTAAGACTAGCACGAGTACACTCTGATATCAACTGCAAGTGGGATATCATAACAAAGGTGATGTTTATGATTGTGATATCGCAACAGCTTATACTTTATTTGGGTTCATAACTAAAACATTTACGACAGAGAATTTTATATATATATAATTTAACCTTTATTCGCACAGAAGTGTACGTTATATTTGACTATCAAGCTTTTTCATGAACAATTTAAGCAAAAAACTATCTAATTAGCCCCAAAGCATTAAAGATCTTTATCATCAAAATGTTGTAAACATACCACTCCATGTTTGTGAGCTATGGTATCAGCATTAGGGCTATCGCCCCTGATACCAAGCCAGCCCTTTGAATTTGCTTCATCGTCATTTATACCAATTTTTAGTACGTCTATCTGTTCTTTGCACGCTTTTATAAAAATTGTAACCTGCAGAGGGTTAAGTAACAAAAAATTGAGCAGGCAAAGATTCAATATAATTTAGACTTTAGACCTTTACTTTTGTTGTGCAAGATACAAAACCTAAATCACCAATTTACAATCTAATATATCCAAATTATAGTAAGTTCAGTAGGTGTCACCAAAATTGTATCAAAGCATTGAGATATGAATAACTCTAGGTTTGCAAACAAAAGAAAACAAAACATCAAACTACTGCTTTGCCAATCCAACTGATGCATTTTGTGCCAAGTCTTTTTTATTCAAATCTGTAAAATTTGCCCATCCTTACCCTAAGAGTTTCAAAATCATATGCCAAGGTAGACATATGTAATTCAATATTGGCCAGTATTCCCTCCAGCCATGGTGTGGTGAAGCAGGACTTAACCCAGTGAGGACACTTACAACTTTGATATGGGCCCCACTCTCACTCTAACATATTTTTGGTTCACCCAAACAAATCTCAGAATGCAGAAGTAAATACATATAAAGGATCAAAATTTGTGGATCTGATTTGAGAAGTGAAGGGTGGTAGAGTTCTGACAGTAAACAAACCTTACAAGTAGGCTTCCTTTATATATGTCTCACACTTGTATATATATGTGTGTGTGTATATATATATATTCAACTGAACCTAGTTAAGACGACTAGAGACTTGAACAAAAGCTGCTCAAATTTAATCTTGCATAGACCTTTTGTGTAAAATCTATACATAATCCCAAGAATCCAAAAAGCTTCTTTAAGCCTAATATGTAGATACCTAATCATATGCAAACAACCAACTCAAAGAACCATGGGAAATTGATTGTCCCTCAACCAAGCAGGGCCTCAAAATTGGTTTTCTTGCTGTGGTAAATCAAATGTAGATGAAGTTATAAAAGTCAATTCCAAGAAATGCTGTGAAGACTTTTTCATATCATCCAAACAAAATGTTTCATCTTTCTAGACCAAATATGAGAGGAAAGTATTTCTTTTTCTTACTAGCAACCACATTCATTCAGTGTAAACGTGATAAAAGTTCTGGCATGAGCAAATATTTTATAACTCTGGTGCAAGTACAAGATAAATATCACATAAAAAAATTTATGGCGACTTAAATTGTATCATAGATTCCCATTTTAGATTCGTTCAAATCTCAAATCTTACTTCATGCTCAATACTATCTCTCTCCTGCTCAGTGGTGCGGTGCACATCAACGTAGTCCTTCTTATGCTTCATCAAGAACTGCTGTAGTTCTCCAATGCTCTCAAGCTGACAAATAAAAGTTATCAGTTAAATTACAGTAACCTTCAAATATTTCCCTTTACAGCAAACCTAGATATTCTCAGGGAATAAGATTCAATATTCAAAACACATAAAATAATAAATGCTTATTCGTAAGGTATTGTAGTAGAAAAGAATATATGCACAGGGTACCGTCTTCAGAGCAGCTTTGGTGAAAGGTGATCTTTGTCGAGGTTTGTGCATAATGAAAGATGCCATTATAGCTGCCATTTTTGACTGTGGTAATCACATGTTAAACCATATAAAAAAGTTAGGATTTCTATACATTTTAGGTTATCACCATAAAAGCTAATAACAAAATGCTATATGATGTGAATGACCGCCTCCAACAAGAAGAAAAAAAAGTGCATGATTTCTCTGCAATACGAAACATAAAGCTGAAATTTAAAAGCATTGTACAATGGTTATGTTGGCTTAAGTTTGAACTTTAACAGCAATCACACCATATCCCCAAGTATATAAGCATTTCTGGAAAAAATATAATGTATCAACTACTTCTTGAAAGATGATAGTCAAACTACGTTTTCTTGTTTCTTTGATAAAACTACAAGGAACACTAAGATATAAACATGAAAACAATAGTCAAAACAAAATTGGAAATTCAAATAAATAAAAAATAAAAAGGAAGTAAGCTTTGTCATTTGTTAAATGAAACATGTTGATGTAATTTTTGTACAACAAACAGAATATAGGTGAAAGATATGTATGGTCTTCAGGAATTTATTTTTGGATGTACGCATAAACTTTAGGGAATTGATATTTTTGCAAGGGAAATTGATATTTCCGCAAGGCTCTCCTCACATGAATAATAAGTGGGGTCCACCTTCATGTAAGTGAGATCTTATAGAATATCATGTTTTACTTGTGAAAATAGTAATTCCCAAACTTTATTATACTAATTCTAATAATTAATAATATTTTTTTTTTGATCTTTCAGGATTATTAATAAGAAGTCGGTGGATTAAACTATTGGTATATTAAAGAAGCCATTCTGGGTTCCGCAAAGGAAATTGATATTTCCACAAGAGAAATTGATATTTCTGCAAGGCTCTCCTCACATGAATAGTAAATCGGGTCCACCTTCATGTGAGCGAGACCTTGTGGAAATATCATGTTTTCCTTGTGAAAATAATAATTCCCAAACTTTATTATACTAATTCTAATAATTAATAATAATTTTTTTTATCTTAGGATTATTAATAAGACAGTGGATTAAACTACTAGTATATTAAAGAAGCCATTTTGGGTTACACTAAACAAGTATCAATAAATTATACCTACTTTCATATTATGTAGTGGCTCCGAAACCATAACCAATAGAAAGGACAAAAGAAAATTCTCTCACATCCACCAAATTGAGTGGGAAGCTCGCTAATTACATCATTATCTAAATTGATAGCTAAAAAGTACCAAGGCATGCTACACATTTTAGACTCTAAGAAACAAGAGCTAACCAAACTTTTCCTTTTTATTTTTACATATTTCAATCCAAACATGGGTATTTTGAACTGGAGCATGGATATGATAGGGGAATACAAGGAAATTCCTAAACCATCAACAACATATCAAGATTCTTCTTGGTTAAAATGGACAAATGGCATGAAATTTTTCTGAGGTGCGTAAAATCAAATTTCATTGTACATATTACATAAGATCTCCACGATCTACGTCAAATGCTTTTCTAACAACGAGATTAGGAAAAAAGTTTATACTAAAAACCATAAATTCAAACGAACCTCACTGTACTCCAAAGACAACGCTACCCTGTGGACAGCATCTTTGAAGTCTTCAGTTCTATCTCTGATTTTAGCCATTCCTTTGCATCCACTTTAAATTAATCTCACAAAGTGCTTTCAGATTTGAAGAATATAATCAAAACTACTTCAATAGATAAACTGTAAAACACAATGAGACTAAGAGATGCAAAATTGTAAAACCCTTGAATAGGTGAAGTTACTTGGTTGCTAGGAAGATTCCCTTTTCTATTAGCAAACTGCGCGATGAGGTGAGGTGAGGTGGGGTGGGGTGGGGTGGGTGGGCGGGCGGGCGGGCGGGCGGGCGGGCGGGCGGGTGGGGGTGGGGTGGGGGTGGGGTGGGGGGGGGTGGGGTAGCACCTCATCAACTTTGGAAAACAAACAAAAACCCACGGTCCAAGCTAGTTTATTTAATAGGTAATTGATATTTTCCGCAAGTATTAATGATATTTACACAAGGTAGTCCTCACGAATATTAAATGGATCTCACTCTCATAGGATCTTGTGGGGATAACACTTCTATTTAATAAAGATGGTATTAAAGCAGTGTTCTGAAAATCCCCGCTAAGCCCCGCCTAGGCGTCTCACTTAGGTCCAAGACAGCAAAAAAATCCCTCCAAAAAATTAGGCGGTGCCTAAGGGAGTCTAGGCGGAGAGTTTTTTTAATAACTACCTAAATCAAATCTTGATATATTTATTTTTATAATAATTTATCATATTCATAATACATGTTGTATCATATCAAATCACAACAAGAAGTGAACAATATCAAATCAAAATGGATAATTTTATTATAGTTGTAATTTTTTGAACTTGTACCAACTTCAAATTATATAAATGATGATACGTTTATAATATTTAGTTTAATTCAATAATTCTTAAATTTATGTTTAATTTCTTAAGTTTTAATATTGAATTAAATTCTTGAAATTTTAAATTTTATTATTTAATAGCAATCTTGTTTATGAATAAAACTAATACGTTAAAAATATTTTTGAACTTTGAACAATTGCATGTTTGTGTTTGAACTTTGACATTAGCAATATGGATGTGTTTGAACTTTAAGTAAAGACCTTTATTATCTTTATTATAGATTGTTTTGTTTTATATTATTGTTTTGTTTGGATAAATGTAAAATAAAATATTAAAATTGGCTTAAAATAAAAAATCTCGCCTAGACCCTCATAGTTTTGAACCTTTGGACATCAATACATCAATACTGAATTATGACCCTATTATGAGATGTAATGTTCTACCATCATGCCTGTCATTGAGTCTAGCAAATTGGGCTCCTGTGAATAAACTACAAACTATTGGTAACAGTTTTCAATTTTTCCCTTATAAGTTTTACTATTAAAAATCCTGATACATGACACAATAATACACAACAATATGTCAAGTGTTACGATAGCTCAATATGTATAAGAGGTTTGATCAAATAAAAAGGTGGAAACAGGATTTATAAAATGCTAATTCAATTGCTTCATCGTGAAAATGATACTCTAATGGTAAGCAAAACTGATTAGACAAAATGCTAGTTGAAGTGAAGCAAATCCTACCTTTTTTATAAATTAAAAAAAACAAAGAAAATTTACCTAAGAGTTGACGAGTGCCTGATATTGATGGACTAATCAATCAATGCATCATTTACTTTCAACGTCCTTAGTGAGAGAAATTCAAGAAGTAGCTATGTTGCATTCAGATTTATTCCATCTGCCAAAGCAATATAGAAATTAAAATAAACAAGTCATTGAAAAAGTATAAATTATACAATATAACTGTACTCCTAAATCTTAATGTCCATATTCTTATGAATCTATTTGTAACAATAGAGAAACTACTTATAATGAAAGTAAACTCATAAGTCATGTGAAAGGGAAAATTCTATTTGTAAAAATGGAGAAACTATCTGTGATGAAAGCAAACTCAAGTAATGTGAAAGACATACAAAGAAGCCTACAGATTGATCAACGAAAAACACAGTCAATAAAGAGCTAACCTTTAACAATTTCATTCTCTTGGTAACTATATTCTTAAGGCAAATCTAGGCAATCTGATCATGGTCAAGCTCAAGGTTAGGAGTGAGCATTCGGTTATAACCGAACCGAATAAGCTATTCGGTTATAACCGAAAACCGAATTATTGATAATTTTACTATCTGAAATACTAACCGAAATTTGAAAATAACCGAATTACCGAATTGTAATTTCGGGTATTCGGGTAATAACCGAACTAACATCCAACATAAATTAACTGTTAACTGTTTAACAAATTAACTGTCCAGTAACTGTTAACTTAATTGTCCAGTATCAAAGTAACTTAACAGCAAAAGTTTAAAAATACAGCAAGCCAACAAATTAACTGTCCAGTCCTTAAGACCTTAACAAAGCAGTAACAAGCTAACATGAAATTATTCTACTAGCAGAGTAGCAGGCAGCAGCAGACCAGCAGGCAGCAGCAGACCAGCAGTTGTGCTTGTGCAACAGCCAACAACCAACAGCAACATGAACATGCAACACAAATCCTGTACATCACATGACCAAACAAATGTTTATAAAAACTGGAATACACATAATGATTGCAGGATTACTTTCACATAATGAATTTGCAATACCCATTGGATTAAAAAAGAGATTTTTTTTTACCCATTCTACCATCATCATCAACCTTCATATACAAAACATATCAACTGGCCTATAATCAAACTTTATTTAACTGGCATTAACACAGTTGGTTTATCATTGAAACAAAATAAGTATGACAAATGCATAATAAGAAATGTGGAAATCAACTTGATATCATTGAAACACATCAACTGGCCACTGGATATTTCACATAACTAAACACACTCAACTACACCACATTACTGACTGCAGAAAAACACATCTAAACCACGAAATTTTAGCATTCTTTTCTCATATGATCTTGCAAGCTTTGAGGAGTACCAATTTTGGGGGATAAATATTATATGTAAATCCATAACCAAGTAACCATAGACCTGTTTGCTTATGTCAGCCAACATTTCTGCTATATTCACAATAAAATTCTCTTCAATAACACATCCAAAACAATGAATTGCAACATCAATTATTAACAAAACTACACAGATACAACATAAAGCACAGCCTGTACTGTACAACATAAAGCACAGCCTGTACTACACAGATCCAATAAGACTTCTTGGCATGATAATTTTAGCTACCAGACTTTCATTTTTCAATAGTTTATTTGCAGTACATATCACTATATCAGTTTGTCTCCCAAACAATGACAAGAGTAACCATCATAACAAATTATACTCAGAAAAGCAGATCCCTTAAACAAATTTGGTAGTTTTCAATTTTTTCCAAGTAACTGATATAATTCAAAAATCAGGGACATTACATTAAAAGATTACCCACCTTAGAAATCATAACCCTAACTCAAAATGATCGAATAACCCGTAAAAGGGTTCTTGAATCAATAACACAAGACATCGTCTAAATGATGAATAACACGTATGTAACAAATAACAAAACAAACATACCAAGACAGTGAGAGCCGACTGCCGAGAGGCGGAGGCCGGAGAATGGAGATTGAGAGTTTGAGACGGAGAGAGCCGGAGAGGATGTGAGATCGAGACTCGAGAGGCACCGCGAGAGTGAAGAGAGGAATTGTGAGATACTGATGAGTGATTACTGAGAGTCTGAGATGATGCGATATTGAGATCTGGAAGGAACTGGCCACTGGCACCGGTAGCGGGCGGCTAGGGCAAAATGAACTGAGTTTTAGTAAACTAGTAATGTATTAGACTATTAGTTTAGTAGTATTATTAGATTTAATATTATATATCTAGTCAGGGTCAGTGGGCAACGGTAAAAACCGGCCCGAACCGGACCGGTACCGAAATTACTCAAATTTTAATACCGATATCGATACCAGTTGGATCAGTATATCGAACCGACGGTACCGGTTCGGTACCGTTTTTATCGAAAATTAATAGAATTATTATTTTATTATTTTTGTTATTATTTTTATTATTATTATTATTATAATCAATATTTTATTATTATTATTATTAATAAATTATTAATAATAATAAAAAAATAGAAAATCGGTATATACCGGTTCGATTCTGTTTATACCGAACCATAAAAGCGCCGGACCGAAATCGGTACCGAAAAACCGGTATATACCGATTTTTTGTACCGAACCGGACTGATTTACATTTATACCGAACCGGCCGGTTCGGACTGGTCCGGTTCGTCCAAAAATCGAAAAAAACGGTTTATTTGCCCACCCCTAATGCTAATACCCGATTCCCAAATAGTCAATAGTCATATATACATACTGTATATAATTATAAAATTGTTTTTTTTAATTAAGGAGTTCGGTTATTCGGGTATCCGAATAACCTATTTTTTAAAAACCATACCCGAAACCGAATATCGAGAATTAATTCGGATATAATCAAAATTAGGAAAAAAATTAAAGAACCGAAATAATTCGGCTGTGTTCGGTAATTCGATTTTATCCGTTTTTTGCTCACTTTTAATCTCCATTATCGACATATACAGGAAAATGCACATATACGGAAACAATATATACATGTAAATATAAAGATAATAGAGCTGAGAAAAAGTTGGAGCAAATTAATACCAACCTAAAGGTCAAGTCTTTCTGATGCTACGCTGCAGGGTACAGTTTACTCCGGTCACAAATCCTAGTATGAAAAAAACCAGATACAAAAAATCAGATAGAGATCAAAACCAGTATTATGATCAAAACCAGTATTAAAAGGCTGATTGAAAATATCCCCAATTCAAAAATCAAAAGAAAAGAGAGAGAGTTAAAATTATATCTCAAAATTTCAATATTTTTAAGAATCCCAGTAGAATAATCGAACTGAAAGAAATGATAACACCCACCTGAGTCGAAGAATCGGTGTTTGATGGTTGGATCTTCGACCGGATCTCAAACGCAGTTCAGACTGTTTTTTGTATTTAAAAATGTAAACCAGGTTTTCACATCTGCCACATCACTTGCCCAATGAGACATGGAATTGCGGGCTAATATTTTATATTTCTACTCTTTTGTTTTTGAGCTTCCGAAATTACCCCTACACAGTATACCTATATCCTATTTTCTCCCTATTCGCTCTCCAGTCTTTTTCCCCAATTTTCACAAACAATATTGGCACTCGGTTTCTCTCTCCAAATTCCAACTCCAAGAGCGTTCATCCGTTGCTCCTCCGCCGGCGAGCAGCGCAGACAATTTCCAGACTCCTTAAAGGTACATATTCTATATATATATATAATTTTGTTTATATATAGTTGCAGCAATGACATGAGGTCAATTACAAAAATGGATAACATTTGTTGTTTAAATCTCGATTTCCATGAGGTGTAGAACCCCTACATCTTGAAATATACTAGCTGTGAGTCTTTAATATATCGATATATGCCAGCTTGAGAGGATTAACATACTCTTTCAATCATTGTTGGGCAAGTTTTAGTCAGAAAGCGTTGAGATTATTCTTTAATATTTACTTTATTGGTGTGATGCTGGTTGAGCCATGATGCTCTACAAGAAATTTGAAGATGGTCAAAGAATAAGCCTCTAGGCTGTTGGGTTCCTTATGAAGTATGAACTTCAAAAGTCAGACCTAAAAAAATTAAACTGGTGTTTAATCTATGAGGTACATAAATGTATGTGTTTTTTATTTAGTTAATTAACACTCCACTGTAGTTCAAGAGTGTCGTCTACTTCATTAGGAAATTCAATGTAAGAGATGGCTCCTTTCAATGATTAAATTATAAGAGGCTGACAGCCTGTTGATGTGGTTAGGGTGCTAATGGCGCATTTAAGTATTTAGGAAGGTTAAGAAAAGGAGCATATTTTATATATACTCGGTTGAGAAAAACTCCTGACATCAGGTCAACACATTTATACTCCCCTCCATCCCATTCTGGCATGATATCAACATATCTATAAGGACTTTCACAAGTTTAATATCGATGGTGATAGAAATTGATAGAGATGAATTGTTCCTGTAGTGATTGTTCTTCGAAGCATTTCAAAGGATAAGATTTTCTGGACCTTATGGTTGGTGGTGGAAGTGATTTAGATACCAGAGTTCAAGAAATAAAACATCTACTATAATATATATATATATATATATATATATATTATATTTGTTTGTCTTGTCAAATCTCTATTTCCTATATACTACTGTTTTTATTTCTTCAGTCTGTCGAGTTTAACTTATAATTTGGAATAGCTATGAATAGAAACTTTTGCAGAAGGATTTTGTGAGAGCAGAAAGGTTTATGAGTGAAACATGTGATGGTTGTTGTCTTATTCATAATATTTTGTTTATGCTTAAGAATTTGTATGCTAAAGCTATACCTTTAATAATAAATAGTGAAGTAGATTATTAATCATCAACTTTCCTTATTTTAATTTTCCAATTTTAATCAAAAATATTTAAGACAATGGTTACAATACAATAAACAGGTACTCAATACAAGGAGTCATTGATATTCTTGGAACACTAGTATTTATATGTAAGACTCCGAATTTTATGAAATAAAAATCTAAATTAATTTATGGTTATTATTTTAAAACTGTAAAATATTAAATTGATAAATGGTTAAATGAACAATTAATCGGATAAATGAGTTAATAATAGAGGAGTATTAAACCTTCTAGAATATTGTGGTACTCTATGAGAGGGGCGATTAATGCTGATAGAGGTGGAATAATCTTGAGGCTTATTTTCCTAATACTTCAAACTTTCCACACATTCCTCACCAACCTTTTGTTTGATTGTTTAATTTTATTTTGGTGGGACAAGGGAGTTGGGCAATTGATTAAGCCTAATAAGGCAAAATTAGGAGATGTCTTTCTCATTTTCTCACAACATCTTCCTTCCGTAGCCCAAAATATTGATAAGATAGAGAGAGAGAGTGTTGACTTAGTCATATTCTAGCCTTATATTTTGATGATGAAATGTTCAAGTACTAAATTGTTTGATGGTGTTTCAGTAGACCTGGCAAACGGGCGGGCGGGCCCGGGCCGGGCCGAGCGCGGGCGGGCCAAAAACGGGCCGGGCTAAAACGGCCCGGGTTTTGGCGGGCTGAAAAAGTGAGGCCCGTGGCCCGGGTTGGGCGGGCCGGGCCGGCCCGCGGGCTTTTTTTTTTTTTTTTTTTTTTGCAAAATCTTGATACACCAAAAATAGTAATAATAATAATTTTAATTACTTAAATTAACTTCATATCTCAATCAATTAAAGTTTTAATAGTATTATAATTTTAGATATTATTCTAAAGGCATGATTTGGGATAATAATTGATTTACTTTCCAAATAAGTAGAGGGAATGCATAATTAAGGGATAATGATTAATTTACTTTCCAAATGTACTACAATAACTAGGGGATTGCATAATTAAGAGATAAAATTATCTATATTATTGTGTATAGATTTTGGACTTGCAATCTAATAATTGTTATATTATTTTAAATTTTTATAATTATATTATCTAACTTAAACTAATAATTGTTAGTTTAATAGTTTTATACTTTGAAATTATTAAATACATATCTAAATCAATTAAAATTTTAATAGTATTATAAATTAGTATTATTAATTAATTACCTACATTAACTACATATCTTATTTATAATTTTCAAATATAGTTAAAATTTATTGAAGATTGCATTAAAAACAAATAGTTGTTGTAGCTTAGTTGGTTTGAACTCTTATTTATTTACTTACAAGTCTTGTGTTCAAGCCCTACAAGTAGCAAAATTTTATTTAAAAAAAAAAAAAACTCACGGGCCACGGGCCGGGCCGGGCCGCCCGCGGACCGGGCCACCACGGGCCGGGCCAAAACGGGCCGGGCCAAAAACGCCCAAGTTTCCATGGGCTAAAAATGTTAAGCCCAAAGCCCAATTTTTACGGGCCAGCCCGGCCCGGCCCGCGGGCCGGGCCCAATTTTGCCAGGTCTATGTTTCAGGGTTGTTGATAAAGGATCGTTGGTGGGATTTTCAAATGAAGGAAGAAAGTTTTCTTTTCTAGGAAAACAAATGTAAGATCAATTGCATAATAATTGATTTTTCATTTAAAGGCTTTAGGACATTTTATTGCATTATATATTGTTATGTGTTTTAAATGAAAAATGTTCTAAAGTATTCTATGAAAAAGGTTTTCTAAAAATGAGATCAGATTAATCAAATACAAAAAGTGATTTTATATTGTATTATTTATGTATTTCATATATTAGTCCGAATGTCTTGAAGCTTATTGATATATCTTGGATTGTTGCTACACTTGGATATGCATGATATCTTAGAAATTTTAATGAATAGTAGCTAGTTGTTATTATTCATGCATGCTAGCTATATTTGTTTGAAAAATGATGGGTGCTACACGTGGATGTGGTTTTACTAGAAAGACTAAAAAGCTTACAACTTTATCTATTGAGAGCTACGGTTTTCAAGGAGATGTAATTATTGTTAGAAGTTCAAAAGACCTTGAGTCTTGGAAAAGGAGAATGACTGTTACCTATTTCTACACGCTACCAGTTGCTTGAAGAGATAGAAAGTGTGAAAGTCAAATGTTTATCACGAGTTATTTTTTGAAACAGTCTTTGAAGTTGGTTGGAACTATATTGCTAATGCAGTGCTTGATTTGTTCCTCAATATATCAACTGGATATATTAAACATATATTACCGTTGGGAACTTAACTTGTTATCTATCTGGTTTCTTTGGATCAAATTTAACAGACATTTTTCTTGATAAGGAATTGCAACGTAAATATTTTTAACGGTAATATTATATGGGCTATAAATCAGTGTTTGCATGTTTTGGAAAAACACAACTCACGAATTATTATTGCACTTATTATTGTTTCTGAGCTAATTGATTTACTGAGTGCAATTCTTGAGAAGCTAAGCAATTTAATTTCTGGTATTAGTTGGGCATTGTTCGGTAAGAAATTAATTGTTTATCTATTGTATGCTAATTGATCATTGCATATAGTTGAGCTTTTAATTGTTAAATTGATTATTCTTGCATTGATCATAGACCTCTATATTTGTATTGAATTTTCTGTTTAGACTAAGTATAGTCTAAAGGTTTTAATCCTAGGGGATTAGAAAAAAGGTTTACAAACAGGTTCAAGGAAGCAAAATTGCTTGAAGAGTGCATAGGTGCACAAGGAGCAAGAGAGCTCAAGGAAAATTAATTGTTAATTAATTTTTGTTAGAATCTGTTTTGTAATCTGTATTTATTTATAAAAAAATAAATAAAGTGAGTCTCCAATACTATTTGGTATTGAACATAGACTAGGCTATTATTATAGAGGGTAATAGCTGAACCACGTAAAAAATCTTGGTGTTGATTTTTTTATTTGCTTTACTTTAAAATCACATAAGCTATTTTAATTATCTTAATAATTAAAATTTGAATACTTATATTATATTAAGATAATTCTTTAACATCAAGTATTTTACTTAAGATATAAATTTAGCAGGATATTTTCTTTAATAGGCTATATTAATTCAGTAAACTGATTTCAATCGTTATAATAGCCTGAAGTTAATAATTTAACTTAATGTTTAAAAGTTTGTCATAGATTGCTTCCACACTTATTCAACCCCCCTTCTAAGTGTGCCTAGATAAATTTCAGAGAGAAAATGAGAAAGAAGAAGAAGAAGGAAGAAAGAAGAAGATGAAACCATATAAGCATGAAGGAAGAATAAGAAATCAAAAGGTAAAACCAAAACTTTTCATCTCTTTAATTTTCCTAAGAGTTTGATTTGTTTAAAGTTGGGTTATAAGGGATCATGATGGATCCAAAGTAATAAGGAAGTATATGATAAAGATTTTATGTTTAATCCATGTCATAATAGAATTTAAGATAAAAAAGTTGGGCATATGTTTGAGGATGAACAAAAGTTATGTTGAGACTTAAATCAAACTTGTAAAAGTATTGATGGTTGATTTATGTGTAAAATCTGAGGAGGAGGATCTATAGATTAAGAAGTTATGGAAATATTCCAATTTGAACGTACTAAAAATGATTTAAATCAAAGTAGTGGTGAAAGTTTTCGTAAAACATGTTAAACGATGAAAAACTTAGTCTTGGGGGACTTTGGAGCCAAATTTCGGAATAATTAATGAATCTGAAAAATTATGAAATCATGGGGGTTTTGTAGAGCATGTTACAAGCTTTCCATAGCCTCAAAAACGGACTAATTTCAATAATGAATGAAGAAGTTATGAAGATTTGAAGTATGTGCGTCAAAAGTTGCAAAATCTAGAAAATTAGAGTTAAGTGCCAAAGGTCGAGCGCCTAGGCACTAGGCTCGGCGCTTAGAATCTGTTCTTGGGCGCCTAGGCGCTTGCCCATGGCCAAATTTGGGCGCCTAGGCGCTGGTCAAGTGTTAAGCCAAAATCTGTCTGGACATCCTTTAGTAAATTGAGCATAACTTTTTCATACGAACTTCGATTGAGGTGATTCAGGATGATTCAGAAAGATAACGAATAGACAAAAACTTTTATTCTTTATGTTTTTTAGATTTGAGGTCAGAATCAAGACCTAAAATTGCTATGTTAGGGACTGATGTGCATTCAGAGGCAATCAGAGGATGTCGGGCAAGCACATATGCAACGTGTAATGTTTTCGATGATAAAGGATGTTGTTCTAAGTTGTAAAACATGAACATTATTAAATATAATGATATATAATGATATTATGTGATAAATAATGACAACTTAAATGAATAATAAATTATTAGTTGGTGTATATGTTATTCGAGATAATTATGATTTTATGTTGATCTTTACTTTTAATAGAATTTAAATTGTTTATAAGTAAGGTATTGATTTGACTCTTACGTAAGAAGTCACTCGGTATTTATTTCAATAATTACCATAATAGTTATTTCACAGTGACTCTTATTATTTGATATGATATAATTAAATCAGTTGGCAGTATTGAGAGTCTATATTAATAATTATGAAAAATGGTTCAAAGATTGAAAATGGTGTTGATTAAAGATAAGTATGATATGCATATGTTTGTTCAATTTTTTTTTACAAAAGTAAGTTTGGCAGGACTTGCCGACACTCTACTTTTTTCTAAAGTAGTATGGACCACAACTCTATTATTGAACAAATTTTATTAAAACGTGTACAAGTTGATTTAATTTTCTCTGTGGGGACCATAAATTCCACTACCATTACTATATACCTCATTTGGTTATTTTGTCAAAGCGTGTGTGCTAATTGTTTCCTTAATTTTCAGTATAAATAGGTTGACTGCTGAGCACACACCATCACTTCACTAAAAATATAGAATTCTTTTACTACAATATTGTGATTATAATAGTGTGAGTATTTCTGTTGAGTGGAAGATTACTCCAAGTGTAGATAAGGAATGCAAGCATTGTTTAAGTTGATCAATTTCACAGAAAGCAGAATTAAGTCACATGTTAAGGTAAGGGAGGTCATTATTGTGGTAAGAGGGTATCATTTTTATAGTAGAAAGAATATCATTTTCTTTTATACTCCATATTATGGTAAGATATTATTATTCGTTTATCAGTTTATCATTAAATGGTGAAAAGTCCTGAAAGGATTAGAATATCCTTAATAGTTTGTGCTACATCTATTATTATGTTATCAATTTAGACAGTTGATCGGTATGATTATGACCAGGGATTATTCGGTATAATCAGGACCGTTGGTGAAAACACGAATATCCTTGGCCCGTAGTGCATGGATAATCCATGGTCGTGATACTATTAAGTTAAGTCTCAACATTATTGGTTTTTGTACAGTTGTATATCTTTGGCCTGTAGTGCAAAGATGGATTGTTGATTATTGGTTTTACAGTTGTATATCTTTGGCTTGTAGTGCAAAGATGGACTATTGATTATTGGTTTTATAATTGTATATCTTTGGCCTGTAGTGCAAAGATGAACTGTTGGTTATTGGTTTTACAGTTGTATATCTTTGACCTATAGTGCAAAGATGGACTGTTGGTTATTGATTTTACAGTTGTATGTCTTAGGCTTGTATTGCAAAGATGGACTGTTGATTTACCTGATTATAAATATGAATTATGATTTAATTATAATCCGTGGTGGTTTAGGTGAAGACAGGTGATGAAAGTTCTCTTTGTCTTGCGTATAACAAAGAACTGTTGATGAGTATTATAAGAATGAAATATTAACGATGAATTTTTAATCTAGAAGAGATAGTAGACATTATGTTCTACTTGAATCTTCTAATGGATTGTTGATTCCGCTGTTATTATGGATGGAAACTTTTATCTTCTACCATATGTTCTAAATCTCTGATTTATTATTGTTGAAGGCTATTGATAATGTAATTATCTTAAGTCATGATATTCTTTACTTGACTATTTGTGCTCACCCTTTTACTTCACCACCCTTTTAGATAATAAAAATATAGCTGGGACTAACAGAGAGAACGTGAGTATAAAGTGGTGTTACGAATAGTCGCAGTCCTAATCAAATTATGAAATGGTGTGGTATAATAATTGTACTGAGAACTTAAAATGTGTGTGACATGTTTTATACATCATTTAATATTTAATTCTTGTGAACAACAATAGGGTGAGGCGAATCAGAATTTGGAAGCGTCAAAGGTGCACTCCATTAGAATGAGGAGAACATAAATCTTCTCGTGTCCCTTCGGGGACTTGATATATTTGATGTTGTACTTTATATGACATTGTAATAATTTAAATATGAATATTGTCGTATTATATACGTAACAATATTTGTATTGAAACTCACAATATATGAGTCGTCGTATTTTGCACGACAGTTGTATAAATGAAGTTGTCAATAGTGTATTTTCTGGTGACCCAAGATGGGTTGTGTGGACCTATTTTGGGGGCGTCACATTATATATGTTTTATGAGTTTCTTTTTCTTAGTTTTCAGGGGTGGTGTGTTGGTTGGATTTTGTAAGCTTTCTTCCTTTAGTCTAAAATGTGTGCCATTTATGATCTTGAGATGGATTTCTCTCCAATCTCATTCCTTTTCTTGGAATCTAGTGACTTGAAGATTGATAATATCCAAATCCTTGATTGAAGTTCAAAGTTCTTGTTACTGAATCAATTCATAGAGGTTGGATTGAGGCTTGTTTGTGTGAGAGTTGTAAGGCCAAACTTGTAGTGTGGATTTAAATTATATTTGTTTATAATTTAAAGAAAATAGGAGTGGGTTAAATTTATAGAGAGCCTCTTTATGGAAGGACAATGGTTGTCAGGGTGATACTACCTAAGCGAAAAGTTGAGTTTACTAAAAGTCTAAAGAAGTTGTCTTACTGGCTCTATGCCCTCTAGGGGCTATGTTGGTTAAATAGGTTGTGTAAAGAAGAAGTAAACTTGTTCCTGGTATTCTTATTGTTTGAGTACACATTTTTAGGATGTGTTCACTTCTACTGTTCTACATAAGTTTTATGTTCTCTAATGTTTGATGTGTTGGTCAGACAATGGTAAGGGTGGGCATTTTTGTCCATTAGGAAAACTTCATCCATTGAGTGGGATAGGTGTCATTGCTGCCCCTATATGACTTTAACCAACTTATAAGTCATTTTCCACTGTTAAGCTATTTGGCAATTGACTTATTTTTTAACTTATAAGTTGATTTATAAGTAAAAATAAAAAGAAAAAATTTGTAACTTATTTAAAAATGACTTATAAGTCATTCTTAATAAGTTAGTTTAACCAAATGTAATGTCTATTTTGTCCCTAAACTATTTTGCTAAATTACATCTAATTGCCCTTTTAAAAAGCCTGATCTCTCTCTTCTAACGTATAAAAAATTGGAGATATGCTTTGCTCTTTTTTTCTCTCTTCTCTGCTCTCGATCCTTTAATTTCTTGGTTTTTCCCTCCTTCCCTCCGCACCTCTTAGTCCTACTACTCATTCTATTCCTTCAATTGCTTCTACTCCTTTAATTGCTGCTACTCATTTGATTGATGTTAAATACCAAACCCTAGACCAAATATTTGATATGTATATATGTGTGTATTATGTTATGTTTGAATCTTTGGCATGTGGTTTTTCTTTTTCTTTACCTCTTTAATTTTGATTGTAGTTTCAGAGCCTGTGGGTTTCGATTCAATTCCATTTTTTGTTAATTTATGTGGTTCAATTGATTGATTGATTGATTGAATGAATTGTTGTATACTGGGTTGTGCTTAATTAGTAATATGTGAGCAACTTAATTTTAGTAATTTTCAGTAACTTGGGTTTTGTTTATATAGATTTAACCCGAGTTCTACTTAACAATTGGATATAAATATATTGGTGCAAAATTATATTTTTGCACTATACATGAGTGTACTCTCAGCAACCTGTAAAAATAGTCACAGAGAGAGACATATGATCAACATCGAATGAAAATTAATAATTATACTAAAAAAATGCAAGTTGTCCATGATGGTTATTAATGTACTAATATAATATAGATATAATAGTTTGAATATATAAGGAGTGTAATTAAGTTGTAAAAATTGAATATAGAGGTTTAGAGGCAAGATTGAGCCTATAAGAAGCTGCATTATGTTTCAGTTGTTATAGCAAATTGATGTTGTTACATCTTATTTGCTCATATAAATATATGCTTAGCTTTGCAGAGTTGTATATTATACTGCAATGATCTTATAGCTTTAATGTGAGACATACTTAGGAGAAGAATTAGTTAATTTCTAATTTGTTGGAGTTGATCTTGTGCAATATTCTGTAAAAATTCTGGTTGTTTACTATAATTGAACTTAGTTTCGTTTTGGGGTTGATATTATAATAAAGATGGTCATGAAAGCCTTCTTTTCCTTTCTTCGGTTAGAAGAATGTATATTAGGTGTCATATGCAATTTACTAAAATCCTAATATTAAGGAGCTAGATTGTCTGCTTAAGAAATGAGCTACTCACTTGTATATACGAGTGGATGGATTGTATATATGGCTTTTACTTGTAGCTTTAATGACTTTTGCTTGTATATTTTGGAACGAAAGTATGAAACTAAAAGTCATTTTGCATTTATATGTTTGAACGAGTATGAAACAAGAGACCATCATTGTTTCCTCTGTTGCAAATGACTTTTGTTTTTATTTGCATGGAGAATTATGGAATATAAGCAAGGAACATGAAACATCTTAATCAAATGATTTATAACTTGAAATGACTTTGGTAATAAAACCCTTCAATTTAAATTAAATTGATGAATGTGATTATCAGTTGCATTCACAACTATCTCAATTTGAGAAGAGCAGTCAATCAACAAAATGTTGGAATTAGAAAGGTTGTTATAGCATCATTCATCCATTCAAAAGATTTTACCTCTTCGAGGGTTGTTTCCATGTTTTGTTTTAGAGACTGCTTTATTGTCATGAGGTACAACATTAGTGGTATAAACGGCTGAAAGGAAAACCCACTAGCTGACAACTTAAACGACCCACCTTTCTTCTCTATTCTCACTAATTGCAATGCAATTACATTGCAATTACAAGTGTTTCAATTTGGTTGGCAACTTAGGTAGTCTTAATTTATTTGAAACTGCAGTTTTAGATTTTGTATCAACCTTTTTCTTCTCTTAGTAGTTGCTGCTTAGGTTTATAAAGATGACCATGTCACTAGTGATTGATCAGTTGGAATAAGATTGTAGTTGATATGTTTTGAGAATTTGTTTAGTGTTTTATTTAATGAAATTGTGGATTATTGTTATGATATAATATTGAATCAATATATCTTTTTATTAATGTCTTTTTAGTAATCTTTATATTTGATTTTAAGTCATTATCAGCCTAACACCTTCATTCACTAATTGCTACTTATAATTAGATATAATATCGTTTACTTGATACTATACCTTAATCTAGCAGGTGATATTAATCAAATTAATTTAACTGGCCAAATCAAATCAATCAGATAGAATAACATGTAATCAATTAAAACATATTATCAGAATAAATTTCATACAAGAAGGAATAAATAAAGTAAACTTGATCAAACTGTTAATTATAAAGAAGGTTTAACATCCCTTAGAACTGAAATAGTGAGTTTAACCTGACATGCCTTCAATCTTTCTCCAATACTAGGGTTTTTAGTTGAATGTAGATGATAGATGCCCTAATAACTGGCTAATAACATGTATTTATAGTCCTAGAATAAAGCCCTACTACCCTAAGAAGTAACAATCCAATTCCTAGTAGAATTCTAATCAGCAAAATTGAGAAAATCTGCCAACTAGCCACGCCCCCAGAAAATCACGCGAAAGCCGCGGCCTCCAGTCATGCCCATCGCGGCTTCCATCAGGCACCAAGACGCTCCATATTGTCGGTCCGTGGCTCTTTAACATTCTGCACCTGCGGTTTCGCTTCATTTGCTCGTCCATTTTGATTCATTTTCCTTCTTTTCAGCTCCAATTCTTCCAAAAATCAATAAATCACTTAATAAACTCATATACACATAAAACATCTAATAAAACTAAATATAAAGAATCAAAATTATAAAATATTATGCACTTATCAAATTCCCCCACATTTAGCCTTTATACGTCCTCGTGTAAATCGAAACAAAGATCCTTATAATTGCTTAGCCGAATTCTATTTAACCAACTTTCAAAAGGTTTCAAATCTCATGAACATCAATACTAATCAACAGAGATTTGATTAACACCTCATCAATCAACTCACAAATAACAACCTCGCCATTCACTGATGCACATCAAATTAACATGTATCCACATAAGTAACTTGCATATGATCAATATAAATAATTAACCAAGCTTGTATGGAACAACAATTGTGCACACTGATTCATAACTTAAAGCCTATTTTCCCTTATATTCATTTTTTTTCAAAGAACCTTCTCTCCAACACAATTGAATGCATTTTTATGCTTCATCTCACATTATTTCTTTTCTTTACATGTGCAATGTCTTCTTTTCTTGTTTTAATTTAATTTCTGACTTATAAGTCAAATTGATGCCGAACGTTTTTACTTATAAATCACAACTTAAAATAATTTACAAGTCAATTTATATTTAATTTTAAGTCATTTTAAAATAAGTTGTTGTCGAACGGGCTCTTAATATCTATCGAGATCAAGGGTGTATTAAACTTTAATTTTCTGAAATGTTTTCATTTGTGAACTTTACATTTTCTCTTAAAATTAATCTTGGAATGTCTTGATTTTGTTATGTCAACTAGGCATGTTGTTATTGATAATATAGAATTATGTAGTGCTCTTGATTCGATGCTTCGAAGTCATGAACTGTTCTGCATCTCCAAAATTGGTTCACTGAAGGGAATGTTTGAATGCTTTTGTTGTTTTGTCATAGTAAGATGAAAATTGAAGTAGTGAGAAATCTTTTACTGAAAGATAAGGAGCTCTACCTTGACTAGGAGTGAGCAAAAAATAGATAAAACTGAATTAACGAACAGAATCCAAATTTTTTTAACTGAATTATTTCGATTTTCGGATTTTTTTTTACAATTTTGGTTATATCTGAATTATTACTCAATATTCGATTTCGGTTTTCAAAATACAGATTATTCGGATACCCGAATACCGAACCTTAATACTTAAAATCAAATTGATTTATAATATCTACTAATAGTCTAATAATACTATCTATGTATCCTGATAGGGATGGTGTTGTTTTTTTCCCGAAATCCATCGGTACTATCATCGGTATTTTTAGTAGGGGGAATATGGTGCAGTTGGTGTATTTTGAAATTTAAATTATATTTCAAATTGTTTAGGTGCGATTTGATAAATTTAAAATTGTACATGAAATCGCTTGTGATTGGTGCGGTTTTATTTAATGCAGTTTCAGTTCTAAAACCAATTGAAACAATAAAATTTTATGCAATTTATTACACAAACAATGATGGGAAACAATGAGAAATGCGTAATAACAAAGACTAATCCTATTAACTTTTGATCATGCTTAATTACTACCAATATCATTGTCAAATATAATAATAAACAAATCAAACTAATGGACAATCTTACTGGCTAATCCAGAAATCATAAAGCAAATTGTTTTGGTATAATTAGTAGATAATATTAATAATAGCTTCTTTAAAGGGAATTATATGAAAGAGGTCATTAATAGATACAGAACATTCATACTACAAAATGAGTAATACAACTTGTAAAAAAACAACCACGAAAGAGCAGCTAGAGACAACAAGTGTAAGACTCCCGAATTTTATGAAATAAAAGTATTCAATTTTTCTTATAATTATTATTCAGTAAATGTTTAAATTGATAAAAGTTTAAAGTTAAGGGTGATATATATAAAATTTTCAAAATACGCAAGTGGATTACCTTCAATTGCTAGACTCATTGCCACGAGTACCAAGATTCCGAACACCGTTTGAACCACTGCACACAGAGGAGGTAACCGCAAAAAAACTGAAACCATCATTGGAAGAGCCACCAAAGCTGGAATTGTGTCATATGTTATATGCTCTAGAATTGTGTACTAAACAAGTAAAAATTGTGCCAAGAGAAAGGCTACTTTAACTTGAGAAATTACATAGCATTCAGCTCTCCAAAAGAAAAAAAAAAACCAAAATGCAAGTCTCTCCAATCGGTGTTGACTTTGACAATGATATTCAAAACCTTTTGAAGCTAGAAATTACAATCCTTTCTTATTCCCTTGAGAGAAACTGAAAAAAGAAAACACAAACAAAATTACAACATAAAACAATCAATAACATGTCTACAAAAGCAGGCAGTACGCAATGTATAAAGGTTAATGAATAATCCTTGATCGAGGTAACAATTCATTTATTTTTAGTTTTATTAGTTAAGTTAGACTCTTTCACAAAAACAAGGCCAAAAGGAAATGTGTCCCTGTACCAATAAAACAATGCTTGGATAGATAGAAGTTAACTTTTTCATTGACAACTAGGGGACAAGCATTTACTCTAAATGATACATTTTAAGGAAGCTTGCACTTGCAATAAAAATACCATATTGGAGATCTAGGATTCACAAATAAGTGGTAAATCTGTTATAAAAGTAAATAAGAGATAATTCTAAAGAAGTTTGAAGTGACAATACCATTTAGCTAAATGTGAAAATTGTTATTATCTATCAATTGAAACAGAAGTATCACCACCAAAAAAGGCATAATCAAGATATTCTTTTCCACAAGCATGCAAACATGGAAATCAATGATAAAACCAAATACACACAGATACATGACTTCAACGGATTATTTGGTTTTCAATTAATTAAAAAAGGGAATTGATATTTCCGCAATGGACCCTACATCCTAATTAAAAATAATTTATTTGTGTCCATTTTGCCCTACTTGTTACAACACCTAATTGAGCTCCGCTGTCTACTGATATTTGCACCACGTCCCTCAGTCTATGATAAAGACATCATAAAACCACTATGACAACTATGGATTTGAATTAGATGCAGGTACAGGGGAGTTTTGACGGAGGGAGGAGATGATAGATTGGATTAGACAATTTCTATGTAGTTCATATTTGTGGGTCTTTCTCTCATCGAACGAAAGATAACTTACTTTCTACTTGAGTAGGTGAAATTGGGCTAGAGAAAATAGGGTTAGATTGGGATAGTTGTGGAGGTTAGAAAGAGAAGATGAAGTGCAGAAGGTGGGAGAAAGAGAGTGGAATGGTGTGTTGTTGCAAATAGGAGTAAATTGGGCACAAAAGATGATTTTCAGTTTGAATGCGGGGCCATTGCAGAACTATCAAAATAACCTACGAAAATATCAACCCCCTCAAAAAAATTACCCAGCATGCGTATGGTCTTCATGTTACTGAGATTACTGAAGTCCAAACATATTACAATTTAAGAAATACAAACTTTTATAAATCTTCTGTTACTAAGAGCATCTCTAGCAGATGGACTATCTGCTGGACTACATCAGCAAATGTCCTTTAGTCTTCAATCCTTCCAGCAAATGAACCATCATGTAGACTATCCCGTGAACTATAATATAAAAAAATTAAAATAATCAATAAATTCAAAAAAACTCAAATATAATAAAAAAATAATATAACACATAGGAGGGCCATAATTTTCCATCTAAAAAATAAATTAAAGAATATTATCAATAAAAAAATAAAAAACAAATATAATAAAAATATAAATTATTATTAACAAAATACTTATAATTGTTAAAGGTTGAAGTAGTTGATTAAGAGATAGGTAAAATATATTAAATTATTGTGCATATTTATAAATTTTTTAATTTCTATTCGTTACTTTTTGGCAAAAAAGCACTTTTTGGCCACTATGGTTATAGTGTTTTAAGCAATTAGCCACTGTGCTTTTAAAATATTCAGCCCACTGTATTTTTTAAAAATATTCAATCAGGCCATTCCGTCCATTTTTGTAGATGGACGTTAAAAAATATCCTACGTGGCTTTTTAAAAAAAAATAAATATTACGTGTATTTGCTGACTGGGCGGCCTTTCTTACGTGACTTTTTTGAAAATAAATAAATATCATGCATGGCTTTTTTTTCCTTGCATCTCTTTTCCAAATAATACAAATAATATATCAAAATTTTATATATATATATATAATATTAATAACAGAATCAAGGTGCTTTTTCCATATATATATAATAATATTAATAAAAATTAATATTATAATATTAATAATAGTTAATATTATAATATTTACCCAAGCACTTTATAATATGTATAATATTAATAAAAATTAATATTATAACATTTATAATATTATAATATTAATAAAGTTAATATTATAATATTATTAATAAATACTTATAAAAAATTTAAATCTAATTTAATCCTCTTTATCAAAAAATTTGTATCAATGAGATCTAGTACAACATTATATTAATTTCTACACAAATTAAAAATTAAAAATCATTTTAAAAATAATTAAAATAATAATAAAATTAAAATAATTATTTTAATTCATTTTCTTTATTTGTATTCTTTTCCTTATCTCTTTTCTTTTCTTTTAATAATTATTTTTATTTTAAAATTAATACTAATATATATTTTAATAATATAAAAAAAGATAAGAACATAATTAACATAAAATAGAAAATTTGATACAATTAGCAAAAATTAGTTAAACAAATGACATAAAAATTAAAATCCTAATTCCCCCGGTCCTCTGTATCAATTTGTTGTCAATTTTGCTAAAAATTTGTCAATTTTCCCGAGAGTTTCAAGCTTTCCGAGAACAGAACCAACGGCCGAACCACTGCCTCAATCACTACCTCAGTCTTCTTTACCTCAATCACTGCCTCAGTCACCTACCCAAAGCCATAAAACCCAGCCAGAACCCAAAATTTTGGAACAGGAGAGGATTCACGATCGTTACCGGACGGATCTGTTGAGATTAAAGGCCATACGATTGAATCTGTTGAGATTAAAGGTCATACGATTGGATCTGTTGAGATTAAAGGCCATACAAACAGTACTAGAGGATCGAGACGATGGGGCAAATGAGACTCTGTTACCGAACAAGATGGAACATTGATGGAGACGATGGGGCGGAACATGTATAATCTTTACCTAAACATTGATGGAGACGATGGAACATTTAAAAATATTAATAAAGATCATACAGATTATAAATATAAATAAAGATGGTTAAATTTTATTAATATTATACATATTATAAATATTTAGGTAAAAAAAAGAAAGAAAATAAAACATAAAAATATTTTATTATTTTAATTATTTTTTACCACATAATGATTTATTATTATTTTTTAGTTCGAGAAGAAAAAATTATTAAAAAAATTCATCAAAAAATTATTTTGTTGCCACATAAGATATACCACGTAATTGTTTATTTTTTAAAAAAAAGCCATGTAAGAAACAAGAGCAGATTTGTTATCGTCCGTCTGCAAAAATGGACGGAATGGCCTGATTGAATATTTTTAAAAAACAAAGTGGGTTAATTGAATATTTTAAAAGCACAGTGACTAATTGTTTAAAACACTATAACCACAGTGGCCAAAAAGTGCTTTTTTCCGTTACTTTTTTATTAGACCCTTCTCATCTTCTTTCTTCTTCTTTGTCGCTTGTCTCCTTCAAAATCCCCCTTCTCCTTCTTCACCATCTCCCTTCTTCTTCATCAGCATCTCTCCTATTTAAATATATTAAAAATTATAGTCCATCAAATTTGATTCCTTGATATAGTCGTTTTGTCTTGCTGGAAAATCCGATGGAATATCTTTAGTCTGTCTACTGGAGCGAGATTTGTATCCTAGACTATATTTAGTCTAGGATTTGTTCATTGCCGGCCTGCTGGAGATGCTCCAAGTCAAGGGGAAATTATTGTGGCCTTTAATAGGAAACAACCATAAATCTTGGTACTTGTTAATTATTCATATGTCTCATGACTGTAATATTTTAAAATTAATCAACTTTTCAAGGCCAGCCATCAAAAAAGATCATACACACAAAAACAGAAACTACAATATGCATGCAATCAAGTTCAGAGGCAAGCTTATTAAGGTTAACTAAATTTAAAAAAACAAAGGTAACTACAAATGTCACACTAACATAAATGATCTTTTCAGGTCCTAACCTGGCAGCTAGAAATTACCCAAAATATATGTTAATGAACTAATACAGAGCTTATACTCTCCAATTTGCACCAAATCAAATGGAAAACAAAAGCAAACAAATAAAACCATTACTAAAATACAATAGCACAAAAAGGCAAGTACATTACCTCATATATTACTTGGGAACATGAAAACCCTGACCCTTCATATATTACATGGGTACATGAAAACCCTGACCCTAGCTCCCTGCAAACAACGAACAATTACACAAATCAAACCCCATTTCAAAAAACTCATATATAAGAAACCACATACATAAACTTTAATAAGATTGCATAATAATACCATGGATTTGGGAGGAAGATTGGACTTGAACTTAGCACGGACAACACCAGTGTTACCATGAGGCCTAATCACTTTTCCCCAAATGCAGCGATAGTGTGAGCCGCCAGTCTTCACCTTGGCCTTGTAGATGTATCCTAGTCGCTTACCCTGGTACCAGGTGACCTCCTCCTTGGTGTTCACTCCTTCAATTTGAATCAATGAGGTGCTTGGATACTGGTTCGATTTAGACCGCTTGTAACCGAGGATTGTTCCTCTTACGTAGAGCCTGAAATCAATCGATCACGAACGTAAAATCAAATAATGTTTTTGTAGATTTTAATGGAAATGGAGAGAGAGAAAGCTATAGCTCTAACCTGACTCGCTCGCCTTGACGTCGTTTCACCATTTTTGCTGCTGGAGGATTTGCAACTGAGAGAGAGAGAGTCGCCTGCGAATAAGGAAGCTAAAACCCTAATGGCAAAATGTAAAGATAGAGTTGCTTTTATATGTAGGGTTACGGGTTACAAATGTTCGTGTTCAAGATATTCAGGCTGGATTGCCCACAATTGAGGTACATATTTTGGGTCATGGTCGAGTGGTTTATTTGAAGTGGTTTTGGACTCATAGGCCCATTTTGACTTGAATTTCCTTTTATTCATTTTTTGTTTTTGTCATCTTCTGCCAAAAGTCATTTTTACTCGAGTTTATTTAACAAAATAATATGTAAAAAATAATAATAATTATTATAATTATAATAGTTGAAATCCTAAATTTATAAAAAGAAAATAAGTAGCACGACAATTTTTTTTATAATTATAAATCTGACCATTCATTACCCGTAATATTACCATTACATATGTATTTGCTTCTTGTTAGATATTCAAGCTCATCATTACCAAGCTAACTCATGGGGTATTATAAATTATTCGCTTGAAATTGGCAACTTTATGCACATTATTGTTGCAATTAAGGTGACAAATTCAAAGTAATAAAACAACATCATCATCATTAAGACTTTTATAAACATTGCATATTATCAACTATCAAAAAAGTATAATCAATTATAAGATTAATTGTTTAGAAAACTTAAACGAGTTCTTTAATTAATTTTTTTTTAAAAAATAAAATAATATTGATCTTAATATTATATTAAGGAATGGAATGGAGGGGGAGTATATCTGGGTATCTATCTGTACAAGTTGAGCTTCTCCAGCAGAGCAAATGTTCATGCATGTAAAATATTATTGGAGGATGAGATAATATTCACAATTCAATAGTACTCCACCATATTTCATTATAAATAAAATGAAATATAAATGAGAAGTTGAATGTACACTCGAAAAATATTCAAGATTTTTTTCTTCTTCTTTCGATTAATTCAAAATATACATCTCGGCTGCTCGATTGAATCTATTTTAATTCATCCCTCCAATTTAACTATACCAATCAAGAAAAAGTACTGAAAATGTAAGTACAAATAGAAACAGCAAAAGAAACGTTCTGCTACTGGTATTTCGTTGGATGGCTTGCGACAGTTCTTTGTTATCGAGCTCTACATTTTGGGTTGGTTCAACCGCCTGTACAACCGAAATGGTTTAAGAAGAATTAGTACAAACTGAAGCATCAAGAATAGAGCTGATGAGCAAACAAGGAATTGTCAATAAAATGTTTGTGAAAGAAAGTGTTGAAATGATATTTCCACATAACATGGGGATGGGACACACTAAAAGAAAACATTAAGAACATCAAGAAATGCCAAGTGCACCTATATCCTGAACATACTGATGTTTCAAGGGTATTGCTAAAACTAACTATAAAAGCCAAGTCTCAGTTTTTTTGGTAATTTAGAGAGGATGGGGGATGCTTCACATCAATAGTTTAAGGAATCAGGTGTATGTAGCATTGCTCTAAGAACATTTAACTGCGGCAAGGTGCACGTAAAACCAGTGCAACAACTCCAGTAACTTAGTCTAGAAGCTTTTCTTTGCAACGGTAAAATAATTTTACTTCGTGTAAACTATAAATTGAAGGGACGAAAGTAAAATTCCTATAGTTAAATGTTTGATTCCTGTTAAACAATGTCGTTTTGACAGTTGAATCTCATAAAGGTTTTTCTATCAAAAAATTACATGTATTCAATGCCCGGGTAACAGGTAGTGTACATTAAAAATTTCAAATTTCCTCGATTAGAAGTACTCAAAAGACCATGATTTTTCAGTCATACACAGATGCTCAAGAGTTCTTTTCAATTTTCTCATAGGTATGACACCTTCCATGTCATTTAGTATTGGAGACTTGCCTAACTAAGGAAAAGAAAAACATAGAAACCAAATTAGCAGCTGCATTTGACTGGTAAGCCATATCTAGTGAATTAACTCGTGATCTTGGTTTTCAAAGGTAGGTTTGTTTCACCAATTCTTAGAGGTAGTGAGAAAGCTAGAGCTGGCTGCATTATTTCTCTTTGTAAAATGTTGAAAAGATGATCGATCGTGCTGATTAAGTATTAACTTGATTAAATAAACAACCAGATAAATAATCATATGCCAATGTTCAGACCTGCTCATACAAAAGTTCAATCTGTTGAGACTGCTGCAGCACGTGTGTCGACATGAGATGATTCAATGCAGACATTTCTACCATCTTAGTTTAATTTCAGTTTCTTGTACAGCATCTAGAAGACTCGTCAACTCTACCTGTATCACAAAAGAAACAGCTTTGCTAAAGAAATAACCTGTGAATAATGAGCGAAGACTTCACAAATGTGAGAGACTTAAAGAAATAGCTGTTGCTGGACTCTAAGAGGCTCTACTTGAACATCACTAGTCTCCCCAATCTCTGAATTGATATGCTCCCTTAGCTCCAACTTGTTAAGCTTTGAAATATCAGTAGAATCTGTTGTGGCAGCCTTCTTTAGTTTTCTTCTCGGCATAGCTCGGTTGATAGCATCTTGGAAGCGAACAACTCTCAACTGATCAAACTGTGATGTCACAGCATGAAGCCGTTCGCTTAAAATCAAAACCTGCACCCAATAAACAAAAAGCATAGAGAAATTACTTGCATCCAAAAGATTAAATGGAAAACATTAACAGTGCGCTCAAATGGGGCACCCCCGTTCATATGCATGAGTTACATTTGGAAGAAAATACAAATTGCTTGGTGTTTATTCTTTTAAGTTTATTACATTTAGCAATTGCTTGTATGAAATGCTACTTGATGACACCATTTTCTTGCAAAAAACATTTCTATAATACTAGAAAGGAGAGTAAACTTCATATCTTGCATGTCAACAAATATATAAACTGCATGCAAATCCTACAAGAGGGAGATTATGTGTGTGTGTGTGTATATATATATATATATATATATATATATATATATATATATATATATATATATATATATTCTATTATGCAAGTTGTACTTCCTTGTTTTGAGCTAGGGGGCACGATAACTATATATAAAAGAAGCGAGAACTCGAGGAAAAAAAGCTAAGCTTTTAAGTAAAGTTTTGCAGTTGTAGGCATTGCCATGAAATTCAGAGAGACAACACCACATGGATAAGAGTCAAGCCTAACTTGAGATGGTTGGATTAAGACTAGCACGAGTTCACTCTGATATCAACTGCAAGTGGGATATCATAACAAGGGTGATGTTTATGATTGTGATATCGCAACAACTTATACTTTATTTGGGTTCATAACTAAAACATTTACGACAGATAATTTTATATATATATATATATATAATTTAACCTTTATTCGCACAGAAGTGTACGTTATATTTGTCTATCAAGCTTTTTCATGAACAATTTAAGCAAAAAACTATCTAATTAGCCCCAAAGCATAAAAGATCTTTATCATCAAAATGTTGTAAACATACCACTCCATGTTTGTGAGCTATTGTATCACCATTAGGGCTATCGCCCCTGATACCAAGCCAGCCCTTTGAATTTGCTTCATCATCATTTATACCAGTTTTTAGTACATCTATCTGTTCTTTGCACGATTTTATAAAAATTGTAACCTGCAGAGGGTTAAGTAACAAAAAATTGAGCAGACAAACATCCAATATAATTTAGACTTTAGACCTGAACTTTTGTTGTGCAAGATACAAAACCTAAATCACCAATTTACAATCTAATATATCCAAATTATAGTAAGTTCAGTAGGTGTCACCGAAAGTAAAAAGGAAGTAAGCTTTGTCATTTGTTAAATGAAAGTAAGAAGTACGTACATATGAAGGAATTTATTTTTGGATGTACACATAAACTTGGGGGAATTGATATTTTTGCAAGGGAAATTGATATTTCCGCAAGGCTCTCCTCACATGAATAGTAAGTGGGGTCCACCTTCATGTAAGTGAGATCTTATGGAAAACAAACAAAAACCCACGGTCCCAGCTAGTTTATTTAATAGGTAATTGATATTTTCCGCAAGTATTAATGATATTTATACAAGGTACTCCTCACACGAATATTAAATAGATCTCACATGTGAGACCCCAGATTTTATGAATAAATATTTAATTTTATCGAAATAATCTTTTTGAATATTATGGTGTGGATTTGATATAATGTTATAGTTGTGGGTAGTATTTATAAATTTTGTAATGTATGCAAGTTGTTATTTAATATTCGATTGGTCGGGGAATATTCTTTTTGTCGGGGAATATCCGTACTGTGACGCCCACAAAATAGGTATACATCACCCATCTTGGGTCGCCAGATACATGATGCAGAATACAAATAAAATCTTTAATATACAATAAGAAAGATGTGAGTTTTAATACAAATATTGTCTTCTAGACAATATCTACTCTCAGAATAAGCTCTCATTACATTTATTGTCACACTATTTAACAGAATAGTGAGGACTACTAATACTATCATCTGGACCATCACTCCGTTCCCCGACTAGTCCCTGCTACGTTCTCATTTTTTGAAGAGAACAGTGAAAAAAAGTATTATTAATTTGTGGCCTGTAGTGCATAGATGGACTTGGTATGATTATGACCAGAGATTATTTGGTATAATCATGACTGTAATGTTACCAATGATGTGGAAAAAGTCCTCATTTGCCTGTAGTGCATTGATGGACAGATTTGGTATAATTATGGCTATGGATTCTCTTCGGCCAAGGGTGCAAAGATGAATTGTTTTATGGCATGATCAGGACCATTGATGAAAACATGATTTTCTTTGGCCCGTAGTACATGGATAATTCGTGGTCGTGATATTAAAGAATATCCTTGGCCTGTAGTGCAGGGATGATTTGATTATGTGGATTATTTATTAAGCTGAGTCCCAGCGATAAAAGTGATGAAAACCCTTTTAAATCATAAAAGATAGTAGATTTTATTCCCTACTTGACTCTTTTAATGGATTGTATGTTCCGCTGCAGTTAAACTTGATATCTATTGTATTTTATTAGTTTAACATTGTTGAAGACTAATGATAATTTATTCTGCATTATCTTAGTCATAATATTTCTTACTGGGCTAGTTGAGCTCACCCTTTCTTTCACTGTTCTCTTCGGGAAATGAGAACGTAACCATGACTAGTCGGGGAACGGAGTGACGGTCCAGATGATAGTATTAGTAGTCCTCACTATTATGTTAAATAGTGTGACAATAAATGTAATGAGGACTTATTCTGAGAGTGGATATTGTCTAGAAGACAATATTTATATTAAAACTCACAGCTCTCTTGTTGTATATTAAAGATTATATTTATATTCTGTACCATGTATTTGGCGACTCAGAATAGGTGACGTATACCTATTTTGGGGGCATCACAGTTGGTATCAAAGCTTAGGGATATGATCCCTGACTCAGATGTGAGACAAGAACTAGGAGGGGAGAGACGGGGAATTCCTTCGCTAGTATGACCTACCTAAGTTTATTTGGTATTTAATTGGTCGGTCAGAGTATAGGGATAATATGTGATATGTTAATTAACCCTTGTTTTGTGGCAGTATTTGAAAATGGCATCCGAGATTGTTGAGAAATCAATGGAGCACAAGAGACCGTTGAGTCTCCACAGATAAATAATTAGGACAATGTGCATCAGGAAGGCGAAAATCCTCATACAAACAACAACACTGACCAAATGATGAATGATGGAATGTTCAGAGGCTTTCTGCAATTCATGCAACATCAGGCAAGAGAGACTCCTGTCCGAAATGCAGGTGGAAACACTGGCAACTCTCGGACGATCACCACTAAGCAGTTCAAGGAACTGGGACCACCGGATTTTTTTGGAGAGCCAAAACCACTTAAGGCGAAGACGTGGATAAAGTAGATCTACAAGATATTTGATGTCTTGGGATGCTCCGAGGAGCAAAAGGTTCCCTTTGCCACCTTCATGTTGCGTGCAGATGCAGATTACTGGTGGGAATCTGTAAAACGTACTCAACCTGCCGCACTGAAGATGACTTGGGAGAAGTTCCAAGAATTGTTCAACGACAAGTACTTTCCCGAAAGTATTCGTCATATGAAAGAGGTAGAGTTCATTAAGCTGGTGCAAAACAACATGACCGTGTCGAAGTACGAAGCCAAGTTTTTCGAGTTGTCCCGGTTTGCGTCCCATTTGGTTGATAATGAGGAGAGAATGACGCGAATGTTTCTAAGATGTTTGAAACCCGAGATATGTCAATATCTTATCTCTCATAAAATGTGTTTGTATTCAAATGTTGTTAATAGGGCTCAGTTATTGGAGCGCGATAATGAGTCAACCCAACCAAAAGAGAGCAGCTTGCAAAATGATAATACCAGTGATAACAGTCATCGAAGCGATGACAATAAGCGTGGAGGGAATCAACATGCCAGAAATGTTAACCACTTCGATGATAATCATGGCCAAAACAATAAGAATGGACATTTCAAGAAGAGGAGATTCAACAATGATGGAAAGACGTCAGCACCAGCACCCGTGGTTAAGGAAGGAGAACGACCACCTATTATATGTTTCAAATGAGGAGGGGAGGACACATCAGTCCAAACTGCGCGATGTCGTCCAAAGCATGTTATAATTGTGGAAGAGAAGGTCTCCTAGCCCAATTTTGTCGTTCATCGAAGACAAGTTCAGCTAGGATTGAGGCACCAAAGTATGTCCCAGAAAAGTCAAAAACCAGTAGTGCAAGGGAGAGCGTTTGTGACCTCCCAAAAAGCAAGGAACCCGAACGAGATCATCACGGGTAAGCTTATCAAATAGGTATATACCTTATTTGATACCGGGTCTACCCATTCTTTTATTTCTTTTACTTGCGCTCAACGTTTAAATTTGACTCCAGAGAAATTAGACTTTGACTTATATGTTGAAACTCCGTTGGGAAAAACCTTCATTACATCCACTGTTTATAAGTCTTGTTTGGTTCAAATCGGTACCTTCACATTACATGTCAATCTTATTTCATTGAAAATACTTGCATTTGACGTAATTCTAGGGATTGATCGGTTAACCACTCATCATGAAAAAATTGATTGTTTTCGTAAGGTTGTTAGCTTTCATATTTCTAACCAACCTATTACGCGAATTCAAGCAACGAAACCATTAAAATATTCGATTGGTCGAAGAATATTCATTTTAAACAGGGAATATTCGTACGACGGCACAATCATTTGTGGACCCCACAACGGAATTATTGTCGGATTGAGAAAACGACAAAATATTTTTTATGAAAATAACGGCGGAAGTTTTACCGTTAACTGTTGAAACACCCGGTGTTAAAAGTACATGAATACACATGGTTGCATAATAGCACACGGTATTGATTACTGATGCTTACGTGATAAGTCATTCAGTTTTATTCAACTATTGTCGATATTTTATATTATTATTAAATCAATAATTAAGATGACAGAGTTATTAATATTATTATTTGCATTATTAATGATGTCTAGAAGTTCTGCCAAAGAGAGGTTTGGTCACCTAATTGCGTGCCAATAGGGAGAAATTCTTATGGGAAGGACCTCTCTTTCCTGAAGAACTTCCTGGCATACCCCCAGAGCGTGAAATTGAATTTGTATTGACCTTGAACCCGGTACAAAACCTATTTCCAAAGCCCCATATCGAATGGCTCCTATTGAACTTCAGGAGTTAAAGACCCAATTGCAGGAATTGTTAGACATCGGTTTCATTCGTTCTAGTACTTCTTCTTGGGGTGCTCCTGTTCTATTCGTGAAGAAGAAAGATGGGAGTATGCGACTTTGTATTGATTATCGGGAGTTAAATCATGTCACCATCAAAAATAGGTACACATTACCACGTATTGATGACCTGTTTGACCAGTTGTAAGGAGCAAAATTCTTTTCAAAGATTGATCTTCGTTCCAAATATCACCAATTGAAGATTAGAACCGATGATATTCCAAAGATGGCTTTCAGAACTCAGTACGAGCATTATGAATTTCTAGTTATGTCTTTTAGATTAACTAATGCTCCTGCTGCCTTCATGGATATGATGAACCGAGTATTCAAGGAATATTTAGATCACTTTGTGGTCGTCTTTATTGATGACATCCTTATTTATTCCAAAATCCATGAGGATCATGAGCAACACTTGAGGCCGATACTCCAAAAGCTTCGTGAATATAAGCTTTATGCCAAGTTAAAGAAATGAGAGTTCTAGCTTATGGAAGTAGCATTCCTTGGGCACGTAGTATCAAGTCATGGAATATATGTTGACCCAGCAAAGATTGAAGCTATTCAAAGCTGGGAGCAACCTAAATCAGTGACCAAAGTACGTAGCTTTCTCGGCTTAGCTGGTTATTATCGGAGATTCGTAGAAGGGTTTTCTTGAATCGCTACTCCCTTAACTCAGCTGACTCGGAAAGATACAAAATTCAGTTGGAATGAGGAATATGAGAAGAGTTTTCAAGAACTCAAGAGAAGACTCATTTTAGCACCTGTTATGATAATATCATCTTGCTCGGAGGGATTTTTCATCTACAGTGATGCTTCGGGCAAAGGGTTAGGATGTGTTCTCATGCAACATGGGAAAGTCATAGCCTATGCCTCTCGATAACTCAAAGAATATGAGAGGAATTATCATACTCATGATCTAGAGTTGGCAGTTATTGTCTTCGCACTTAAAATTTGGAGGCATTACTTGTATGGGGAGAAAGTGGAGATCTTTACGGATCATAAAAGCCTCCAATATTTCTTCACTCAAAAGGAACTAAACATGCGACAGCGACGTTGGCTTGAACTGTTGAAAGATTATGATCATACCATCTAATACCATCCCGGAAAAGCGAACGTGGTAGCTGACGCGTTGAGTAGAAGATCATCTGCGGGTACGAGTGCGATATTGTCAATGCAAAGGCCCATTTTGTATGACTTGCAAAGGATGGAGATAGAGATAAAGACTCCAGGGACCCAAGTGATGATGGCGAATATACGAGTGGAACTGACTTTAATCGATAAAGTTAAAGCTGCTCAAGCTACAGACCTGGAGCTGATGCATGTGAGGAAGAAAGTACAAGAAGGTGCTATGCCAGAAGCAAGAATCGATGAAGAAGGAATACTTCGAGTCAACTCCAGACTTTGTGTTCCTAACGACCCTGAGTTAAAGTATAAAATCATGATGGAGGCGCACAACACACCGTTTGCAATCCAATCTGGGAGTACTAAAAAGTATCACGATCTTTGACATACATTTTGGTGGGGAAATATGAAGAAAGAGATAGCGCTGTTTATCTCAAGGTGTCTAATGTGTCAACGAGTCAAGGCGCAGCATCAGGTACCAAAAGGTCCATTGCAACCACTTGAAATTCCAGAATGGAAGTGGGAGCACATTACCATGGATTTCGTTACTGGCCTTCCTAAGGTTTCTCAGGCTATAGATGCAATTTGGGTCATTATTGATAGATTGACCAAGTCTGCTCATTTCTTACCTATACGAGAAACTTATACACTTGAACGTCTTGCTCGTATGTACATAAATGAGATTGTAAGATTGCATGGTATGCCAGTATCCATAATTTCTGATCGAGACCCAAGATTCACTTCACGATTTTGGGTTAGTTTGCAAAAAGCTATGGGCACGGATTTATGATTTAGTTCAGCATATCATCCTCAAACGGACGGACAATCAGAGAGGACTATTCAAACTCTTGAAGATTTATTAAGACTCTGTGTCCTTGACTTCAAGGGAAGTTGGGACAAGTTCTTACCATTAGTGGAGTTTTCCTACAACAACAGTTATCAATCAAGCATTGGTAGGCTCCATTCGAAGCATTGTATGGAATAAAGTATCGTTCTCTAGTATGCTGGGATGAGGTGGGTGAAGCAACGTTGTTGGGACCGGAGTTGGTACGTATGACTGCAAAAAAGATTCAAACCATCCGACAACGTATAAAAATCTCACAAGACCGATAAAAGAGTTATGATGATCTTCATCAAAAGGACGTGGAATTCGATATTGGAGATCATGTGTTGTTACGTGTTGCTCCATAGAAATGAGTTACGAGATTTGGAAAGAGAGGAAAGCTCAATCCTCGATTCATTGGGCCATTTTTAATCCTCGATTGAGTAGGGACTGTAGCCTATAGACTCGCTTTACCGCCAAGTATGTCTCGTGTTCATAACATTTTTCATATATCCATGTTACGTAAATATGTGAAAGACCCGAACCACATTATTGAGTTAGAACCGGACGAAATAGCAGAAGATTTAACATATGAAGGGGTTCCTGTTCAAATCTTGGATAAGAAGGAACAAATTCTACGCTCCAAGGTTATACCTCAAGTCAAAGTATTATGGAGGAACCACGATGTTGAGGAAATGACCTGGGAGTTAGAATCTGAAATGATATCAAGGTATCCTTACCTCTTCGACATATCAGGTACGTACCCTAATTTCGAGGGCAAAATTTCATAAGAATGGGAGATTGTAAGACCACAACTTTTATGAATAAAGATGAATTTTCTATAATTATTATTTTTAAATATTATGGAATGAATTTGATATAATGTTATTGTGACGCCCCCAAAATAGGTACACATCACCTATTTTGAGTCGTCAAATACATGGTACAGAATACAAATACAATCTTTAATATACAACAAAAAAGTTTTGAGTTTTAATATAAATATTGTCTTCTACACAATATCCACTCTCAGAATAAGTCCTCATTATATTTATTGTCACACTATTTAACAGAATAGTGAGGACTACTAATACTATCATCTGGACCGTCACTCCGTTCCCCGACTAGTCCCGGCTGCGTTCTCATTTCCTAAAGAGAACAGTGAAAAAAAGGGTGAACTCAACTAGCCCAGTAAGAAATATTATGACTAAGATAATGCAGAATAAATTATCATTAGTCTTCAACAGTGTTAAACTGATAAAATACAATAGACATCAAATTTAACTATAGCGGAATAAGCAATCCATTAAAAGAGTCAAGTAGAGAATAAAATCTACTATCTTTTATTATTTAAAAGGTTTTTCATCACTTTTATCGCTGGGATTCAACTTAATAAATAATTCACCTCATCCCCGCACTACGGCCAAGGATATTCATAAGTATCACAACCACAAATTATCCATGTACTACGGGGCAATGATATTCGTGTATTCATCAATGGTCATGATCATGCCAACAACTGTCCATCAATGCACTACGGACTAATGAGGACTTTTACCACATCATTTGTAGCATTACGGTCATGATTACACCGAATAATCCCCGGTCATAATCATACTAAGTCCATCTATGCACTACAGGCCACAGATGACTTTCAACAAAATATAAACATGAGGATGATGACAATGATATAAGAATTCAATAAAACAAATTCAAGAATTAATTTATTTAGGAACTAATAACGTCCAAATTGTCAACATGATACTTCTTTGTAGAGTAAAATTGAAGAAATGCTCAGAAGAATATTTTCACGAAAAGATACTGGATGAAGCGCAAATATTAAGGATATTCCACTAATTTCATGGAGTATAGAAGTCAAAACTTTAACCAACTGAGTATAATAAAGAATGGAATAACAAAAGAAATCCCCATGCATGTGGTACTTCGCATAGACAGGTTATTCCAACAAAATATTAAATAACGGAATCAGGTCAGGCGTAATACGCACCGACAGGATATTCCAATAGAATAATAAAGAATGGAATAACAACAGAAATCACCATACATGTGGTACTTCGCATAGACAAGTTATTCCAGCAGAATAATAAATAACGGAATCAGGTCCGGCGTAAAATGCACAGACAAGATATTCCAACAGAATAATAAAGACGGAACCAGGTCTGGCGTAAAATGCACAGACAGGATATTCCAACAGAATAATAAAGACAGAACCAGGTCCGGCGTAAAACGCACAGACAGGATATTCCAACAGAATAATAACGAATGGAATAACAACAGAAATCACCAAGTATAGGGTAGACCGCGTATACAGGTTATTCCAACAGAATAATAAAGAATGGAATAACAGAATAACAGAAGTTCTCATCATGAATATGAAAAAAAATAATACCCCTTACCGTAAAAGAAGAGTATTCCGACTTGTAGGGCGAGAATATTCTTTAAGAAAGCTAGCATTACGCTCAAAGCTTCTTAAAACTCTAAAGAAATACGCTTAAGATTATAGAAGAGAATTTCTCTGAATTTCTGGTGTGATTTCTATTCTAACTAAGCATCCTATTTATAGGAGAATAGAAAGGCACTGTGCAAGAAAATCACGGATGCAATCGTTGTATAATTCACGGATGAAAACTTTAAGAATCACGGATGCTTAATTTCAAACAACCATCGAATAAAAACATAGCAACAAAAATAAAATAATATATATATATATATATATATATATATATATTTATATATATATATTCCACCCACCACACACATTACAAACTTATATATATAAATACCCTCAATATTTTTAACAATATTTATCATCATTATTATAATTCACAATATTAATCGACCAGGTCGTTCCCAGAAAAAAGGAGGCTTTCCAATAAGGATTTCTCCCTACTGGCGCGCACTTAGGTGACCAAACCTCTCCTTGGCAGAACTTCTAGACATTGTTAATATTGCAAATAATAATATTAATAACTCTGTCGTTTCAATTATTGATTTAATAATATATAAAAATATCTACAATAATTGAATCAAATAACGTGAGATACTATGCAATAATTACTATAGCAATAATTTGAACAAAACTAAGTGGCTTCTCACGTAAGCATCAATAATCAATACCGTGTGCTACTATACAACCACGCGTATTACTGTACTTTTAACACCGGGTGTTTCAACAGTTAACAGTAAAACTTCCATCGTTATTTTTATATAAAATATTTTTGTCGTTTTCTCAATCTGACAATAATTCCGTTATGGGGTCCACCAATGATTGTGCCGTCGTACGAATATTCCATGTTTAAAATGAATATTCCCCGATGAATCGAATATTATATAACAACTTGCGTACTTTGCAAAATTTATAAATATTACCCACAACTATAACATTATATCAAATTTATTCCATAATATTCAAAAATGATAATTATAGAAAATACATTTTTATTCATAAAAGTTGGGGTCTTACAATCTCCCCTTCTTATGAAATTTCGCCCTCGAAATTAGGGTACGTACCTGGTATGTCGAAGAGGTAAGGGTACCTTGATTTTATTTTAGATTCTAACTCCCATGTCATTTCCTCAACATCGTGGTTCCTTCATAAAACTTTGACTTGAGGTATAACCTTGGAGCGTAGAATATGTTCCTTCTTATCCAAGATTTGAACAGGAACCTCTTCATACGTTAAATCTTCCGCTATTTCGTCCGATTCTAACTCAATAATGTGGTTCGAGTCTTTCACATATTTACGTAACATGGATATATGAAAAACGTTATGAACACGAGACATACTTGGCGGTAAAGTGAGTCTATAGGCTACAGTCCCTACTCGATCGAGGATTAAAAATGGGCCAATGAATCGAGGATTGAGCTTTCCTCTCTTTCCAAATCTCGTAACTCCTTTCCATGGAGCAACACGTAACAACACATGATCTCCAATATCGAATTCCACATCCTTTCGATGAAGATCATCATAACTCTTTTGTCGGTCTTGTGAGGTTTTTATACGTTATCGAATCGTTTGAATCTTTTCCATAGTCATACGTACCAACTCCGGTCCCAAAAACGTTGCTTCAACCACCTCATCCCAGCATACTGGAGAACGACACTTTCTTCCATACAACGCTTCGAATGGAGCCATGCCAATGCTTGGTTGATAACTGTTGTTGTAGGAAAACTCCACTAATGGTAAGAACTTGTCCCAACTTCCCTTGAAGTCAAGGACACAGAGTCTTAATAAATCTTCAAGATTTTGAATAGTCCTCTCTGATTGTCTGTCCGTTTGAGGATGATATGCCGAACTAAATCGTAAATCCGTGCCCATAGCTTTTTGCAAACTAACCCAAAATCGTGAAGTGAATCTTGGGTCTCGATAAGAAACGATGGATACTGGCATACCATGCAATCTTACAACCTCGTTTATGTACATACGAGCAAGACTTTCAAGTGTATAAGTTTCTCGTATAGGTAAGAAATGAACAGACTTGGTCAATCTATCAACAATGACCCAAATTACATCTATACCCTGAGAAACCTTGGGAAGACTAGTAACGAAATCCATGGTAATGTGCTCCCACTTCCATTCTGGAATTTCAAGTGGTTGTAATGGACCTTTTGGTACCTGATGCTCCACCTTGACTCGTTGACACGTTAGACACCGTGAGATAAACAGCGCTATCTCTCTCTTCATATTTCCCCACCAAAATGTATGTCAAAGATCATGATACATTTTAGTACTCCTAGATTGGATTGCAAACGGTGTGTTGTGCTCCTCCATCATGATTTTATACTTTAACTCAGGGTCGTTGTGACGCCCCCAAAATTCGGACACCCATATCTCGAATTCGGTGCATCACGTGCAACTACGAATATCCTACTAAATCATTAACAACGGAAATACTAGAATAAATTACATTGATATAATATAAATATTCGCATCCCAAGGTACCGTAACCATTACTACGATAATTCAGTGATTAACTTAAACATACTTAATCATTCTTGAATACATCATAACAATCATAACAATAATAATAATACATCTAGTCTTAAGGACTAAGTTATTCAGTCGCCTTGCCCTTTCCTTTGTCCTGTCCTGAAGTACCGCCTTGCTCTGCCTTAACTGAAATGTTTTTAGGAAGCAAGAATGAGCAACAAGTTTGCCCAGCAAGTAATATTTCCAGAAGAACAAGCAGTTATAGCATTTAGATCTTTCAAGGGTATAATAATAATTGGCAGTTTAAGGATATTAAAATCATCAAGAGTATTCAATAGGTGTCGCTATAGACTGAAGGATATCAACAACTTTCAGGATTTATTCATTTCGAGGTTCAATATGAATGAGCACTGAGCAGTCACTAAGGACTAAGAACTCTTACTAGAATTAACAGTATTACACTGTAATCCACTATAAACGAGTACAACAGGTGATCAGCCTAAAGTACCCTACATTATGCATAACATTTAATCATACTCATGCGCGCGCGTCGGTTCCCCGACCATATATAATTTCCCCTTCAATGAGGGTTGTTCATCTCAGTAGATTTACGATAGTCCGCACCAAGTCAATTGGTTTGGATAACTTTTAACACATGATAATAGTCTAGTCGAATCAAAGGCTTAGACAATTTTTTAATGCATTTAAGAACGATAAGTCCAATGCTTGCAACAACGTCAAGGTATACGAATGATTTTCGAATAGAAACAGATATTTGCTTGAAAAATTGATTGATATGACAACAATTCAAATGCGTATAGTGTGATAATTAAGGAACTTGCAACACAATAATAATAGTGTTCGGATACTTGCTCAATGTAAATTTGAGTGAGGTTAGGGAACTTGCAACACAATAATAATAGTGTTCGGATACTTACTCAATGTAAATTTTTGTGAGGTTAGGGAACTTGCAACACAATAATAATAGTGTTCAGATACTTACTCAATGTAAATTTGAGTGAGGTTAGGGAACTTGCAACACAATAATAATAGTGTTCGAATACTTACTCAATGTAAATTTGAGTGAGATTAGGGAACTTGCAACACAATAATAATAGTGTTCGGATACTTACTCAATGTAAATTTGAGTGAGGTTAGCGAACTTGCAACACAATAATAATAGTGTTCGGATACTTACTCAATGTAAATTTGAGTGAGGTTAGGGAACTTACAACACAATAATAATAGTGTTCGGATACTTACTCAATGTAAATTTGAGTGAGGTTAGGGAACTTGCCTTTAGCGTTGATTACTATTTGTAGCGAAAATCACCTCAATGAACTATGGTTGTCCTATTCATGTAAGTATAGGTATTCATTAGCCAAACACACTTGATATACATATATAAACAACATGTACACATAACACATTTTTCTTTCTATCTATGTATACTGCAGCACCCATCAGAACTCATAGTTGTACACTAACATGCTCATACTTTTGACCACTGCTAGTTTATTCATAATCTGTCTTCTTCGTAGTTCCAAGAGGTTCATTGTTTTAAGTAGACCATAACATCTATCAATCCCACCGACCCTTTTCTACGCATGTTTGCAGGCATTAGATTTATTTTCCCGAAGTTAGTAAAATTCTCTACTTAGAACTCATTCGTGTAATAACAGTTTATAGCAGTATAGGAATATTTATTAATCCATCCTTATATCAAGTTATGATGCTGTCTCTGAGTCCCAGGACATCTCGCCATGTCCGAAGCCGAAGACATCTGGTCATGTCCGAAGCCGAAGACATCTGGCCATGTCCGAAGATATTACGACTTGTCCGAAGACAACACGCTTCGTCCGAAGACATTACGACTTGTCCGAAGACAACACGCTAATTCTTTCGAAGACAACACGCTTTGTTCGAAGACATTACGGCTTGTCCAAAGACAACACGCTTTGTCCGAAGACATTACGACTTGTCCGAAGTCAGCTCCTTCCGAGACTTCGGTCTACACTATTTCGACAAAGTCTAAGTTTGTTGGGTTAATTTCATTAAGACTTTACTATATGCATATAACCTAAGGGAATTTCTTAATACATGGTCTAACACGACCGAACCCATCAGCTGGTTCCTAAGTACGGTGCAGCTGCACCCCATGGAGTTCAGAAGCAGTGAACATGCTCTGTTTTACAGAGTAGCCACAACTTGATTCCAGACAATTATTAATGTATTCATGCACGAAAGTAAACTTTCCAAACACCCTATATCATGCTAATTCATCATACTTGACCTATTAATGTAGGAAAAACCGAGAATCAAACAAGACTCAAGTTAAGAACGAAGTAGAAATTATATCTTCTCGAGCTTTAACCTTGATATCTCACACACTGATTTGGTAATGCTTAGCAACTAGGAATTCTTTACTCAAATTTCTCCAACACTCTTATCAGTATAACAGACTGCCATGGTGGCTTGTATTTAAAGAGAAAAGCATGGATTAGACACTTGCTTTACCCAATGTTGGGATTCATGGTGCAATAGAAATGAAAAATGGTTATTTAAGGAGTTGTTTAACCACTCCATACCAGCCACTGAGCTAGCCCTGCATGCCTAGGATTAGCAGCTTAAAAGTTTACGTAAAGAGAGTTTGGGCTACTGTTCCTTGTACTTGGTGACCCTTAATTTGGGACAAGAGAATAGATCTCAGACATAGACATGGGGCTAGTCGGTCGGGTCCACTGCCCCACTCCACATTCTATTTAACCAACACCTTGTACTATCAGTTAACTATTTTGTTGGATTCCAAATTGGATTTTAAATATCCCAAGTTTATTGGGCTAACTCAAAAGTCCATCAATTGACTTTATTGGGCTAGACTCCCAATTTATTATTTGGATTACAAACATGTAAATACTTAATTTTTCCTCACTAATTTCATCATTGTGTCACACAAGACATCTCATAAACCTTCCATAATTCTCCACATCTTATCAATTATTAAAAGTTAAATTTTAATTCAATTGAGTTACTCACCTCATTCCATGTAAGCATTTATAAAATAATCACAAGCTCTATTTATAAATAATAATATTAAATCATAAAATTTACGGTTATTACAGTCGTTAGGAACACAAAGTCTGGAGTTGACTCGAAGTATTCATTCTTCATCGATTTTTGCTTCCGGCATAGCACCTTCTTATACTTTCTTCCTCATATGCATCAGCTCCAGGTTTGTAGCTTGAGCAGCTTTAACTTTATCGATTAAAGTCGGTTCCACTCGTATATTTGCCATCATCACTTGGGTCCCTGGAGTCTTTATCTCTATCTCCATCATTTGCAAGTCATACAAAATGGGCCTTTGCGTTGACAATATCGTACTCGTACCCGCATATGATCTTCTACTCAATGCGTCAGCTACCACGTTCGCTTTTTCAGGATGGTATTAGATGGTATGATCATAATCTTTCAACAGTTTAAGACAACGTCGTTGTCGCATGTTTAGTTCCTTTTGAGTGAAGAAATATTTGAGGCTTTTATGATCCGTAAATATCTCCACTTTCTCCCCATATAAGTAATGCCTCCAAATTTTAAGTGCGAAGACAACAGCTGCCAACTCTAGATCATGAGTATGATAATTTCCCTCATATTCTTTGAGTTATCGAGAGGCATAGGCTATGACTTTCCCATATTGCATGAGAACACATCCTAACCCTTTGCCCGAAGCATCACTATAGATGAAAAATCCCCCCGAGCCAGATGGTATTGTCAGAACAGGTGCTGAAATGAGCCTTCTCTTGAGTTCTGGAAAACTCTTCTCACATTCCTCACTCCAACCGAATTTTGTATCTTTTCGAGTTAGCTGAGTTAAGGGATTAGCGATTCGAGAAAACCCTTCCACGAATCTCCGATAATAACCAGCTAAGCCGAGAAAGCTACGTACTTCGGTCACTGATTTAGGTTTCTTCTAGCTTTGAATAGCCTCAATCTTTGCTGGGTCAACAGATATTCCATGACTTGATACCACGTACCCAAGAAATGCTAATTCCTCAAGCCAGAACTCGCATTTCTTCAACTTGGCATAAAGCTAATATTCATGAAGCTTTTGGAGTATCAGCCTCAAGTGTTGCTCATGATCTTCACGGCTTTTGGAATAAATAAGGATGTCATCAATAAAGACGACCACAACGTGATCTAAATATTCCTTGAATAGTTGGTTCATCATATCCCTGAAGGCAGCAGGAGCATTAGTCAATCCAAAAGACATGACTAGGAATTCATAATGAGTGTACCGAGTTCTGAAAGCCGTCTTTAGAATGTCATCGGTTCTAATCTTCAATTGGTGATATCCGGAACGAAGATCAATCTTTGAAAAGAATTTGGCGCCTTGAAACTGGTCAAACAAGTCATCAATACGTGGCAATGGGTACCTATTTTTGATGGTGATATGATTCAACTCCCGATAATCAATACAAAGTCGCATACTCCCATCTTTCTTCTTCACGATTAGAACAGGAGCACCCCAAGAAGAAGTACTAGAACGAATGAAACCGATGTCTAACAATTCCTAAAATTGGTCTTTAACTCCTGAAGTTCAATAGGAGCCATTTGATATGGGGCTTTGAAAATGGGTTTTATACCGGGTTCAAGGTCGATACAAAATTCAATTTCACATTCTGGGGGTAGGCCAGGAAGTTCTTCAGGGAAGACATCAGGAAATTCATTAACAATAGAAATATCACTCAAAACTGACGTATTTTTGTTTAGATCCGTGACATGAGCTAAGAAAGCTTGACATCCGTTTTTCAATAAACGAATAACTTTATGGCTTGAGATGACAGTGATTGATTTTAATGGCTTGGTTGCTTGAATTCGCATAATAGGTTGGTTAGGAATATGAAAGCTAACAACCTTACAAAAACAATCAATTTTTGTATGATGAGTAGTTAACCAATCAATCCCTAGAATTAAGTCAAATGCAAGTATTTTTAATGAAATATGATCGACAGGTAATGTGAGGGTACCGATTTGAACCAAACAAGACTTATAAACAGTGGATGTAATGAAGGTTTCTCCCAACGGAGTTTCAACAGATAAGTCAAAGTCCAATTTCTCCGGAGTCAAATTTAAACGTTGAGCACAAGTAGGAGAAATAAAAGAATGGGTAGAACCGGTATCAAATAAGGTATATACTTCGCTAGAGTTTATAATAAGCTTACCCGTGATGACCTCATTCGGGCTCCTTGCTTTCTGGGAGGTCACGACAAACGCTCTCCCTTGCACTACTGGCTTTGACTTTTCTGGGGCGTCCTTTGGTGCCTCCATCCTAGCTGAGCTTGTCTTCGGTGAATGACAAAATTGGGATAGGTGACCTTTTCTTCCACAATTATAACATGCTTTGGACGGCATCGCACTGTTTGGACTGATGTGTCCCTCCCCTCCGTATTTGAAGCATATGATAGGTGGTCGTTCTCATTCCTTAACAACAGGTGCTGATGCTGACGTCTTTCCATCATTGTTGAATCTCCTCTTCTTGAAATGTCCATTTTTATTGCTTTGGCCATGATTACACCGAAGTGGTTACCATTTCTGGCATGTTGATTTCCTCCAAGCTTATTGTCACCGCTTCGATGACTGTTATCACTTGTATTATCATTTTACCGGCTGCTCTCTTTTGGTTGGACTCATTATTGCGCTCCAATAACTGAGCCCTATTAACAATATCTGAATATAAAAATAGTTTATGAGAGATAAGATATTGACGTATCTCAGGTTTTAAACCTCTTAGAAACATTCGCGTCATTTTCTCCTCATTATCAACCAAATGGAACGCAAACTAGGACAGCTTGGTAAACTTGGCTTCGTACTGCGACACGGTCATGTTGTTTTGCTCCAGTTTAATGAACTCTACCTTTTTCATGTGGCGAATACTTTCGGGAAAGTACTTGTCGTTGAACAGTTCTTGAAACTTTTCCTAAGACATCTTCAGTGCGGCAGGTTGAGTACACTTTACAGATTCCCACCAGTAATCTGCCTCTACCCGTAACATGAAGGTGGCAAAGAAAACCTTTTGCTCCTCGGAGCAACCCAAGACATCAAATATCTTGTTGATCTGTTTTATCCACGTCTCCGCCTTAAGTGGTTTTGGCTCTCCAAAAAACTCCGGTGGTCCCAGCTCTTTGAACTGTTTTGCGGTGACCGTCCGAGAGTTACCAGTGTTTCCACCTGCATTTTGGACAGGAGCCGCTCTCGCCTGATGTTATATGAATTGCATGAAGCCTCGGAACATTCCATCGTTCATCATTTGGTCAGTGTTGTTGTTTACCTGAAGATTGTCACCTTCCTGATGCACATTATCCTGATTATTGATATGTAGAGACTCAAAAGTCTCATGTGCTCCATTGATGTTCTCAACATTCTCGGATGTCATTTTCAAACACTGCCACAAAATAAGGGTTAATTAACATATCATATATTATCCCTATACTCTGACCAACCAATTAAATATTAAATAAACTTAGGTAGGTCATACTAGCGAAGGAATTCCCCATCTCTCCCCTCCTAGTTCTTGTCTCACATCTTAGCTAGGGATCATATCCCTAAACTTTGATACCAACTGTGACGCCCCCAAAATAGGTACACATCACCTATTCTGAGTCGCCAAATACATGGTACAAAATACAAATACAATCTTTAATATACAACAAGAAAGCTGTGAGTTTTAATACAAATATTGTCTTCTAGACAATGTCCACTCTCAGAATAAGTTCTCATTACATTTATTGTCACACTATTTAACAGAATAGTGAGGACTACTAATACTATCATATGGACTGTCACTCCGATACCCGACTAGTCCCGACTACGTTCTCATTTCATAAAGAGAACAGTGAAAGAAAGGGCGATCTCAACTAGCCTAATAAGAAATATTATGACTAAAATAATGCAGAATAAATTATCATTAGTCTTCAACAGTGTTAAACTGATAAAATACAATAGACATCAAGTTTAACTGCAGCGGGATAAGCAATCCATTAAAAGAGTCAAGTAGAGAATAAAATCTACTATCTTTTATGATTTAAAAGGTTTTTCATCACTTTTATCACTGGGACTCAGCTTAATAAATAATTCACCTCATCCCTACACTACGGCCAATGATATTCATAAGTATCACAACCACAAATTATCCATGCACTACGAGCCAAGGATATTCGTGTATTCATTAATGGTCATGATCATGCCAACAACTGTCCATCAATGCACTACGGGCCAATGAGGACTTTTACCACATCATTTATAACATTACGGTCATGATTACACCGAATAATCCCTGGTCATAATCATACCAAGTCCATCTATGCACTACAGGCCACAGATGACTTTCAACAAAATATAAACATGAGGATGATGACAATGATATAAGAATTCAATAAAACAAATTCAAGAATTAATTTATCCAGGAACTAATAACGTCCAAATTGTAAACATGATACTTCTTTGTAGAGTAAAATTCAAGAATGCTCAGAAGAATATTTCCACGAAAAGATACTGGATGAAGCGTAAATATCAAGGATATTCCACTAATTTCATGGAGTATAGAAGTCAAAACTTTAACCAACTGAGTATAATAAAGAATGGAATAACAAAAGAAATCACAATGCATGCGGTACTTCGCATAGACAGGTTATTCCAACATAATATTAAATAACAGAACCAGGTCAGGCGTAATACGCACCGACATGATATTCCAATAGAATAATAAAGAATGGAATAACAACAGAAATCACCATGCATGCAGTACTTCACATAAACAAGTTATTCCAGTAGAATAATAAATAACGAAATAAGGTCCGGTGTAAAATGCACAGATAAGATATTCCAACAGAATAATAAAGACGGAATCAGGTATGGCGTAAAACGCACAGACAAGATATTCCAACAGAATAATATTGACGGAACCAGGTCAGGCGTAAAATGCACAGATAGGATGTTCCAACAGAATAATAACGAATGGAATAACAACAGAAATCACCAAGTATAGGGTAGACCACATATACAGGTTATTCCAACAGAATAATAAAGAATGGAATAACAGAAGTTCTCTTCATGAATATGAAAAAAAAAACTCCTTACCGTAAAAGAAGAGTATTCCGACTGGTAGGGCGAGAATATTCTTTAAGAAAGCTAGCACTACGCTCAAAGCTTCTTAAAACTCTAAAGAAATACGCTCAAGATTATAGAAGAGAATTTCTCTGAATTTCTGGTGTGATTTCTATTCTAACTAAGCATCCTATTTATAGGAGAATAGAAAGGCGCTGTGCAAGAAAATCACGGATGCAATCGTTGTATAATTCACGGAAGAAAACTTTGAGAATCACGGATACTTAATTTCAAACAACCATCCAATAAAAACAATGCAACAAAAATAAAATATAATATATATATAAACACATACTGCCATTATATATATATATATATATATATATATATATATATATATATATATATATTATGTATATGTTTGAAAAGTGGTCAGAAGGTGGGGGATTTATGTTGGTTACGGGGGGAAGAAAAAAACAAGTGGTGTATATAATATATATATATATATATATATATATATATATAGAGAGAGAGAGAGAGAGTCCGGATCCAGTCCGGGATCCCGGACTCTACTAAAATACGGACTTTTTTTTTTTTTTTTTTTTTGCTTTTTTTTTTTTGAAACAACAAAAAAAAAAAAAAAAAATTATGGAATTGAAATTTTTTCATAATACAGTGTTTTGGGCGTGATTTGGATGCCTATAACGAAATATGGCTGTATAGTCTGGGCAGACTATACATACATTGGTTGAGGTAGGTGTTAAAAACACACCCAAAACACTTTATTTTGGAAAAATTTCAGTTCCATAAATTTTTTTTTTTTTTTAGTTGTTCTACCAAAAAAAAAAAAAAAAAAAAATTTGGGGTCAGGATTTGATCAGGTCCGGGAGTCCGGACCTGATCCTGGTTATATATATATATATATATATTCCACCCACCACACACATTACAAACTTATATATATAAATACCCTCAATATTTTTAACAACATTTATCATCATTATTATAATTCACAATATAAATCGACCAGGTCGTTCCCAGGAAAGAGGGGGCTTTCCAATAAGGATTTCTCCCTATTGGCGCGCAATTAGGTGACCAAACCTCTCCTTGGCAGAACTTCTAGACATCGTTAATATTGCAAATAATAATATTAATAACTCTATCGTCTCAATTATTGATTTAATAATATATAAAAATATCGACAATAATTATATCAAATAACGTGAGATACTATGCAATAATTACTATAGCAATAATTTGAACAAAACTGAGTGACTTCTCACGTAAGCATCAATAATCAATACCATGTGCTACTATGCAACCACACGTATTACTATACTTTTAACACCGAGTGTTTCAACAGTTAACAGTAAAGCTTCCGTCGTTATTTTTATAAAAAATATTTTTGTCGTTTTCTCAATCCGACAATAATTCCGTTGTGGGTCCACCAATGATTGTGCCGTCGTACGAATATTATATAACAACTTGCGTACTTTGCAAAATTTATAAATATTACCCACAACTATAAAGATTAATTTTTCTATAAATATCATTTTTGAATATTAAGGTGTGAATTTGTTATAATGTTATAGTTGTGGGTAATATTTATAAATTTTGCAAAGTAAGTAAGTTGTTATAAAATATTCGATTGGTCGGAGAATATTCATTTTAACATGGAATATTCGTACGACGGCACAATCATTGGTGGACCCTACAACGAAATTATTGTTTGAATTAAAAAACGACAGAAGTAATTTTTTATGAAAATAAAGACGAAAGTTTTATCGTTACCTGTTGAAATACCCGGTGATAAAAGTACAGTAATACGCATGGTTGCATAGTAACACACAGTATTTATTATTGATGTTTACGTGAGAAGTCATTCAATTTTATTCAATTATTGCTATAGTAATTGCTGCATAGTATCTCATGTTATTTAATTCAATTATTGTTAATATTTTATATTATTACATCAATAATTGAGATGACAAGTTATTCTTATTATTATTTGCATTATTGACAATGTCTAGAAAATTCTGTCGTGGAAAGGGGTTAATTAAGTTATTTAATTGCGCGTCAATAGGGAGAAATCCTTATCGAAAAGCCCCCTCTTTCCTGGGAATGATCTGGTTGTTAATATTACAAGTTATATTATTGATGAATAAATATTGTTAAAAATGTTGAGGGGATTTTATGAAGTATTTGATGTAAATTTTTCTTATTTTATGGACCACCATTTACCCATTTTTTAAAATAATCGGTAGAAGATTATTCAGTATTGATAGGTAAATTTTTCTTATATTTTGATGATAACAATTATGTTTTAAATAAATATTTAATATATTTATTTATTTTATTATTTACTATTTTTACTTGAATTAATTTGTTACTGACCTTGATATTTTATGTCAAGTGTTGAATAAATTAATTCATATATTATTCAAGGTAAGGATAACCTATTTCTTTTTCTGAAATATCAAAGTTGGGCAAAATTCTTTTAACTAACAAAAATAATATTACAATATACATAATATATCATATTATATATGTATATACTAGTATATGTTAAAGTGCATAAAAAATTGTATGTGTGTATATGCTAAGTATCAAAACCGTGTATGTGTGTGCTAAAACCATGTCATTAATATTGGGACAAAACTTGTAAGACTTGCTAGGATTAAAAACATGTGGTCAAAATGCATATTAAATGATATGTTGGTTAAAAAGCGCCTGGGCGGATTTCAACCTCTTTACCGCGTATAAGCTTAATCAAATATGGACCATTCAATTCAAAAATGTTTGATCTAAACCATACATTCAAAAATTATTTTTCTAAATGACAATTTTGCCCCAAATTCAAAAATTCTATAAATAGGGAGTATTTCATTCATTTGATTTTTACCAATTCAGTGAAAAGAAAATCATACTCTCCTTGCCTACATTCTCTCTAAAGTTTTATACAGAAGTTCTGATTATTATTGAAGAGAAAAATTGGTCCACGTATTGAGATAAGTTTAAATTTTGAAATTATTTCTTACGTGTGTTATATATATAGATATACAAATACTTATTGTTCTACACAATTCTATATATCTATATTTCATCTATTTATCAAATAAAAGGATACTTGGGCGCCGCAAGGCTACGGAGATAAACCTCTATGGAGAGGAATCCAACCATACGATTCCTTATAGTCTTCAGTAACCTTTTATTGATATTATTTATATAAATATCGTAAAATAGATAAGACACTTGATAGCTCAAAACAACACTGAGATACTGCTCCAAAAAGAGTAGTCATCCGAACCGGATTTGAGAATCGTAGTGATCTATTCGAATATATTTATATAGATATCAATTGTGAAAATTATAAATTCTGTTATACTTGGGCGCCGCAAGGCTACGGAGATAAACCTTTACGGAGAGAAATCCGACCGTACGATTCCTTATAGTACAAAGTGACACTATTTATAATTAGTTCACATAATAGATAAAATATTCTTATATATTATTTGAGTTAAACAAATAATATTTGTTATATCAATTTATGCTTAACTAAAATTATATTTGATCTAATTTCTTCACATGAGTATTAATTTATTAAATACTTGATAACTCAGAAACAATTCAAATCCATAGAAAAACACTCTTTATTTTATAGAATTGTCAATTCTTCATAAAGTGCTATAATATTATATAGTTGCTTTATCAGAAGCATAAGTGGATCTAAACAAAAATTCTATCTGAATTAAAGAAGTTTATTATTAAAATATATTGAACTTTTATTATTTAGTCTTAACTCTCTATCTGCTTATTTAAGAAGCATTACGTTGTACTTAAACTTGTATCAGCTTTTTCAAGAAGCAACTTGTTGTAAACTTATTTGTAAACAGAAAAAGATATAGAGTTAGTTTATTTTATGTACTTGTGAGAAAGACGAGTAATTCTTCGACCAAGACCAGAGTCTTAGAGAGGTCAGCGGGAAGTTGGGTCTCTAGTGTACTTGTGAGGTGAGAAAGAGGTTGTTGTTTCAAGATCAGATCATAGAATAGAACTGAACTCAAAATAAGTACAACTAAGATTGAGGAAGGATCGGGGAGCTTGCTGTCAAAGATAGATTAGTTGGGATTAGTTGAAAGTTTGTCTTTAAAACTTTGTAAAGGCTTCTCCGCATGTTGAAGGAGTTGATTATTACTGATAGCAGCAACATACCAAGGGGTGTATGTTGTGAACCAGATAAATCTCTGTGCATTGTGTGATTGAATTTTTACTGTCTTGCATATTAATTTTAACACTGTAAATTAATAATTTAAAAATTCAAAAAGGCCTTAGATAATTTTTTAAATCTGTTATAATCTATTCAACCCCCCCTTTCTAGATTATTATTGGACTTTCAAGTATATATATATATATATGTGTGTGTGGGGGGGGGGCCCACATGTGGGAAGAAAAATGTGTATGGAGGGGAAGAATTGTGTAGTCACGAGAGGGGAGGGGGGGAATGAAGAAAAAAACTGATGTTATATATATATATATATATATTATAAGTTTTGTTTTATTAGATTATAAATAGAATATATTATATTTTATTTAAAGTTTTTATTTTATTAGAATATTTTATTGCACAGTAATGAATAGTAAAATCAAAATTTTTAGAAACTTTCGCCGGTGCGTCGCCCGTGAATTTCAATCAGTGTGCGTCCGTGATTTTATTCAAATAGTATCATTTTCATTCTCCTATAAATAGGATGCTTAGTTTAGAATTGAAAATCACACCAGAATCAGAGAATTCTTCTTCTATAATATTGAGCGTATTTCTTTCGAGTTTTAGGAAGCTTTGAGCGTAGAAAACAATATAAGTTTTCTTCAAGAATATTCTCGCGCTATACCAGTTGGAATACTCTACTTTTTAAGGTAAATGATATTATTTTTGTTCAGTATTCGTAAGAAATAATATTTTCTTCCATACTTTGTAGTATGTAAGTAATATTATTTTATTTCAAATTTCGAATTCTACACTTATTTTGTTAAAGTTTTGGCTTCTATACTCCATAAAATTAGTACAATATCCTTAAAATTTGAGTTTCATCCAGTATCTTTTCATGGAAATATTATTCTGAACATTCTTGATAAGTTTTAACTTTTTTATGCCAGAGTACTATTCACGGGGTACTATTCACCAAGGGCACTATTCATGACAAAAATTGATTTTTATCGGTCTAAATTATTTTCGATGCAATATTTTTCTTGAATTTTACTCCACAAAGCAGTATCATGTTAAAAATTTGGACATTATTGAATTCTGAATAAATTAAATTATAAATCTTTAAAAAAATTTCCTTTGTTTTTTTTAATTGAATTCTTATATCATTGTCATCATCATGCATGCTTATATTGTGATGAAAGTCATCTTTGGCTTACGTGCATAGATGAACTGTTGATTGGTATGATTATGACCAGAGATTAATCGGTATAATCATGACCGTAATGTTACAAATGATGTGATAAAAGTCCTCATTGACCCGTAGTGCATTGATGGACAGTTGTTGGCATGATCATGACCATTGGTGAAAACACGAATATCCTTGCCCCGTAGTGCATGGATAATTCGTGGTCGTGATACTAATAAATATCATTGGCCCGTAGTGCATGGATAATTCAGTGATGTTGATTATTTATTAAGCTAAGTCTCAGCGATAAAATTGATGATAAACTTTTTAAATCATAGAAGATAGTAGATATCATGCTCTACTTGACTCTTCTGATGGATTGCTTGTTTCGCTGCAGTTAAACTTGATATTTATTATATTTTATCAGTTTAACACTGTAGAAGGCTAACAATAATTTATTATACAATATCGTAGTCATAGTATTTTTTACTATGCTAGTTGAGCTCACCCTTTTGCTTTCATTGTTCTCTTCAGGAAATGAGAACATAGTCGGGACTAGTCGAGGAACGGAGTGACGGTCCGAGATGGTGGTTATAGTAGTCTTCACTATTCTATGAAATAGTGTAATAATAAATGTAATGAGGACTCCATTGAATTTGGATATTGTCTAGAAGACAATATTCGTGAAAAACTCTCAGCTATGCTTTTGATCGTATTGTATAATTAAGTTGTATTTTAATTTTGTATCATGTATTTGGCGACTCAGAATAGGTGATGTATACCTATTTTGGGGGCGTCACATTATGCATGCTTTTTGGGGCAATTAGGAGTAATGGCAATAGGAGTTGGCAGCTTTTTTTTCTTCCCAGTATTGACAAGTTGTGAGGTGATCTCTCTCTGCGTGTCAGCACTGTATTGATCAATTGACCAATTTATTATAAATTTAATTAATAAAATAATCGGATCTATGTTTAGTTGTTTCCCATTCATGCAAAAAAAGAAAAGAAAATCCCGTTGTTGGGATGGATGAGTTTTTGTGGGCCAAATGCATGATAGAAACAAACCCTCTCCTTTATTTTTTCATTTTTATTTTAAAAACTTCATTTTTCCTTCCTCCTTTCCCTTTTCTCTTTACTAGTAATTAATAAAGAATAATTTCCATTTTCTCTTTACAAATGAAAATTTATTTTACCTAACAAGAATAACAGAATATTCATATTAACAAAGGAAAAAAATAATTCTAATTTAAAGGTAGTGACAAAGAAAAGAAGTTTGTAGTTACAAAAATTAAATATAAAAGGCTTAAATATAATTTACTACCTTAAACTATAGGTCATATTCCACTTCGGTGATTTACCTTTTAATTTTTTCAATTAGATGATTGAACTATTATTTTTTTCAATTTCATTCAATTGAAGCTGCCACGTCAGAAATTGTTGACGTGGCCCGCTGACTAGACAAACTAATGCTTATGTGTAATTAAAAAAATATTATTTTAATTATCTCTTCTAAACATCAAGGGTAAATATGTCATATTATTTTAAAATCTCAGCTCCAACATAGAATACAGGAATAAAACATTGAGAGATGAATCTATTTCGCTCAAATTACAATCACAAAATTAAAGATCCAGAAAACAGAAGTCAAAGAAATTGGAGAGAAAACCTGAAGTTCGTCTTTAATCATGGTGGAGACACTGGTGAAGAGTTCGTTAACTGATTTGGCCAGTTCGTCTTGCTCATTCGTCCCAGTCATGGAATTGACGATAACTGTGAGATCCTAAAATTATGAAATGAAAGTATTCAATTTTCTTATAATTATTATTTTATTTAGTAAATAGTTAAATTGAGAAAGGGTTAAAGTTAAGGGTGATATTTAAAAATTTTACAAAGTAAGTAAGTTGTTATTCGTTGTGCCGGGGAATATTCGATTGGTCGGGGAATATTCTTTTTCACAGAGAATATTCGTACGAAGGCATAAACATTGGTAGACCCCACAATTGAAGTATTGTCGTAGTTAGAAAATGACAGAATTATCTTTTTATAAAAATAACGGCGAGTGTTACCGTTAAAACTGTTGAACTACCCGGTAGTAAAAGTACAATAATACGCGTGGTTGCATAGTAGCACATGTATTGATTATTGATGCTTATGTAAGAAGTCACCCAGTTATACTCAATTATTGGTACCGTAATTGTTGCAGCATATCTCTCATATTATTGATTCAATTATTGTCACAATATCATCTGTATAATATGTTATATTATTAAATCAATAATTGAGACAAAAAAGTTATTCATATTATTATTTGCAATATTAACAATGTCTAGAAGTTCTGTTAAGGAGAGGTTTGGTCACCTAATTGCGCGCCAATAAGGAGAAATCCTTATCGGAAACCCCCCTCTTTCTTGGGAACGACCTGGTTGTTAAAAAATGTGTATTATAATATTAATGATGAATAAGTTCGTGTTGATTAAAGATGAAATTGATAGTTCCATTGTGTTGGAATTATTAGTTTTAGTGGAAATCGACATTTATTTCGATAATAATTGATGTCTGGAGGTTATATTGACCAATTGGGTAATTCACCGGATAAATGAGCAATTAATTGTTATTAATTCACATGATTATAACTATGTGTTCACATGTGTGTACTATTGATTCACATGATTTACTATTAGGGAGTTGGTGTAAGTTTGATAATACTTCGCATGACTAAGTTAAAAATGGAGGTATAGATGAAGGTACTATACTATAATTAATTTTTTCACATGTTTAGAACTATTCAGTCACATGATTTACTATTGATTCATATAATTTACTAATAGGGGAGGTGGTGCAAGTTTGATAATACTTGCATGACCAAATTAAAAATGAAGAAAAAGATGAAGGTATTATACTGTAATATTTCTAGTCCTAAAATGTGCAATTATAGAAACTATATTTTCCTATAAATAGAAGCTCATTCCTTCATTATTTTTCACCAATTCACTAAAGTTATAGAGCAATTATTATAGAGAGAAATTATAGAGAGAAGAAGAGAAGTCTGCTACCTCACTATTCCAATATCCAGTTTTCTTCTAAGGTAAGGGATATTATTATTATATTAAGGGGTATTATTTCTTTCATATTCATGAAGAGAGTTATTTCTTTCAATACTCGTAAGGGTTGTTATTCCATTCTTTCTTATTCTATTGGAATAACTTGTCTGTGCAATCTATCGCATGCTTGATGAATTCTTCTGTTATTCCATTCTTTTTTATTCTGTTGGAATAACCTGTCTGTGCGGTCTATCGCATGCCTGGTGAATTCTTCTGTTATTTCATTCTTTATTATTCTGTTAGAATAACCTGTCTACGCGGACTACTGCATGCATAGTGAATTCTTCTGTTATTCCATTCTTTATTATTCTGTTAGAATAACCTATCTATGTGGATTACCGCATGAATGGTGAATGATCCTTCGTATTCATTCTTTATTAAATTATGGAAATGATCTGTCTATGTGGATTACCGCATGGCGGGTAAAAATCCATTTGCAGTTTCGTATATTCTATTATTTCTTTTGTACTCGTCATGGAATATCATTTTTTTTAGTATTTTTCTTTTACGAGTTATTATTCATGGGTTACTATTCGCTCTAGTATTATTCACTCGGGTATTCGGGGCACTTTTCGTGCCAGAGTACTATTCATGAGTTACTATCCACGGGTTACTATTCACCCAAATATTATTCACGAGTATTTGGAGTACTTTTTATGTCAGGGTACTATTCACGAGGTACTATTCATAAGGTACTATTCACGGGGTACTTTTCACCCGAAAAATATATTTCTTTTCTGTCCAAATTATTTTTGATACATGAATATTATTCTTGAATTTTACTCCACAAAGCAGTATCATGTTGACAATTTGGATATTTTTAAACTCTGGATAAATTTAAAGTCTTTAATATTTATCCTTGATTTCATTTAATTAATGCTTATATCATTGTCATCATCCTCATGCTTATATTGTGTTGGAAGTCATCTTTGGCCCAGTAGTGCATAGATGAATTATTGGTTATTGATTTTATAGTTGTATGCCTTTGGCCTATAGTGCAAAGATGATATGTTGTTGAATATCTTTGGTTTGTTGTGTAAAGATGATCTGTTGTTTGATAGCTTTGGCCCGTAGTGCGAAGATGGACAGGTGTATGACATGATCATGACCACTAGTGATACTAACAAATATCATTGGACGTAGTGCATGGATAATTCGATGATATGATTGGCAGGATCATGACCATTAGTTAACAGTTCAATGTCTTTGGCCGTAGTGCACTGACATGACAATTTATTGGTATGATCATGACCATTGGTTTTATAGTTGAATATCTTTGGCCCGTAGTGCAAAGATAAACAACTGATTAGTATGATCATTGTTATTACATTTGAATATCTTTAGCCTTTGGGTAAGGATATTGAGTAAACGTTCTATTAAGCCTTTGTGGCAATGAGAAACTGTTGATTCACATTATTATAAATATGAATTGTGAATTTAACATAACATCTTTAGTGGTTTAGGTGAAGATAGTTGATGAAAGTTCTATTTGTCTTGGGTATAATAAAGAACTGTTGATGGGTATTATAGCGATAAAATTGATGATAAACTTTTAAATCATAGAAGATAGTAGATATCATACTCTACTTGACTCTTCTAATGGATTGCTCGTTTTGCTGCAACTATGGTTGAAAAGTTTTATCATCTACCATATGTTCTATATCTCTAATTTATTACTGATGAATGCTATTGATAATTTAATTATCTTTAGTCATGATATTCTTTACTGAGCTAGTTGTGCTCACCCTTTTGCTTCACAATTCCTTTCAGGTAATAAGAGTGTTGTCGGGTCGAGCAGGGATAACAGGGGAATAGAACGGTGTTCTATAGCTGTTGAGGTTCTCCCTAAATAGTATGGAAATAATTTTATTGAGAACTTTAGATAAGTGTGTCGTATTGTATACGTCATTTGATATTTAATTTTGGTGAATCGAATTGGGTGAGGTGAACCCAACTTTGGAAGGGTGTTTTGCCACTGTCATACAAGATGTTTAATGACATACAACATCGTGTTATCATAAGACAGGGTTGTGCACATCCACTTGCTGAATATATCTACGAGCACTACCTATATGATCTTGGAGTTTGATTGAAATATAATTTTCAATTGCAGACAGTGGAGATAGTTATATGTCGGAGAAGACTCACCATTGGAAAGAACATGATAGTAATCTTCTCATTTTTCTTTGGGGTCTATTGGATCAACCAAGGATAATTCTGTGGACATGTGATATCTATCATAATCTAGACGCATGGCCTCCCATGTACGAAAGTTTCCTTGAGCACTTCCCAAAGATTTTAATTTCTAAAACAGTTTTTGACTGTACTTTTATGTAAAGTATCATTGTAAGGTTTTGGTTAAGGCACCATGAGACTTATATACATTTGTATTAAAACTCACAGTTTAATTGTGGTAGTATTCTGCACGACAGTTCAACAGTTATATAAATGAAGTTTGTATTTGATTTTTATAGTATGATATCTGACGACTCAGAATGGATCGTGTGGACCTATTTTGGGAGTGTCACAATAACTACTGGAACTATTTCCACAGCCCAGTTTAGTTTTCAAATGTTCTGGTGATCTAATTTTAGGTTGGATCTGATGTAGTTTGTGGCTACTTTTGATCCGCTTTTCTCTGCCAGATCTGTTTATATTGTCTCCATGTGTTGATCTTTTCGGGTATTGGGTTCCCATGGCCTCTTTGTTGTGATTCGCCTTGTACAGCTATGGTCTTCAGCAAAATCGGGGGTTTCTTGCCATAATTTTTGCAGATTCAGATAATATCCCCTGCATTTTTCAATGATCCTTTCGCCGGCAACTATGGTGATTGATCTGGAATGGCAGGGGTGGATGCTTATTTGGGTCTTATTATTGGAGACTGGGGATTTCAAATTTTGGGAATGAAGACGGAGACGGCTCTTCGATGAAGGTTTGGGTATCGTGGATGATGAGTGTTGTGATGTTATGATTATTTTAATTTTAATTAGTCTAATTTGTTTACTGAATTTATTTTATAGTAATTTGTTAATGGTGTATTTTATTTCAGTAAAATGCAAGGATGGTGTTCATGGTGGCTTTGGGAGGCGACGGTTTTGTTCCTTTTTTTTCTTTTTCTGTGTTGGATTTGGGTATGCAGGGATGCAAGGATGGTGTTCATGGTGGCTTTGGGAGGTGATGGTTTGGTCTCAATCCTTTGCCGGAATCGTTGATTCTTGAGCTAGGGCTTTTTTGGATCGAGTTTGGGCTATCGACTTTGGGGCTTGGTTTAGATCGATTGTTATTGATATGAAGATTTTAATTTGTTTAATTTGTCTGAATCAATTTTGTTGTGACCATTTTACCCTCTATTTTATCAGAATTATTTAATTCATAATTAAAAAAGTATTTTTTTTAGCCACATCAGCTGACTAATGGCCCACTTAAATAACCACGTCATCAATTTATGACGTGGCAACTTAAATTGGACCAAAGTGGAAAAATTAATACTTTAATAATCTAATTAATAAAATTGAAAGGTGAATCACCAAAGTGGAATATGGCCTATAATTTAGGATAGTAAATTATATTTAAGCCAATATAAAATAACGTATCAGATAATAATTAGTTGATATTTCTCTGTATAACTATTATACATATTATTTTGTGTCATATTTTTATATATAATCTTTAGTCACCAAAATATTACGAGTATTAATTTGTGACAAATTTTTTTTTATAAAAAATGACTTATAAAAGAATGTGGTAAACTTTAATTTGTTGAACTCACCATATATGGATGAACTTAATAATAAAAAAGGGGCACTATTTTCACATAAGTTTTTGATATTTTCACATGGTACCCAAGGTGAGAAGCTTTCTTCTTATATGGGAGAGGACGACTCTAGATCCTTTATGAGGATTTCTCTGTGAGGGTCTTGTGAGAATTTTACTGTGGAGTTGACAACACATCAGAAAGGAGATCCAATGTTTCATAACTCTTTTTTTGTCAGTGTATCAAAACGACGTCGTTTTGATAGAATTTTTTTTGCAAGTTGACAAATAATTTGAAGCCACCAAACACCGTTTATTTTTACATATAATTATTTTAAATTTCTTGATTATTCTGTATATGATTTTTTTTATATTTAATAACTTAGCTTGCTATTAATATTAGGATAACTACAAACTTGGCTAAATAAATGAATAAATATATCAGGTTATGATTATCGTTAATGTTTTCAATGTGGCTTTAGTTATTTTTCGTTTATTATTGTTTTTGTTTGTTTATTTATATTATTATTTATTATTATTATTATTATTATTTATCTGTTCCTATAAGAAGAGTTTACTCTCACCATTAAAAATATTATTACTATTTACTCTAACCATTAGGGCCGGCTGGGTAAACTAAGAAAATATTCTAGACCTATCAATTATTATTATTTACGTATTACTTTATATCTTTTTTTTATTATTATTAATCGTTTTACTCTATCTCTCTTAATCCATTGTTCAACGGAGACAATCACCATCACAACTCAAATACTATTTTAAATGTACATTTTTACTTTACTTCGTTTGTTTGGTAAAAATAATTAAATTGCGTTTGGTGGCTTCTAATTTTCTATCAACTTGTAAAAAAATTCTACCAAAACGACGTCGTTTTGATACACAGAAAAAAATAAGTTGTGAGCCATTGGATCTTTTTCATGATGTGTTGTCAACTCCACAACAAAACCCTCACAAGATCTTCACAAAAAAATCCTCATAGAAGATCTGGATCCGGAGAGGACTATGTGAAAATATTAAAAACACATATAAAAATATTATTTTCCTAATAAAAATCAACCACATAAATTTATAATAATATTTTATAACTATTTTTTGTCACCAAAATATTATTAGTTTCGGTATAAGTGTTTTTAAGATGAGATAAAATAAAATAAAACATCACCCCACACGCAAATTTGGTGCAACCTTAGGGTCATGACCCTAACTAACTATGATTCCTCCGGCTTTCAAATTGGGGTCCAAACTCCAAAGAACAAAAAACGGTTGCTTTGAGATTATGCAAGAAACGACGGCGTATAAGATCTACACGACTTCGCTTATTGCTCGATCGACTTAAATATGAAGGGACACATTGGTCATTAAAAAGTAACCGCCTTACAAACCCGGGAAAAAAGAGGAATCCGAAACATTTGCCTATAGATTCAATTTCCTATTTCGCCGTACATTTTTTTTGCAGTTAGGCAGGTAGGTACGGTTGTATATATAGAGAGAGAGACTATAACAAACCGAAGAATCTAGAGAGAGAAAAAGCGAGATGATTCAGATGAAGGAAGAGGCGGAGCAAAATGATGTCATACTCCTCGACTCCGCAGCGGCTGATGACGGCGCCGATGCGGCGGTAGTTGGCGGCGAAGGAAACGGTGGTAGAAGTGTGAGGGGACCTTGGTCGAGTAAGGAAGACGAGGTTTTGTGTAGGCTTGTGAGCAATTTTGGGGCAAGAAACTGGAGCCTGATCGCCCAAGGAATTCCTGGGAGGTCCGGGAAGTCGTGCCGACTTCGGTGGTGTAATCAGCTGGACCCTTGTGTTAAGCGCAAGCCCTTTGCTGGTAACTAACCTAACGAAATTGGTGTCTCATTCACTTTTAATCTTTTATTTTTTTGCATTTGGCTTGTTGATACGTGTTCTTTTTGTATATGTATGATTGTTTCTTAAGTGGTTTGTTTTGGCCTTCTGAGTTCTGATCCTGATGTGAAGAATTGAGGGTTTTACTGATGGAAGCGTTGCAATTTTTTTCCTTTCTAGTTTTGGCTAGCTAATCTTGTTTTGTTTGTGGTGACTTAAAATTATTTCTCTGGCTGAATTTGTATTTTGATGAGTTCCATTTTGACTCTATGGAGTCGATTCCTGAAATCCTGAATATTTCAAAAAGACAAATTTTTGTAATTACTTGTTCATTTCATATAGTTTACACTATTCAAAATTGTATGGATTAAAATCAAATGAATTCATATTAATTTTGAGGTTTAAGATTTTGTGAATTAACTTCAAAAAAAGTCAAATGAGATTCTTTTGTGGAACCAAGGGAATAATATTGATCTTTTGTTGTACACATATTTGGGCTTTGAGTGACTTTGGATCCTAAATTTTCGTTGTTGCATACCCGGGGATCATTTCACTTGTTTGCTTCATGGTGTGTTGTTTATATCCTTTCCCTCTCTTACTCTCTCTTTATCTCCTTATATGTGTGTGGAATGAGAGTTTTAATTTAGTCTTTTGAACTTTGTTTTCACTCGTTTCACCAAATTTTATAGTAATTTATCATGTTTGGGTTCCCTTTCAAACTACAACTATTTTAAATCTTAATATTGTTTCTTTTTTAATATTTAAATTAATGGCCAAGTTCAAGACTACAACGTGATTTCAAATTGTCATTGCAGAGACTGAATATCAGCGTGACACCCAAATTTTCTCTCTAAGTTCAAACAGTATGGGGAATAGTTTGTTCTATCTTGATTAAATTTTTGAGGACCTTCTTGTTGTATGATAATTTGATTGGCATGTTTATGTTCTTGCTATCTTTTGAGTTGGCTGATTGTTGTTGTCTGATCATATAACAAGTGAACGAAGGATAAATATTTTGGAGAACTGTGGTTTGTTTTTGAAATTATGAATTGACTGTTTGAAGCTCATACTTGAAAGAACATGCTAGTGTCGAGACTACGTATTATAACTGATTGGGCTATTACTAAGAGAATGTTAAGAAGTTTGCCATTTAGGACCAGCCCTGTATCTGATTTATGCTTTTACATTAGTTGCATTCAACTAGTTAGACAGGAACTTAGTGAAATTATAATAATGAGTTTAAGCTGGCTATCATTTACTTCTCAAAACCTCCAATTAATGCTGCTTTTTTATTTATTTATCAAACTCACTCCCAGCACCTTCCTCTATAAGTTGGAGATTTACACCTTTAGCTAATAGTTCATCTTAAAAATACGATGGGGTTCTGCTTCTATTGACTAATATTGTAGATAACTTAATTGAGGAATGCATTTTTTTCAAATCCTTATAAACATTTGAAGCTTCTGCTGTGGGCTTTCTATTGACTAATATTGTAGATAACTTAATTGAGGAATGCAGTTTTTCAAATCCTTATAAACATTTGAAGCTTCTTAGTACTAGTATTCAGGGAGTTATCCCTGTTTTTTTCCCCATTATATCTTCTGAATTTTCTTGTATTTTTCTTTTTCTTATAATGCACTGCTTCCTTATATGATCTGGTTTATGTTTTACTACATAAATCATTTAATGTTCCTTTTTTTTCCACTAAGTAGGAAGAGAATTTAACATTCTTGCCTTTGGCAAGAATGGATCCCAAGACCTCATGCAAGTGTTATGAGTAGTTTTTTTACTATTGAGCCATGAGGGCTTGGTCTTTAATGATCTTTGAATTCCTGTACTTTTTATATGGTACCATATGAATTTTACTACCCAACCTGCTAAAGCGTACTACTGGATTTTATACTCAATGCTACTACCTATAGTGATTTTTCCTCTCTTCCCCCTCCCTGCAACTTGTTAGCCAAATTGAAGCATTTATTTCTTTCACGTCTTCAATAATCTAAAGTTCCAGAAATAAGTTAACTGGCCAAGATTATTATGCCTGAATCAACACTGCTCACTCACCCGGGAAATTTGAACCTTCTTTTCCTTGTGGATCCAAGTATCCAACATTTTACTAATATCTGTTGGTGGGTGCTGTTGATAAATGCACTATAACTTTATAGTCCTTAACTTTGCTCAACAACTAATTTTTCAACTATATGTACATGTCAATACTTAAGTAGCTTGGTCAATATACTTTCCACTCTGCTGCTACACTTATTCTTTCCTCAAAGCCAATCCTCGTGAGAAAACTCAAATGGTTTAGATTTTACTTTTCTTATTTAGTTTGATAGCACCTTTGTTGGAAGAAGTTGTAGGCATATAGCGAGGAAGAAGTGGCAATTTTTAGAGTACATGTGCTCTGGTGTTGAGGAAATCAACTCCTCTTGCAGGTATCTTAGGAGAAATGTGCTATTGTCCTGGATTCTATTTTTGTTTCTGATTGTTTGGGAGAAGTTTGTAGATGTAACTTGAGCTGAGCATCAAAATTGTGACAATTTAAGAATTAGATGTTTATGGTGGATGGAGGGCATCATTTTCTCCCGTGTACTGTTTACTCTCTTCATTTACAAGGGTATTAGATAAAAGTTAAAAACTTATCTGTACATAGTTCATTCATTGGCTACTAGATATAATTGAAGGAGATGATATTGTCAGTTCTCGATAATTGTGTACTGCACTCAAAGAAGCCTTACGTTTTAGAAAAACAAGTGTGAGATTATTTTATTTTCTTATAAAATAGAAGGTGGAGAACTTAAGAAATTAGAAACTGTAATCTCTCTTTCTCTGTCTTTTGGTTACTTTCTCTTGTGCATATGCTTGTATGTTTGACCACCTCGTTTTTCAAACCTTAGAAATTGAAGGAATAAGAAATTTAAGATTCATTTGTTCCATAACAAACTTGAGATTTGTGGCCACACGGTATAAAACACTGATCCTTCTTACTGAAATTGAACATAACTTCGTAAACTTTATTTAGTATATATATCCATCTAAAAAAATCATTTCCAATTAATACATTTATAGAAGTTGTTTGTTGCCTCTGCTCTGCTGATGCAGTTAAGTAGTCCTAGTTCTACAAGGCCACATATCATTGGATGCTTACATACCATTGGATGTTTTGAGGATAAGCTGCTTTATGTATGTTCTCTTAAGGAAATAAGTTTTGTGTAGGAGCCGTCATAATGGACATATTCCACTTTTTATGAAACCGCATGCCATTCCTTGCACTACCAAAATTGTTCTTATATGTTTGGTATTGATAAGTTATTCTTATATGTTTTTTCATCATCATCATCTCTTGCTCAATTTTAGTCTCATATTTCTTTCTCTTGCTCAATTTTAGTCTCATATAGGTATAGCTTTTCTGTTATTTTGCAAATCTTTAAACCTTGTGCTAGAATTCATGTATCAATGTTGGGGCTTTTACCCCATTCCAGCTCTACAAAATATCTCAATGACCTGTACTATAGTTTAATGTCAACTATTAATGAATTTTTTGTTAGTTGAGAGATTCACAACAGTTTTCGTATATAAAATTCTTGATAAGCATTCTTTGTTTGGAAAATGTGAATAGAAATTGGAGGTAGATGATTTTTCTTTTTGGGTGCTCCAGGGAGATTTGGTTAGGTAGATGAGTTTACAGGGGCTGGGAGTTGGTGGCATAGGGTATTCTTTAAGTTTCTCAATGCCTTTTTGTATACACTGGTACTTTATTTTATTCTGTTTTGTGGGTATATGCACTTTCTGCAGTAAGAGGGGAGGAGGGGATATTGAAAATCTGATCTTAATTTATTCATAGTAACTCTTGTTTTTTTTGTTGCTAAATTTCATAGTAATTCTTTGATCTTCAGGTTTTATTTACTTCTTTATTCTCTTACTACCTTTACTGTTTTCAGTTCTCTTTGACGTTAGCGTTACCTATGGAGAAATTATTGCACGCACTAGCGCAGACAGTGCCACACATACAAATGAAAGTCGTCTGTACCCATATTTATTTCTCATGGTTTATGTGATAAATTGTTGTTGTATAATAATTTCTATATAACATATTTTTTCTACAGATGAGGAAGATCAAATTATTATGGCTGCCCATGCAACTCATGGAAACAAATGGGCTTCAATTGCAAAACTCCTTGCAGGGAGAACAGATAATGCAATCAAGAACCACTGGAATTCTACACTGAGGCGAAGGTGCTTGGGGCTTAGCAGGTTTAAACCAGCATCTCATAGCATGGTGGAAGATGGCAGCCTTGAGAGGGCAAAGGCATCCTCAGAAGAAAGATCATCATATGCAGATCCCATTCCATTCAAGATGCCAGAGGTAAGATATTCTAGCATTACAGAAACTAGACCTACTAAATCAGAAGATAGAGCTCAAACATCTGACAATCATTGTGTTGCTGTGAAAGATAATCCTACCCTTTCTCGTCCAGTAGCACGTGTTAGCGCATTCAGCAATTATAACCCTCAAAATGGCTCAAGAGCTGGTTCTGAACTCTCAAGAATAGTCCCAATGCAGGGGCCTTTGCTCCAGGCCTCCAAACTAGACTTAGGGATCTCTGAATTTCTAGGAGGCGCTTGTGGTAAACCTGTTGTTCCCTCCCGATGTGGCTATGGTTGCTGTACAGCTCTTAGTGTGGCCCATCCTCGGAACTCAATACTGGGGCCTGATGAGTTTGTTGATTATGAGGAGCTTCCTCCCTATTCAAGTCATGAGTTGGCGACCATAACTACTGATCTGAACAATATTGCCTGGATGAGAAGTGGCCTTGACAGTCTTAGTGCTAAGGCACCAGACAATACCCCTTCCCATAGGGTGTCTCAAGGTGCTGCTATGCAAATGAATTTTTCCGAAAATATAATGAAAAATGATAACTATCACTTTGAGGAGGATCGAAATAAGTCGATGGGCATGAAGACGGATATGTTACTGAGCCAGATGCATCTTCCAGTATTATTGCCAGCTGAAGTTGAAGGTTTGAGCTGAAATGTAGGTTTTCAATCCTTTTTGTGTTTAAATGAGAACAAAAACAAAGTGACATAACTGAGTTGTAGTTTTCATCGGATTGACTAATGGTAAATGGGAAATTAATCTTTGTAAGGAGACCCCTTCATTGATGATGAAGAGTTTTTTGAGATTTTGTTTCATGAGGATGGTATTTAAGGCATATGCTTTTACAATCTATCAGACCATATTGAGAATTTGCTACAGTTATTACATGATATGATGATAACACTTTGGTCAATTATAAACTTTGTATTCACAGTTTACTGCGTCTTTCAGTTGAGTTTTACTAATTTAAATATAGAATTACTACATAAAGGATTGGGATCCATTAAATTACGATAATGTGGACACTTGAAGGGATACACAACATGAGTTGACTAATCTCATGCATCTCACATTCCGTGAATAGCCGGTACATTGAAGAATATCTAGAAAGACATTTTAGGAATCGGTCTGAAACCATAAATAGTGCATTTGCTAGCAAATCATACCCAAATACCCCGGCAACTCCTATCATATGAAATCCATCATATAAAATTAGTTTAACGCCCAATTATGAAATCCTTGTTGAAAAATTGGATGAATCAATGTCGATGAGATAGACTCAATGAGATTGATATAGCCGGTTGATTTTTGTTGTAGGTGCTGGGTTTTTTTTGGGTGCAAGAAGGGCCTATTCCGCAACATATAAGTTGGTCAAACAAACTTAAATGCTTTTTTTAACTATTCAAGTGTTTGATCGTGATTATATTTTAACTTATAAATTTGACTTATAAGTAGATTTTGATAAGTAACACTTTTTTACTTCTCAAAAAATGACTTATAAGTCACTTTAAAATAGGTAAGTTTGACCAAATATAAAAACTCTTTTGCCCTTATTTAGTAGTCTTTACATCTTATTTTAATTTATAAATCATTTTAGTCAAATACCTTCACATTTTAATTTAACTTAATTGCTGATTTATAAATCAAAATGATGTAACACTTTTATTTATAAGTTACCACTTAAAATAACTTACAAGTCATTTTAAATTTTAACATAGTTATTTTAAAATAAGTCATACCTGTATTTGTTTTTAACTCTACATTTATAAAAATATATATATAAAAAAAAATCATGCTGCTTCCTTGTGCACGCTGCACAGTTCATTTTCATTTCTTTTTCATGTCCTGTTTATTTTTGACTTGTTAAAAAGAATTTACTTAAGAGAACCCTAAATTGGGGTCTATTAAATCTCATTTAATTTCTATATTAGTCCCTATACTCCTCAAACCAACTATTTTTTTATCTCCTTCACTTTTTACACCAAACTACAGAAGATTCAAACTAAAATAAAATATCTAAACTCAAATTGTGAAAAATATTATTTTGTCAAGATTCTTTTCAAGTTTTACATTAATTTTCTATATCACATGTAAATGAGCTATATGTATATACACAGTAGTATATTATACAGCAGGGCTATGGCGATTGGTTTTTTGGACTATCGCGACGGTTCCCCTGTCGTTATAGCTTAGAATAGCTATGGCAACGGGTGAAATCGTCGCTATAGCCCAAAAAATCGTCGTCATAGCCGACTGTGTAATACACAGCTACGTACATATATTTTTCCCTATGTAAATTACATGCATTAATAATAATAGTCCGTCTGTCCAAAGTTTGCTTTAATAGGTTCCCATATAGTAAATTTTTACCAAATGTCAAAGTTTGCACGACATATTTGACAATATTTTTAAAAAAAAAAATATTTAATTTGGTATTAAACTACAATATTATAAAAAGAATTATCCAATTAAAATAATGTCTTAAGAAAACTTTAATATTTATACAGAAAAAGAGTAATAGGACCTTTTTAAGATGGAGGGGGAATCATTTTATCTTCAAATATAGGAGAAGCATAAGGCATAAGGGTCGGCAAATGATGGAGACTCACCCAATATTGCCTCTATTTTTTTTTTTAGTAGATGATATGAATTTGCTCATCAATCAACTCTCAGCTTTAAATTAACCCCAATGGGTTAGCTTAATATTTACTTCTTTTTTTTTATTTTATTTTTGACTTTGAACTTTTAGGTCAGCACTTAAAAGAATACTCCTGAATGCACCAAGTCAGTTTTTGGGGGGGGGGGTGGTCTTTAAGTTCTTCCAAGGAGGGATTTAGTCTTAGTTGACGTATAAACTGATCCGACTTAAACTCTCAATTTTTCAAGTATTACCCATAAACAGTGGCCGAACTAGGCGAGGGCGGGGGGATAGCTGCCCCCGGTAGGGTGGCGCCGGCGGCAGGCGGAACTAGGGGCGAGTAGGCCAGCGCGGGGGGGGGGGGGGGGGGGCAGCCGGCGGCCTGACAGGCAGCGACATGACTGATCGGCGCGAGCGAGCAGACGAGCAGAGCAGTTCTTTTTTTTTTTTTCAAACTGAAACGACGTCGTTTCATTTTAAATTTTTTTTTATTAGGGATGGGACAGTGGGACTCTTCATGCCTCCTCCTTATTTCTTAACACAAATACACAATAACACTACCTCGCCTCACTTCATCTCTTTGACTCGCCTCTAAGCTCCACAGCTCCATTGCGCCCAGCCGCCCGTCACTGCTGCCGCCACCTGCCGCCGCACCGCCCGCATGCTGCCGCCGGCCACTTAACCACTGCCGCAGTACTGCTTGTCTGCTAGACTACTACTTTGCTTTTTCTCTTTGGTAAGTAATTTAACTAATTTTTAATTTTAATTTAGCCTAAATGTCTTTCAAATTTGGTACTATTAATTTTAATTTAGCCTAAATATGCATACTATTAATGTTTTCTATTAATTAGGTCTCCACTTTTTATGTAATTTTGATGATGACAATTGATAGTTTTTTATTTTTTAATGTTCTGGGTTATCTGTTTTTTAGCAAGGGAGAAATTCACTCTTCAAAAGTTAAGTACTTTGTCAAGAAAGGGAAGCCTTACATTTGGGTACCTGACTACCTGAGGACGATTTGCACAATGTGGTATGTAGTATGTTTGCAATGTAGTTCATGATGTTTTACTTTAAAGTTCATTTTCAGAATTGGGTGCTTTATTTTTATTGTGATTATCTTACACTTATGCCTCAAGTCTTGTGGTGTTTGGGATGTCCATGAAAATTGAATCGTCGTTGTACTCGTTTAATCGTTTTGCCATAATTATGGTATAAATCAGTTAGCTTTTGACTAAATTAGTGACATGGAGTATAGTTGTTAGTGTGCGGAGTAATAAGGATGTCGAATTTGGGTTGGAACTGTGACGCCCCCAAAATAGGTATACATCACCCATTTTGAGTTGTCAATACATGGTACAGAAACAACTACAACTTTATTAATACAACATAAAAACTGTGAGTTTAATACAAATATTATCATCTAAACAATATCCATACCCAACTAAGTCTTCATCACAATTATTAATACATTATTTTACAAAAATGGTGAGGACTACTAAACAACTTTATCTAGAACCATCATTCCATACCCCGACTCGTACTCGCTACATTCTCGCCTCCTGAGAAGAAAAATGGAACAAAAAAGAAAAGGGTGAGCTCAACTAGCCCAGTAAAGAACATTATGACTAAGATAATATAAAACAAATTATCGTTAGTCTTCAACAGGGAAAAATCTGATAAAATACAATAGACAACAAGTTTCATATCAATATTCACAGCGGAAATAATAATTCATAGAAGAGTTACGTAGAGAATGAAATCTACTATTATCTATGAATTTAACAGTCCATCAACAGTATTTTTATCCCTGTAACATCAATCAATACACATCTTGAATCATATATTCATCTTTGCACTACAGGCCATAGATATTCATCAGTTGGTCATGTTCATCTCAACACATGTTCATCTTTGCACTACGGGCCAAAGATATTCATCATAAAATCATTAAGCTTTGCACTACAGGCCAAAGATATTCAGTAATATCATCATTTAGAACTGAGGATGATGAAAAATATTTTAAAGAAAACGAATCCAGTGAAATAAAAGAATAAGTATTAAGGATTCGTATTTCAGTTATTTCATGTCCAAAAATACCTCATAAATAATCATAGTGAAGTAAAATTCAAGAATGATCAAAATATGGATACAATCAAAGCTAGTATCCATAATAAATATTTTGGATGAAATGAAAATTTTTTATTTTTCAATGAATAGTGCCTTATTCGTGAATAGTGTCGTATACGTGAATAGTAACCCCGACACAAAAAGTTCCAAATTTGATTAAAAGTACAGATCAATACTTCGGAATAATGATATTGAAAGAAATAATATCATTTTTTTTAAAAAAATAATATTCCTTACCTCGAAAGAATAGTACTTCTGGCTGGAATACTGGGTATAGTGCTAAAGGGAACTTGCACCATATAACAACACTCAAAGTATCAAAATACTCAGAAGAATAAGCTCAAAATATCGAGAGAGAAAGAGAGAGAAAACTTCAGTTTTTGTTGTAATTTTCAATTCTAACCTAAGCACCCTATTTATAGGAAAATGCTTAGAACACCAAAGCAGAAAATTTAATATAATATTAATATATATAATAAAATTTCTTACGCCCACTTTTCTAAATCTAAATTCAGCCATAACACATGTTAATGATGCCCCCAAACATTCCAAAAACGTTTTTGTTATTTAAAATATTTTAAACTTCCAAAAATTATTTATTTTGGAGCTTCAGAACTTTAATAATTCACAATAAATAGTCCTTTTATCAGAAAAATTCAAACCACGTGTCTTTTTCATAGGAAATTCCATTATCTACAACTTTGCAGAAGGAAAGTTTTCCAAATTCTAAACATAAATTGACCGAAATTCACAAACGGACGATTTTACAGGCTATAATCAAATTTTAGTCAAGAAATGGGGTCCACAGACATTAAAAACATGTTTTAAATATTTTTGGTAATAAAAATACTCCCCATATACTCATATATCCTACATTCATTATAAAAATATCACCATTATTATATTATTAAAATATAATAATATATTTAAATGAATTATTTTATCAGAAAAAAATAAAATATTAATTTTCAACAATTGCCACATTAAAAAATTTCTCCATCTATATCCACGTAAAATCAATATTTTCCTCATCATATAAATCAATAATTAATTATTCACAAATAATATTATAGAATTACAATACTGACAACCAGGCCGTTCCCAGAATAGAGGAGGCTTTCCAATAAGGATTTTTCCTTACTGGCACGCAATTAGATGACCTAACCTCTCCTTAGACAGAACTTTCTAGACATTGCCAACAATGTTATCTAATAATATTATTCAGCTAATATGAATTATTGCTCCGATAATGGAAAATACCGTGTAATGACAATTATTGAAACAACAGTAATATAAAATATCAACGCAACAATTATTGAATCAATAAAATACTGAACAGTAATTACTGTAACAATTATTGAGTAGTGCATTCTTACGTAAGAATCAATAATTGGTGCAATACCGTGTGCTACTGTGTTTTAACCACCGAGTATTTTAACAGTATTAACGGTAACAACTACATCGTTATTTATAAACAACTTATACTTGTCATTTTCTTCATCCAATCGCTTTCCGTTATGGGGCCCACACAAGGCTGCGCCGTCGTACGAATATTCCCCGACAGTACGAATATTTCACGACCAAACGAATATTTTATAACCACTTTTTTATTTAAAATATTTGCGTATTTTACCCATTACTATCCACTTTAATCAAATCAACCCTTACTATTTCAAAATAATAAATAGAGAAAAATTAATTTCATTAATAATAAGTTGGGGTCTTACAGGAACACAAAGAAATGGCTAAGAAATCTGATTGTTAAAGTGGTGCACATAACATGTTCACTAAAAGTCCTCTTAGGACTGTTTTTGCTAAAAACTAGGAATTAAGCAAAGCCAAGACCCAAACTATATACATATATGCTTTATATAGCTAATTAAAGAGCTTGGGCAAATCGAATCATGAAAAGACATTTTAAAATCAAAATAAAAAATTAGTGTGTCCGGTCATTTTTGGGACATGTTATGACCTGTCAAACGAATATAAAAAATTAGTGTGTCTGGTTAAAAATTTTGCCCCCCTACAAAACCGCTCTGGTTCCGCCACTGCCCATAAAAATAAGGATTGAAAACGGAGTATACTCTTTTTTTTTAATAAAAGAAAATAGAAATTAGGTTGGGAATATTCAAAAGATAAAGAAATGACAATTAAAAGGGGATAAGAAAGGGTATAATTCCAACTTGCATGTTAAATTCAAAGACAAAGTGCCATACCTTTAACCACGTATGAAGTGTTGGAACCTATTTACACCACAAACGGTGAGGTTGATATTGGCCCTCATTACATAACATGTACATAACACAAAAAGGAACTGAAGAGAAAAGAGAAGAAAATAGCAGATTTCTGTCTCAACGAAGGCTATGTTACTATAAAAAAGAAATAAAAAATAAAAAGATAAAGATAGCTATAAAGCAAAAGCCAAAGCAAATTTTGCTCACAACAGCTAAAGAATACTAGTATTTTTTAAAAATTATATATATTTTTTATTTTCTTTGTTTAGGAGTAGTTAATTTTTACACCTTTTAGTTTCACTTAGGGTTACCGACGTTTAGAGCGTTTGCCGCGATAACGTTTAATGCGTTTTGGACAAACTACTTTTTTAAAATTACATTTGAATCACAAACGTAGCTTTTGTTTGTGAGTTAAATACACTGTGTTTTTTGAAATAATATACCTTGTAAATTAAGAAACAAGATTCTCAAATGCGTTTGATTTCTTTGGAGGTGCGTTTGGAAGTTCTAAACGCATCAAACACGTCGATAGATGAACAACCACTTAATTAAATTTATAACAAATTTGAACTTTATAAAATTTCTTCTTTAGAACAATAAAATAATATAAATTGTGAAAATAGTGACACAATTGAGGCAATAAAAAAAAGGGTCCTTAACACTAATATACAACAATTAGAAAATTATTACAAAAATAAAGCACACACAACATAATTACAAAAATAAAACAACACAATAATAAAGTTTCTAACATCACGCACACGTCGGTTTTCGACTGTCCTATCTAACACTAACCGCTCTTAAATTCAAGCAACAGAACACAACATGCAACTTTGATATCGGAGAAAGCCAAATCTTCTATTGATGTTTGCCTTTCTACTCACCTCTGAGATTGCGACAAACATCAAAGATCGGAGAAGACGAAATAGCATACAAAATCATCATCAACTTCAAGTTAGGTAACCAAAAACAATCACAACAACTTCGATAAAATTTTGAACACTGAGGTATGTGAGTTAAAGTTTGTATGCATATAGTTACCTATGTTTAATATGGTATTCATATATTGATTACCTTTCTTAAGTTTTTTACACTTAAATTGGTTACTACAAATTCCTATAACGTTTGGTTGATTCATTAATATCTTTTAGATTATGGTTACTAAATACATATAAATTGTTTATTGTATATTGTGTATTTGTTTGCTAAATAATATTTATTTGATTAATTTATAATTATAAAACGAGTTCTACTGATTTTTTTATATTAATGGTTACTCATCAAAAATATTGGTTACTGTCTACTGCAACTGTTGGTTACTGTCTACTGTTGTCTTGGTTACTGTATAACATTATATTGTTCAATGTTGTCTTGGTTACTATCTAATGCTATTTTGGTTACTGTATGACAATATATTTGTTACTGTCTAATGTTGTCTTGGTTACTTTGTAACATTATATTGTCTAATGTTGTCTTGGTTACTGTAAGACAATATGTTGGTTACTGTCTAATGCTGTCTTGGTTACTTTGTAACATTATACTATCTAATGATTTATTAGTTACTGTCTAATGCTTCCTAGGTTACTATATAAAAATATATTGGTTACTGATTCAAGATGATTCGATTACTGAGAAACTTTATATTGGTTACTACATATTCCTATATTATGGTTACTACATATTGTGGTTACTGACCTGGTTACTGTGTTAGATTATAAATTTATATTCTTTTATATTTAAGGTTACTAATTGAATACATTGTATTGGTTACTGTCTAATATTGAGGTGTATCAGTTTTAAAATTATATGTATATATTTACCTATGGTTACTACAAATTTCTATGGTTACATATGGTTACTGAACAATTATATGTATATAGTTACCTATGTATGAACAATTATATGTATATGTTTACTGACTAATGCTGAGTTGGTTACTGTTTAACATTATATTGGTTACTGAATAATACTGATTTGGATACTATGTAAAAATATAATGGATACTCATTAGTGCTGAACTGGTTACTGCATTAATCTAATTATACTTATATTTTTATATTAATGGTTATTTGTTAACTACATTGGTTACATTCTTACAACAATTAGCATTTAACTGCCCACAAACCCATTATACTGATTGTTATTGACTATAACAATTAAATTGAAAATGTTTTTATCCTATGGTTACTAAATAAACATGTGTTGGTTACTGTCTACATTGGATTTTGATACTTTATAATATTGTTATGATTACTATGCAATATTTGATTATTTTATATTGGTTTGTTTTATTATGATGAAAATTAATTAGCTACATTGGTTACCTTCATACAACTGTTATAATTTAATTGCTACCGATAACATTAAACAAATTGTTTCCATTGTAAAATGAATGTACAAATATGTTTCATTTTCTAGTTACTAACATTATATAGTTTGGTTACTGGTTAACATTGATTTGGTTACTTTACAAAACTTATTCTATTTTCAGACAATGGAAATGATTCATGTTATGCTTTATTTCAACGGTACATGGACTGATAGTAACCAGTACACCAACTTTGAAGTTACCGGCATACTAGTTCCATCAACTTGTTCGTTCAGAGAAATGCAAAACATGATATGCATTGCATTACGGATAGACACAAACAAAATAGCATTGTCGATCAAATTTCACATTAGAATCGACATTCTACCGATCTGTATATCAGATGAAGCAACCTTGAGATTCTTTATTGAAGTCAGTAGAAAATCTGAAGAACAAGGAAAATTCCCACTGATTATAGATATTGAAAAAAAAAGTGGCCGCCCAACAATCTTGCATAACTTGACAAATATAGAAGAATTTATTGTTCACGATGTAACACCAATTAGATCAACACAAGAGAATTCAGCACTAGTTCCACTAGCAACATAAGATTGCCAAATTGGAATGCAATATGCTGATCAGCTTGCAATGGAAATTATTGAACAACAACAAGACAGACAATATGAGAAATCATACACGGAAGAACGATATGATGATGTAATAACAGATCCGAATGAACGTGAAGTAAAATTACATCAAACCTATAAAAACAAAAAAATCCTATCACAATCAATGAGGCTGCATTTAATCAAGAAAAAAAGACAACACAAAGTTCAGCGAACAGATCATAGAGATTTTGTGTTAGTGTGCGTAGATGATGAAAATTATAAATGGAAGATGAGAGCATCAAGTATTTGAAAAACTAGTCTGTTCAAGGTGAGGGAATTCAATGACATTCATATGTGTTCAGTCAATGTATTGCTAGGAGACCACAGACAGGCAAATAGTGAGTTGGTCAGCGAATGCATAATGCATAAATTAACAAATTTGAAGAAAATATACACACTAACCGATATTGTCGAGGACATGATGACAGAATATAATGTTTATATCTCTTACCAAAAAGCATGGAGATCGAAGGAGAAAGCGTTGGAAAAGGTAAGAGAAAATCCACACGACTACTCATTGATCCCATCATGGTTACACATGATGCAAAAAAAAATCTAGGTAACACTTTAAAACATATTATTTGTTTTTATAATTAGTTGGTTACTCAATTCAACTGATTTGGTTGCTATAATATGCATTGGTTACCTTCCTCATATTTATAATTTTTAAATGAGTTCTACTGATTTTTTTATATTAATGGTTACACATCAAATTCATTGGTTACTATCTACTGCAATTGTTGGTTACTGTCTAATGTTGTCTTGGTTACTGTTGGTTATATTGTTTAATGCTCTATTGGTTACTGCCTAATGCTCTTTTGGTTACTGTATAACAATATGTTGTTTACTGTATAATGCTGTCTTGGATACTGAATAACATTATACTATATAATGTTGTCTTGGTTACTGTATGTCAATATGTTGGTTACTGTCTAATGCTGTATTGATTACTTTATAACATTATACTGTCTAATGCTTTATTGGTTACTGCCTAGTGCTGTCTTGGTTACTGTGTAACAATATATTGGTTACTGGTTGTGTAAAAATATATTGGTTACTGATTAGTTACTGTGTAACAATATATATTAGTTACTGTCTTAGTTACTGCCTAATGTTTGGTTACTTGGTTGCTGACTAATGTTGACTTGGATACTGTTTAACATTAAATACATTGGTTACTGTCTACTGCAATTGTTGGTTACTATCTATTATTGCCTTGTTTACTTTATAACATTATATTGTCCAACGTTGTATTGGTTACTGTCTAATGCTGTCTTAGTTACTGTATGACAATATATTGGTTACTGTCTAATGCTGTCTTGGTTACTTTGTAACATTATACTACTTGTAATTCTATTGATAATGTTGATGTTTCATAACAAGTTTCGTCACAGCTCTTGAGTTGGAAACAAATGCTCGTTTCAAATATTTATTCTTTGTCATTGGAGCATCCATTCAAGCATGGCATCATTGCTTTCCAATTATTGTAATCGATGGCACATTCATACAATCAACTTATGGGGGGACACTACTGATAGCAAGCACATAAGATGCAAACCGAAACATTGTTCCGATTGCTTTTGCAGTTGTTGACAGCGAAAATGAATTATCTTGGAGATGGTTTTTCATGAATTTGAGAACTGCTTGTGGAGTTAGGGAAGGGCAATGCATTGTTTCAGATAGACATGAAGCCATAATACAAGGACTGAATTATGTGTTTCCGGATGTCATGCATGGTTCCTGCACATATCATATACTGAAAAATATAAAAAATAGATTCAAAAAGAGAGGAGAAGAACTTAAACAGGCATACAACGGGGCATGTAGAACATACAATATTGAATAATTCAACAAACACATGGCTGAACTTGATGGCATTGATCCTCGAATAAGGACATATTTGGAGGAAAAGGTCAATTTGGAAAAGTGCACAAGACTCCATGGGACTGTAAGCAGATACTCAACAATGACTTCAAACACCGCCGAATTTATTAACAACGCAATCAAGATGATTAGGGATCTTCTAGTTGCATCAATGATTGAATGCCTACGTTGTCTGGTTCAAAGATGGTATTTCACAAACAAACAAGCAGCCCTATCAACATTCAAAACACTTTCCACAACAGCTGAAGAAAGGTTGCAATATAATATCATTACATCAAAAAAACTTAAGGTAACTAATACAAACTATAATTTATTGTATCAATTTTTATATTGTATTTCTTACTGACTAATGCTATCTTGATTACTGCATAATATTATATATTAATGTTGACTTATTTACTGACTAATGCTGACTTGGTTACTGTGTTACACTATAATGGTTACTGACTAATACTGACTTGTTTACTGACTAATGGTAACTTGGTTACTATGTAATATTATATTGGTTATTAATTAATACTTAATTGCTTAATGCATACCATTACAATGGTTACTGACTACTGCTGAGTTAGTTAATGTGTATCATTATACTGGTTACTAACTTGTTCTTGTTTGGTTACTCTGAATAATTATAATGTTACTGCTGAATTGGTTACTATGTATCATTGCACTGGTTACTTACTAATGCTGCCTTGGTTACTGCATAATATTATATATTAATGTTGAATTGTATACTGACTAATGTTGACTTGGTTACTGTGTTACACTATAATGGTTACTGTCTAATAATGACTTGTTTACTGACTAATGGTTACTTGGTTACTATGAAATATTATATTGGTTATTAATTAATACTTAATTGCTTAATGATATATACTGACTACTGCTGAGTTAGTTATTGTGTATCATTATACTGGTTACGAACTTGTTCTTGTTTGATTACTCTGAATAATTATAATGTTACTGCTGAGTTGGTTACTGTTTATCATTGTACTAGTTACTAACTGATGCTTGTTTGGTTACTTTGTATACTTATAATATTACTGCTGAGTTGGTTATTGCTGAATTGCTTGTTTTGTAATTATAACATTGAGCTGTTTACTTTACTATAATTATTATTTTTTAAACAATGAAAATGATTCTAGTTTTACTTTATTCTAACAACACTTTATTTGTGATGTAGGTTGAGACATCAAACTTAGTGATTTTCACTGTTAATGATGTCGCCAAACAATATATTGTGGACATCGACCAAAAGACATGCACATGTAAAAAATTTCAGTACCATGAGATGCCTTGTCCGCACGCTGCTGCTGTTATGAGCAAGCGAAATCTGAGCTGTTATGATTTTTGCTTAAAAAAATACTATAAACAACTTTGGTCGACACATATTCAGCTTCAATCATGCCGTTAGATGACAAAGAAAACTGGGATGTACCAGAAGAAGTAAGAAACATGGTTATAAAACCATCGAACACAAGAAGACCAGCTGGAAGACCAAAGTAGGGAGGTACAAACACGGATCTGAAATCAAAATTCAAAACAAATGCAGCAGGTGCCAAGAAAAAGGACACACCAGGAAAACCTGTAATAATCTATCGGTTTTAAGACCCAAAAAAACCCTGATATAATACATATACATTAAGAGTGTAAATACATGTATATATAATTGTTTACTATCATTAACCATAAACCACATGGTTGGTAACATTTTTGATTTTGTACAGTAACCAAAATTTTATTGATTAATATTTTGATTTCTGAATTCATTATGAGTTGCCAATATAATTAGGAACCCACAAAATTATACTGCACTTGATAATTGTTCAAAATATAAGTTATAAATTATTTGGTTACTAACATAAAGTCAGATGGTTACCTTATATGAAAATTTGGATACCAACTGCACATCTCAAAAATATATTTAATTCATTGAGTTTATAAATGACCATCATATATAATAATGGAATCTCTTAATTAAAAATTCTTATTCCATAATGATGATAGACTAAAAAAACACATACATTTAACACTTAATAACATTTGTGATACAAATTTATAACTGTTTTGTAACAAACTAAAACAAATATTGTTAACATATATGTATATTTGGACACCAACATAACATTTCAACTTAAATAACTGATATATACTGATTTTATCAAATTTTATTACAATTTGTTTATTTATAAAAACATAATATGGTGACCATAACAGTAAACTATTTGATTACTTATTTGTTATAACAATAAACAAAATATAATAAATAGCTAACCAAATATTTAGATAGCATTGACCAAAACAAATTTTTATGTTAACTAATGTATACTCTCACATATACATTTAACAATAGTTATATGTCCTGATATAAAATTGTAAATCTCTGTTTACTATCAAAACATTAGCTGGTTACCCTTTTATACATATTTGGTTACCAACTGTACATTTCAAAATAATGTAGCAAACACAACCTAAAATGAATCAAATACCAACCAACACACAAAATTACTTCCAATACTGCTATTATAATAAAATATGAAATCCCATCTATATAAGATCCAATAATCATCCTTAATAAACCATACAAAATTGTTGTGTTTATTCAAAAAAAAAACAAAATACAAAACACAATTCATACTGACAAAATAACAAGATCTGAACTAATCAAAATTTGGAACAAATCTTTCTGGAAATTCTCTGTCAGTCTCATATCCCTCCAATTGTTTGTTCCTTGCATGCATATATAGGTTTGTGCATAACTTCTTCCGATACTGCGCAATGGGGAATGGAATAGGAATTTCAACAAACTTTTGATGAATGACATGCTTAGCAAAACAAATTGTGAACATCCCGCAATAACTGTACAAATGTACAAAAGATAACGAAATCAATACTAGAATCAACCAATATATAATACATATCAATTTATACAGTAACCAAACAGTTATATATAAAATTAACCAAAACATAAATTAAAGGTAACAAAAACAAAAATATGTATACCAACAAACATATTGAAAAAGTAACCAAACAATTATATCTTATTAACCAAACAATGTTTTAATGGTAACTGACACATGATCAACATATTGATCAAACTCAATTCAGACAACCAATGTATAATACGCAAATATATGGTAACTAAAACAACATACAAAAGTAACAAAAATACCAAATTGAGGGAACAAATATTATTTTCCAAATCATAAGCAAACAGTAAGAAAAAACATACTAATTAAGTATCCAAACAGTTACATGATAGTAACCAAATCAGTTATATGATAGTAACCAGAATAGTTATATGATGTTAACCAAATCATAAACAACATGTAAACTAAAACCAATTTATTAAACCATGAATAATAGGCAAATACATGGTAACCCAACCTATTTTGGATACTTATTTGTTATAACAGTCAAAGAAAATATAACACATAAGTAACCAAATAGGTATATAATAATAACAATATACATATTTTAATAGTAACAAAAGCATAACCAACATGTATATCCAGCAACCTATAATGAAAGTCATATTGTAACAAAATAGTTACAACAAAAATATTTTCCAAATCATAACCAAACAATAACAAAAAACATACTAAATCAGTAACCAAATAGTTACAACATAGTAACCAAAACAGTTATATGATAGTAACCAAAATAGTTATATGTAATAATTCAAAAAATGTAAACATTGTAACCCTTACCCCTCGACTTGTTCAGGAACCGACTCTGTAAATTCCAACTCAATTATATCATCTTCCTCCTTATTGCTATACGGTTCACTGCTAAAGTCAATGTCACACCTATCCCTCCAAAAACCAGTTTTGCGTAGTAAAATGGGAAGAATAAATATATAAGGTTCACAAACAACCATGATTTTTATTTGCATGGATTTCCTTTTTGGCTGCAGAGAATTCTAAACAGTTAGACGTCTACGATGCACATCAAAAGTTAACAAAAACCAATGGTCCGGTGATGACATATGGATGGGGAACAAAATATAGTCAATATTTTTCCATGGTGTATTGACATCCATAAACAGCCCATGTATGTATTCAGCAACATCACCCTCCCCAGAAAATACACTCTTATCTGCGTTTTTACTTGAATACTCTTCAAAAATAGAGGTCATCTTGGCATGGAACCAACAATCCGTAGTCGTTGCCCTTATATGCACACTATCAGAATGTCTGGCCAATTTGCAAAATAATATAATGCAACATTGATGTGCTGATCCAAAAAAACATAAAATATTAATAGTTACTGAAAAATAACATTATGTAATGAATGTAACCAACACTGTTAACACAAGTTACTTAAACAACTAAATAATGTAACCATAACTATAAAAACATAATTTGAAAAAAAAACATAAAACATGTATGATAGTAACCAAACAATTGTAAGATAGTAACCAAACAGTTATATGATAGTAACAAAATAGTTATATGACAGTAACAAAATAGTTATATGACAGTAACCAATCACTTATATCATAGTAACCAAAACAGTTAATATAGTAACATATCAGTTTATATGATGGTATCCAAAACATATATAAAACATATATGATAGTAACCAAACAATTATATGATAGTAACCGAATAGTTGTATGATAGTAACAAACATTAATATGATAGTAACAAAACAGTTATATGACAGTAACAAAACAGTTATATGACAGTATCCAACACTGTTAACTCTAGTTACTTAAACAACTAAATAATGTAACCATAACTATAAAAACATAAATTGAAAGAAAAGAACTCACATCGTCGTCTAACCATTTCCCAGGAGTCTTTAATTTATAAAATCACATTTTAGATGAAATTGGGATAGACCCAAATAAAAAAGCAGGTTCGATAATGTCATTCTTCCCAGGAAATTTGTCCGTCCTTCAATATAAAAACATATTAGTATACACGTTGACATTTAACAATCACCATGTTAGTATACACACTACCCAAAAGCAAATTTATTTGTTTCATAAAAAACTATAACATTGTTAACAGTAAAAAACATACCTTTTCCGGTTGTTAAGTCCTATTTTAAACCATTGTTCAAACAATGCCTCTTCATATTTTGACGGCATATCCATGCAAAATTGGAGAATGCAGAAATAACATAAACTCTTTGACTAGCACGCGATGCATTAGACGATAACCCAGCCGAACCAAACGTTGGAGTATATGGAGACCGCAGAACAACACTCTTTGCATGTTGACGAATAGGTCTACCACTGACTTTATCAACGCTCTTCTCCAATTCATCACACTGGGCTATGTCCTGTGTAGTCAGAACCATCTCATCAAGTACAGATTTACTTTCTACCTCAAATTTATTACCCTTTTACAATTGATAGAAAATGTAACAAATACAATTAGATTTTAACATAAACACCTGCATTTAACTAATATATGCAATAACAAATAGTTGTAAAAAGATATAAATTGAACAATAACGAACAAATTAAAGTGAACATATCATAATATAAACAAAAAAAATAAAGCAGTAACCAAACAGTTATATAGTGGTGACCAAAACACATTGTAATAGTAACCAACTAATATAATGATAGTAAACAATCCATAATACTAAAATAGATATAAATTGGTTACTGTTTGTTATATATTTGTTTGCTGAATAATGTTTATTTGATTACTTTATAGTTTTCAAATGAGTTCTACTGATTTTTTAATATTGATGGCTACTCATCATATACATTGGTTACCTTCCTGTAACTGTTAGTTACTGTATAATGATTTCTTGGTTACTATGAAACATTATACTGTCTAATGCTCTATTAGTTACTGTCTAATGCAGTCTTGTTCCTGCCTCAAAATTATTCCCCTATTTATATTGACATAAAGGGTAACAAATATAATTATATTTTCAACACATGGAGTTAACAACTATATTTAATAAAAAAATGAATGAACAATAATTGACATATTAAAGTGAACATATCATATTAGAAACCAAAACAAAATAAATTACTAGTCAAATTATATTATAGTAGTAACCAACACACAATGTAATAGTAACCAACCAATATTATAATAGTAAACATAATATATATAAAATTAACCATATAACAATATAACAGTAACCAATAACCAACAACATGTAAAAAACAGGATGGCATGTCATTATAACACTAACCTCATCAGCAACATACAAAACAATCTCTTTACCAGTGCACTGGCTTAATATGTCAAACGATGGCATGTCATTATTCTTGACAATCTGTGAAAGATAAAAAACAATCAATTAATCATTAAAATCAAAAAGACATATAACACAACAAAACAAACAAATATGTCTAACCTTAACATTTTCTGCATCATCATCAATTTTTAATTCATGATGTTCTTCAACCCCAACATCACGTTCAACTTCATTACCAATCTCATATTCATTCCCATCCTTCTTTACAAAAAAATTCAACACACCATCACCATCACTATTCTTATTTATTTTTGAACCATCATCAACATCCTCATAAACATGGTGGGTCTTCACATTCTTTAAGAACTTTATCATAATTAATAACTTCATCAACATTAGCAACATCTTCACAATCCTTAACGACTTCAAGTACAAACTCATCATTTTTCTCATCACCTATCAACCCATCATCACAAACCTCATCATCATCATTAGTTTTACCTTTAACAACAACATCATCATCAGCAACACCATGATCAGCTTCATTAGCTACATCATCATCTTCATCACCTACATCATCTTCACCATCACCATCATCATCATCATCATCAACAACAACTTGTTTGACCCCCAACACCTTTGATACCACGTAACTCATCTCTAATAATGGACCTAAAGTCCCTACATAACTGAACATGAAAAACATGCATATCATCCTTAATATCATCCTGTAATTTTACAATGTCTTTCTTAATTTCAAATATTTTTTTCTCCAACGGCCTAAACCGTGCATCAATTGCATCTTTAACTTCAGACATATCAATTCCAGTGTTGTCACCCTTAACTTTTTTTGAAACCTTCTTAGCAGCATCCTTCCCATTTAAAAATTGAAGACGACCTAAATCAAGCCAATCATTCTCCTCGGACGTGGGAACTAGACTTTTTATCCTCAACTGAAAAACATTAAGTACATTTAGTATAATATCCGATAAACATTGAACAAATACATTAAAAAAATAGTAAATAAAGAAACATATAACATAATTAGTAACCAACTACATGTAGACAGTAACCAAATGTATATAAATCAGTAACCAAAATAATTAAGAAAGGTATACAAAATTTGTATAACTGGGTAACCAACAAAATTGTTATTAGCAACACAAGGATAATTTAATTAGTAACCAAAAATATTGTTATTATTAACACAATATAACTAATCAGTAACCAAATGAGTATATAAAGGTATCTAATTAATTTGTTAATATTAAACAACACAAAAAATAATCAGTTACTAAATATATAACTAAAGGTAACCAATTATACTCTTAGTAGTAACAAAAATACATGTCCGGAACAAAATACTAAATTGTTCAACTTGTCATTCGTAGGGGGCTTCACTAGCTCCTTCCATCTAAATAAACGGATATCAGACGGATTCTCATCATTGCATATGCCCCGAATTTTGAATAATGGAATGATCTCAAACATAAAAACTTAAAATACATAAGGTAAACCATTCAACTTGTACAATTTTGTATAATGATCCTTGTAGAAATTATATATTGACCCACCATTCCTTCATTTCTTCAATCTCCCCTTCAAAGCATTAGACAAAGAGTACTTTGTCATCTCGAATGCGAATTTCCCCCAAGGGAAACTATTAACATCACCATAACATAGAAAATTGAGCATTGCCCCATCCACGTGATTTTTTGAAAATGTGGATAAAATGAAATTAAACACCAGAAAAATAAATGACATCTTAATATCCTCATCATCATTATCAAAAACTGCCTTCCGATAAACCCTGCCTATTCTACTACGCGTAACAGCTTCATGCCCAAAAAAAATTTCAATAAGCATATTCTCCATACCTTTATACGCAGTAATATCATCCTTACCCTGCCATCTCAAACCAAAAATTAGACAAAACTCAGGCAAACCAAATCTGACCCTCTTTTCCCCAAACAAAAACCACATTTCACCAACATCACTCTGGTGAACCTCCCGTATAAGAGCATGGTGAATAATCTGGGAATACATTTGGTGCTGATCACCGAACTCCAAGAAATTCCCAAAACATGTTGTCTTGAACTTCTCCAACTGACTTTCGTTCAATTTCTTGGAAATCATGCTGGAAACTTCCATGTCGCACCAATAAATAACTTTTCCAGTAAATTTTCTGTTACATCCCTCATAATACATGTCCCATAACTGCAAATAAACAAAATCAGATTTGCACAGTTATTAGTAACCAATATAAAAACATTGTTTATACCATAAACTGTTACATAGTAACCAACAAATAATATCATACTAGCAAAAACATAATATAACAATTACACAGTTGCCAAAACATACTATAAATAGTTTCCAGCATCCAACACTGACTGGACAAAAATAGTTACCATATTGTAATATAACAGTAACCATAACATGATAAAATAGTAACCAAACAGTTATATGATAATAACTAAATAGTAATATGATAGTAACCATACAGTTATAAGATAGTAACTAAACAGTTATATGATATTAAAACAAACATTTATATGATATTAATAAAATAGTTATATGATAGTAACCAAACAGTTATATCATAGTAACATATCAGTTTAATATCATAGTAACATATTATAGTAACCAAAACATGTTTATATAGTAACATATCAGTTTACATCATAGAAACCAAACAGTTATAACATAGTAATCAAACAGTTATAGCATAATAACCAAAACAAGTTTATATATTAACATATCAGTTTATATGATAGTATCCAAACAGTTGTATGATGGTAACCAAACAGTTATGTCATAGTAACCAAAACATGATCAACATGTACACCAAATCCATTTCAGCCAACAAATGTATACTACACATATACATAGAAACCAAAACAACACAAAAAAGAAACCAAAATACCAAATTGAGGGAACAATAATAGATTCCAAATCATAAACAAACATTAACAACAAACATACTAAACAAGTAACCAAAAAACTATATGATAGTAACCAAACCATGTATCCATGGTAACCAATACATAAACAAACATATAAATCAACCACATTTTAGTCAAACAATGTATACTAAAGCAATTATATGATAACCATTAAACAACAAATAGTAACCAAAGACCCAACTCAAGGGAACAAAAGTGGTATCAAAATCATAATCTAACAGTAACCGAACAATTATATGATAGTAACCAAAACACCTTTTAATGGTAACCATAACAGAATAAAAAAGTAACCAAACATTCCAAATCGATTGAACATAAGTGGTATCCAAAACAGAAACTAACAATATCCAAAAACATACTAACTAATAAACCAAACATATATATGATCGTAAAATAAAATAATAACAAACCTTTAAAATTCTTTCTGTTGAAATTATATTCTGGCGAAACACTTGTCCTTCTAACTTAATTACATCGACATCAAAATCAGAATCTTTTTGCACTTCAGGAAGCTTGATACCACTATGTAACACCAACATATGCTCACTCTTACTTGATTCCTGACCAACATTCTCCCCCTTCCCCTTCCTCTCCACAACAAACTTCTTCAAACCCTTTACAGAATCATCCTCTGTGATTCTCTTTCTCTTTACGTACTTCTTCATTGTATCAGCCATTCAACACAGATCGAACGAACAAAACAAAACAACTAATCGAACGAACAGAGCAACAAAAATGGCGACCAACAAACAGGAGTTGTCTGAACTGACAGAGTAACAACAATAACAATAAACAACGACAACAAGTAACAACAATAACTATACAACAAAACGAAAATGGCGATCAAACGATTGAAGAATAACACGAACAGAGAGAGAAGATAGCGAAGAAGACGAACAGAAAGAGAAAAAAGAGTTTCAGCATGCAAACGAGGGTTTAGAAACAAAGAGACGTACTCGCGGTTATCACGTCTTTCAAAATAAAAACAACCCATTAATATTGTCATGTCAGCCATTATATAATAATTCCTTAATTTAAGAACCTTTAATTATGTTAAGATTCAAAATAAAAACAAAAAAGTGTAATATTTTTGTAATTATTTTATAATTGTTTGATTTTTATAATTATTTCTAAAAATGTACTACTATATGTAATTTTGTCTAAAAAAAAGTGAGACCATATAGAATTGTAATAAAGGAAGCCCTCTCTCCGTTAAAAAAATATATTATCACATAAAACCGCTCACATACACTTACATGTATATTTTGAAGGCCCAAATGATTTGCTCTGTACGTGGATCATCAAAATATGCATGTGAGTGTATGTAAACGATTTTATGTGACGGTAGACTTACTGTAAAATAAATATGAAGACAATAGAAAAGAGTTTTCTAACATTTAATAATGGTAGGTTGGTAGCCCGCATGGAAAATGTGAGAAAGTGAAAGCATAATTTATTTTGTAAACGAAATATATTGAAGTATTTATATATATCTACTAAATTTATTTAATGTTTAATATATCTACTAAATATAAATTTTTATGTTATAGTTTTTACTTAACTTGATCTAATTAATTAAATTATGAATTTATGCATTAATAAATAACATATTTCTCAAAAAATAATAAATATTTATTTTATGAAGAAAATAAAGTCACACTTTTTGCTAATTAAATTTCTTAAATATTAAAATTTATGTAATATACATTCAAATATATTTTTTGTAATTTAAAAAAATAAAATTTTAATAAGCATAAAAGTACAAATTAACGTAAATATAATTATTTTTTCTAAATATTAAAATTTATGTAAAATAAACTTATTATTACATAACGAATCTTATTATTCATATAAAAAAATATTAACAATTATATTAATTTTTTTCTCAAATATTAAACTAAACATGAGTAACTCTTGAGCATAATTATTTACAATAAAAATGACAAATGTTATTACTCAAAAAGAAAAAATACGTTAAAAAATTCTTTTAATAAGATAGAGGTAGTAATAAATATTATTATATTTTCTTTTATTCAATATTGTATAAAAACAACACCAACTGTATACTAAAAAATATAATTAAAATCATAAACATCCCAAATTTTGATATATACTCGAGAAAATTTAACATATAAAAATCATAATATGAAACTAAGAATTCAAATAATAATTTTTGCTGTTAAACACCAAAAAGTAAACTATCAACATGTTCAGTCACTTTAATTAGAAAAACTCCATTGATAATTTAATTTAAAATTCTTAATATTTATATCATTAATTTATCCAAAAATATGTGTTAATTAAATTAAATTATTTGAATGAGATAGTCTTAATTACAAATAAAATGGGATAAGGTCCAAAAATGCCCCTGATATTTTTTCAAATGTCTACCGAGTACCCTATACTTTTTTTTTCCAAAAATACCCTTAACGTTACATTTTTTGGGCTGTTGATAGACATGCCAAATAGACAAACGGAGTTGACAACTGGACATATTTTGCTAACGTGGTTGCCACATGGAAGTCAAAAAACTAAAATTCAAAACATATTTGATGACGTGGCTGCCACATGGAAGTCAAAATATTAAAATATTTATTAAAAAAATACAAAAAATACAAATTAAAAAAATACTAATTAAAAAAATACATATTTACATCAAATACTAAAAATACTAATTAAAAAAATACTAAAATACTAATTAAAATACTAATTAAAAAAATACTTAAATACTAATTAAAAAAATTACTAAAATACTAAAAAAAATCAAATTAAAATATTTAGTATATTTATATTTAGTATATTTAGTAAATGTACATATATGTATATTTAGTAAATAATTAGAGAGAAAATCAGAATTAAAATGCTCCTCCTTCTCTTCAGATCTCCAGATCGTATTTTCAGATCTCCACCCACAATCTTCCTCCTTCTCTCCGTTATAAAGCAATTTGAGTCCTGATCCACTAGCTACTAGCGTTAAAAGGAATTTTAAAATCAAGACTTGTTCATCATCTTGGATCTATTTTCAGATCTATATTATATCTATTTTCTCTCTCTCTAAGGTTTTCTCTCTATCTAAACTCATTCTACTTTTAAAATCAAGGCTTATTCATCATCTTGGATCTATTTTCAGATCTATATCACTAGCGTTCGGAAGTATTTCGTTTGTTACGGAAGGAGGCGGCGATGGGGGAGGAGAAAGAAGGGGCTAACAGTTGTTCGGTCTCAAAGCGGCTGTCGGCGTCGATCCAGACCCCAACGGTGGCAGTGCGGGAAGCGAGGTTAGACTCGGAGGCCGTTGGGGAGGGTAGTGACTTTGGTTTCTCAGATCTTGACTTGATTTCGTCGGAATCTGGGTTTATTTTTATATTTGTTTCGGTTGATTAATGTTTTAATTTTCTATCAACTGATGCTTTTTTGTTCATTGACTTGATTTCACCGATAGACTTGATTTTTATATTTCAAAGATCTTGACTTGATTTCGGTTGTTGGTGGTGTTGATGTGCCTAGTGGTGATATTAGGTGGTGGTGGTGGTGGTGGACTGGGTGGTTCACATGGTAAATACAATTATTAATAAATAAAATTTATTAATAAACAAAATACACATAATAAATAAATTATCAAATATATATATAAAATATTATTTTTATACACATCAGATGGTACAATAGCATTTTTATTTTAATTATTTGACACGTCAGCAAAATATGTCCGGCTGTCAACTCCGTTTGTCTATTTGGTATGTCTGTCAACGGCAGGGGTACAATTGACCCAAAAAATGTAACGTTCATGATATTTAAAAAAAAAGTATAGGGTGCTCGGTAGACATTGGAAAAAATGTTAGGAGTATTTTTGGACCTTATCCCCAAATAAAATTATAAGTATAATTAAAATATATTGTATTAAAAAATAATTAAATATATATATATATATATATATATATATATATATATTATTCAGGAATTAAAATTTAATAACATACAACTATTACTTAAAAAACTAGAGGAAATGTGAATGGTATTTTAGTTATATTACATTATTAATGCATTATTGTATGATACAAAATTTTAATGCATATTAAGGTATGCAACCGTCGATTTCTAAGTCCAAAGATGTGTAGATATCAACACATTATTACAAGAGAATGAGATTCAAAAGTTTTATACAAAAAATTACCAATTTATAAATTTAGAGTGATTCAAGATTTAACGTTAAATGCTAAAGAACTTTTGGACATAAAATAAAAAATATTTTGAGAATGTCTTATCTTAAGAATTTCATTAACATTTAACAGTAAATGTGAATTTTTTTCATGTGAATAATAAGTGCGGTTCAACTCATGTGTGAGAAGATTTTATGAAATTATCAAATTTATTTATAAAAATATCAATTTTCTAAAACATTCATCATTAGTTACTTGGTTTTCCTATCTCATTAATTTTGTAATTTTATTCTCTATGGTTGTTCCCGCCTTATTATTTTTATGAAATTTGATTCTTTCAATTCTTAAGTGCGTGAGTGTGGTGTGGGTGTGTAAATTAACAAAAAAAAATTAAATATATTTTTTTGTCTCAAAATATAAGATAACGGTTGATGTTTTATACTACCTCAGTTCCTTAATATAGGTCGTTTTAGAGTTGTGTACAAGTATTAAGGAAATGATTGTAAAACATGAAATATACTAACAATTGTCTATATTGCCCTTGTATTGAAAAAAAATAATTGTTATTTATTGGGCAAAAAATAGTGAGAAAACCAAAGTTATATTCATTACTTGGGTAATATTAGAAACTAAGCAATTAATGCTTACTTAAAATTCTAAAACGACTTATATTTAGAAACAAAAATATTTCTCTAAAACGACTTATATTAAGGAACGGAGGAAGTAAGTTAATTTGATAGTATCATAAGTTACTCCTTGAAAGTAGTATGCATACAAGCCAATCATGTTTGATGATAAAGCATATACTTTGTAACAATCTTATTCATTTATTAATAAAAAGTATTAATTTATTAAAGGCTTTTAATTATCTACATGATGTTGTTTTATAATATGTGATAAACACATAGTTTTAAGCAATGCTTTTAGAATAATGATGATGATCATTCTAATAAGATTTAAATTCTTAGAAAGATTAAAATTAAAATAGTTCATAATCGTTGGATTACTAAATTGGGGATTAGTGAATCTGGATAGATTGGTACATACGTTGCTTGCTAATTGAATGGGGATGATTGATCTCATGATCATTTGTGTGGAGACACTAAAGCAAGTATGTATGTGCTTATTAGAGAATAAGTTCACTGAACGTGGCTCGCTAACTAATACCTAATGGAGTTTTACTTGCCTGTCAATAAAAATTCCTATTGTGATAGTAGTACAAGTGATCCTTGAACTTGAGATCATCATAGCATCTTGTGTATGATGAGTTATACTTTGATTTATTCCTAAAGACCCTTAGGGTATATCAAAGGGTATGTATGGGTATAACAAGTTGTACATGAAGATAATGTATGATCAATAAAGAATTTACCACTTCTAGTAAAAGAAGAGAAATGTCCTATGTGATTCGATAAATGACAACCTAGTAGTCCTTGGCCAAGGCAGAATGAAATTAGAAAGGAATTTCTAATTTGTATTATTTGAGGTTGTGCATTTAAGAGTCGAAATACATATAATTAAATAAAATAAGACTTGACAGTAATTTTATGTCTTATATTTAATTGTGACATTGTATGGTGGAAGGATTGAATTGTACGGTAACTATTTACTCAAAGGTTCTTTTATGATTAATGTTGAAATCTATATTATCTGAAAAGTCGTTAATCTCTGGGGAGGCTTATCCCTATTGTAGAATAAATATTATTTATTTAAATAAATTAATATTTTATTTTATTTATTTAAATAAGATTAGAATTGTTCTAATTAATTTATTCACAACCGGTTTAATATGGAGAACCTAAAGGGTCACACCATAAAAGGAAGAATAATTATTTAAGAAGTTAATGGCATAATCGTAATAATAAGTTATGTATATTTAATTTAATCTACGGTGATAGAATAAATTAAATAGCTTAATATTTATTATTTAATATTTTAGAAATATTAAATATAAATTAATAAGAAGAGTCTTATTATTATTATTACTATTATTATTATTTAATTCTTAAAGGAGTTTGGGAATTAATTAATAAAAATACTCTCATTTATTCCTAATAAGATTATGAGGCTAATTAATTAAAATTTTAATTAATTATTCCCAATAAGATTAGAAGTCTAATTAATTAAAGGAATTTAATTAATTAAAATAAAGCTCAATTCCTTAATTGTTAAGGAGGGTTGCCTACATCTATAAATAAGATTAGTCTTATTATGGGTGGAGTTTGCTACAAAGGATACTAGTTTTATGCAATGATTTTAGAATAATGATGATGATCATTCTAATGAGATCTAAATTCTTAGAAAGCTTAAAACTAAAATAGTTCCCAATCGTTGGATTACTAAATTGGGGATTAGTGAATCCGGATAGATTGATACATACGTTGCTTGCTCATTGGATGAGGATGATTGATCTCATGATCATTTGTGTAGAGACACTAAAGCAATAATGTAGGTGCTTATTAGAGAAGAAGTTCACTGAACGTGGCTCGCTAAGGAATACCTAATAGAGTTTTACTTGTCTGTCAATAGGAATTCCTGTAGTGATAGTAGTACAAGTGATCCTTGGACTTGAGATCATCATAGTATCTTGTGTATTTTAAGACCCAACTTATTATAAATGAAATTAAATTTCCTATATTTATTATTTTGAAATAGTAAGGGTTGATTTGATTATTGTGGTTAGTTATGGGAAAAATGCGCAAATATTTCAAATAAGTAAGTGGTTATAAAATATTCATTGTTGTCGGGGAATATTCGGTTGGGCGTGGAATATTCTTACTGTCGGGGAATATTCGTACGACGGTGCATCCTTGTGTGGGCCCCATAATAAAAAGTGATTGGATGAAGAAAACGACAAGTATAAGTTGTTTATAAATAACGTCGTAGTTGTTGCCGTTAATACAGTTGGAATACCCGGTGGTTAAAACACAGTAGCACACGATATTGCACCGATTATTGATTCTTACGTAAGAAGGCACTACTCAATAATTATTACAGTAACTACTGTTCAATATTTTATTTTATTGATTCAATAATTGCTATGTTGTTATTTTATATTATTGTTGTTTCAATAATTGTCACTGCACATTATTTTCTTTTATCCAATCAATAATTCATATTATTTGAATAATATTATTAGATAGCATTATTGACAATGTCTAAAAAGTTCCGTCTAAGGAGAGTTTTGGTTACTTAATTGCGCGTCAGTAAAGAGAAATCCTTATTTGAAAGCCCTTTCTTTCCTTGGAACTGCCTGGTTGTCGATATTGTGATTCTGTAATATTATTTGTGAATAATTAATTATTGATTTATATGATAAGAAAAATATTTATTTTATGTGAATATAGATGGAGAAAATTTTAAAGTAAAAATTATTGAAAAATTGATATTTTATTTTTTCTGATAAGATAATTCATTTAAATATATTATTATTTTTTAATAATATAATAATGGTGATATTTTTACAATGAATGTGGGATATATGAGTATATGAGGAGAAGGAGTAGTTTTGTTACTAAAAATATTTAAAACATGTTAAACATGTCGGTGGACCCCATTTCTTGACTGAAATTTGATTATAGCATGTAAAATCGTCCGTTTGTGGATTTCGATCAATTTCTGTTTGGAATTTGGAAACACTTAAACTTACAAAGTTGTAGAGAATAGAATTTCCTATGAAAAAGACATAAGGTTCGAATTTTTCTGATAAAAATGCTATTTATTATGAATTATTGAAATTCCGAAGTTCCGAAATAATTGATTTTTAGAAGTTTTAATTATTTTTTTAAGAAAAATGTTTTTTGTAAGTTTTGTGAGTTGGTGGGCTATGTTAAATGTGCTGAAATGAGAATTCAAATGGTGCGTATGATTATTTAATAAATATTAATATTTTATTAAATTTTCTACTTTGGTGTTCTAAGCATTTTTCTTATAAATAGGGTGCTTAGGTTAGAATTGAAAATCACACTAGAAACTGAAATTTTCTCTCTCTGTATTATCGAGCGTATTCTTGTGAGTATTTTGATACTTTGAGTGTTGCTATACGGTGCATGTTTCTTCAGCGTTATATCTGATATTTCAGCCAAAAGTACTATTCTTTTCGAGGAAAGGGATGTTATTTTTTAAAAAAAAGATATTATTTCTTCTAATATCATTATGGCGGAATATTGGTAAGATTTTTCTTGTGAAATTCTTATATTTTAGTGTCGGGGTTACTATTCACATATACGAAACTATTCATGTATACGGTACTATTCACGAATACGGCACTATTCACAGAAAAATTAAATTTTTATTTTTTATCCAAAATATTTATTATGGACACTAGCTTTGATTGTATCCATGTTTTGATCATTCTTGAATTTTGCTCCACTATGATTATTTATGAAGTATTTTTGAACTTGGATTGTTTAAAGTACGAATCCTTAATATTTGTTCTTTTGTTTCACTGGATTCGTTTTCTTTAAAATATTTTTCATCATCCTTAGTCCTAAATGATGATTTTACTGAATATCTTTGGCCTGTAGTGCAAAGATTAATGATTTTTTGATGAATATCTTTGGCCCGTAGTGCAAAGATGAACATGTGTTGAGATGAACATGACCAACTGATGAATATCTTTGGCCTGTAGTGCAAAGATGAATATTTGATTCAAGATGAATATTGATTGATGTTATAGGGATAAAATAATGATGATGGACTTTTAAATTCATAGATTATAGTAGATTTCATTCTCTACGTAACTCATCTATGAATTATTATTTTCGCTGCGAATATTGATCTGAAATTTGTTGTCTATTGTATTTTATCAGATTTTTCCCTGTTGAAGACTAACGATAATTTGTTCTATATTATCTTAGTCATAATATTCTTTATTGGGCTAGTGGAGCTCACCCTTTTCCTCTTTGTTCTATTTTTCTTCTTAGGAGGCGAGAATGTAGCGAGTACTAGTCGGGGTATGGAATGAAGGTTCTAGAAAGTCATTTTAGTAGTCCTCACTATTTTTGTAAAATAATATACCAATAATTGTAATGAGGACTTATTTGGGTGTGAATATTGTCTAGATGACAATATTTGTATTTAAACTCACAGTTTTTATGTTGTATTAATAAAGTTGTAGCTATTTCTGTATCATGTTATTGACGACTCAAAATGGGTGATGTATACCTATTTTGGGGGCATCACAGTTGGTATCAAAGCTTAGGGATATGATCTTTGGCGGAGATCGGGAAATAGAACTAGGAGGGGAGAGACGAGTAAATCCTTCGCTAGTGTGTCCTACCTAAGCTTATTTGTTAGTTGGTCAGTATATAGGGATATTATGTGATATGTTGATTTCCTTAATTAACCCTTGTTTTATGGCAATATTTGAGAATGTCGACTGAGAATGTTAACAGTGGAGTAAATGAGACCGTGGAGACACCTTTGCTCACCAATGAGGAGAATGTGCAACAGGCTGACAATGTTCCTCCTGTGAACAACACCGCTGAGCAGATGATGAACGACGGGATGTTTAGAAGCTTTTTGCAGTTCATGCAAAATTAGATGAAGAAGACTCGTGTACAAAATATAGGTGGAAATGATAACAATGCACAGTTTGTTACAGCCAAGCAGTTCAAAGAGTTGGGACAACCAGAATTCTGGGGAAAGCTGGATTCGATTAAGGCGGAGACGTGGGTCAAACAAATTATCAAGATATTCGATGTCTTGGGATGCACGGAGGAACAAAAGGTTTCATTCGCCACTTTTATGTTCCGTAATGAAGCAGATTACTGGTGGGAATCTGCGAAGCGTACCCATCCATCAGCACTCAACATGTCATGGGAGACATTTCAGAAACTATTCAATAACAAGTACTTTCCTGAAAGTATTTGTCATATGAAGGAAGTGAAGTTTATTAGACTGGAATAAAATAACATGACGGTGTCCCAGTACGGGGTAAAGTTTGCAGAGTTATCCAGGTTTGCACCTCATTTGGTGGAGAATAAGGAACGTATGACGCAGATGTTTCTGAGAGGTTTGAAACCCGGCATACGTCAATAACTCATTTCTCATAAATTTTCTTTCTATTCAGATGTTGTCAACAGGGCTCAATTATTAGAGCGAGATAATGAGTACGTTCAACCGAGGACCACAACCAGGAACATACCGGTGACATCAGTCATCAGAACAACGATAACCAGCGGAGAAAAAAAATACGGACAAAAATGGTAACCACTTTGGTGGTAATCATGTCCATGAGAATAGAAGAAGCGAGTCGGGAGGAGATTTTAAAAAGAGGAGATTCAACAATGACCATGTGAAGACGTCAATACCTGCAGCAATTGGTTCTAAGGGAGGAGAACGACCACCAGTCGTATGCTATAAATGCGAGAAAGAGGGACATATCAGGACAAACTGCCCACAACAGTTCAAGGTATGTTATAATTGTGGAAAGGAAAGACATATCGCTCGAGATTTTACGATAGCGAAACCAAGTCTAGCGGGGATGGTGATCCAAATGGCTGTCCCAGAAAAGTCAAAGTCAACGGTTCCTGGAAGAGCGTTTGTCGTGACTGGTCAAAATGCGAGGAACCCAAACGAGGTGATCACGGGTAAGCTAATCATAAATTCTTGCGAAGTTTTTACCTTACTAGATACCGGTGCTACCCATTCATTTACTGGGCTAGTGGAGCTCACCCTTTTCCTTTTTGTTCCATTTTTCTTCTCAGGAGGCGAGAATGTAACGAGTACTAGTCGGGGTATGGAATGAAGGTTCTAGAAAGTCATTTTAGTAGTTCTCACCATTTTTATAAAATAATGTACCAATAATTATAATGAGGACTTATTTGGGTGTGAATATTGTCTAAATGGTAATATTTGCATTTAAACTCACAGTTTTTATGTTGTATTAATAAAGTTGTAGTTGTTTCTGTACCATGTTATTGATGACTCAAAATGGGTGATGTATACCTATTTTGGGGGTGTCACATGTATTATGAATTATACTTTGACTTATTCCTTAAGACCCTTAGGGTATATCAAAGGGTATGCTTGGGTATAATAAGTTGTACATGGAGATAATGTATGATCAATAAAGAATCTATCACTTCTAGTAAAAGAAGAGAAATATCTTATGTGATTCGATAAATGACAAAACAGTAGTCCTTGGCCAAGGCAGAATGAAATTAGAAAGGAGTTTCTAATTTGTATTATTTGGAGTTGTGCATTTAAGAGTCAAAATACATATAATTAAATAAAATAAGACTTGATAGTAATTCCATGTCTTATATTTAATTGGGACATTGTATGGTGGAAGGATTGAATTATACGGTAACTATTTACTCAAAGGTTCTTTTATGATTAATGTTAAAATTTATATTATCTAGAAAGTCGTTAATTTCTAGGGAGGCTTATCCCTATTGTAGAATAAATATTATTTATTTAAATAAATTAATATTTTAATTTATTTATTTAAATAAAATTAGAATTGTTCTAATTGATTTATTCACAACCGGTTTAATATGGAGAACCTAAATGGTCACACCATAAAAGGAAGAATAATTATTTAAGAAGTTAATGGCATAATCGTAATAATGAGTTATGTATATTTAATTTAATCTATGGTGATAGGATAAATTAAATAGCTTAATATTTATTATTTAATATTTTGGAAATATTAAATATAAATTAATAAGAGTAGTCTTATTATTATTATTATTATTATTATTTAATTCCTAAAGGAGTTTGAGAATTAATTAATAAAATTACTCTCATTTATTCCTAATAAGATTAGGAGGCTAATTAATTAAAAGTTTAATTAATTATTCCTAATAAGATTAGGAGCCTAATTAATTAAAGGAATTTAATTAATTAAAATAAATCTCAACTCCTTAATTGTTAAGGAGGGTTGCTTACATCTATAAATAAGAGGAGTCTTATTATGGGTGGGGTTGACACTTTCACAATATGTGAATACGTAATTCCAATAGTTGGGAGAGTACGCCTTTTTCTATAGAGATAGAAAACTAGGGTTTATCCAAACACCATCTTCTTGAATTTTTGTTCTTCCTTGGTGGATCACCTCTAGAGGCCAAACATTTGGGTGGCTAACGTTGATCAAAGCAAGGAACCAAACCCGGTGGATTCAAGTTGAACGCGAAAAGGATTAGAGGTGAACTTGTATATGAGGAAGCTCGGATCTTCAAGGGTATGATTCTTGTTCTTTCTTTTTCGTTTAATTAATAATTGCGCATAAAGGATGATCCGGGTATATGGTTTGTAAAATTTTAAAACTCAGATTTTTACACGTTTTCGCTTATTTTTTCCAATTTGATTGCGTTCATGAATATTACAAACCTTACACTCCTCATATGAATAATAAGTACGGTTCAACTCATGTGAGAGAAGATTTTATGAAATTACCAAATTTAATTATAAAAATACTCCATCCATTCCTAAATAAGTGTCATTTAAGATTTTTACACATGAATTATGAAAGTCATTTAATACTATCATTTAATAATTAAAATCTGTATAAAATTCCACCACTACCCTTTATGGGAAGTTGAAAACTGTTAATACTAAGAGTGAGAATTTCTTGGGACAATGAGAGAATGTAAAGGTGATATAGAAAACTAAATACTAGAAGTTATAAACGACAGATAAATTAAAACAAATTTTTTCTTCTAAAACGTCACTTATTTAGGAACGGAGGGAGTATCAATGTTCTAAAACATTCATCATTAGTTACTTGGTTTCCTATCTCATTAATTTTGTAATTTTATTCTCTATGGTTGTTCTCCACCTTATGATTTTTATGAAGTCAAGGGTTTGATTCTTTCAATTTTTAGGGGGGTGTGTGTGTAAATTAACAAAAAAAAAGTAAATATATTTTTTTTGTCTCAAAATATAAGATAACGGTTGATGTTTTATAATTAATTTAAAACTAAAAATTAATTTAAAGTTTTTGTATAATTATTATTTCACAAGTATCATTAATTATTTTTCTTTTAAATTAAAAAAATATTTTAAATATATTTAAAGATTATTCTCTTCGTTTTTTAAAGAATGTCTAAAGTACATTTTACACATAAATTAATAAAAAATAAAATAACATAAAGAGAGTACAAAATATTTCAAGGCTCCATAAAATTACATAAATAATACTCCCTCCGTCCCAAATTAACTGCTCAGTTTTGACTTTTTAAAGTCAAATTGACCATTTTTAAAACTAATCTTTTTACTATTTTTGCTAAAATATAGGTGAAGAGATTATAACCAAAAGAAAATATATACAATTTATTACTAATCCTAATTTTTATAATTTTAGAAATATATTTATATATGCTTAATTATTAATTCTAAAAAAAGTCAAAACTGAGCAGTTAATTTGGGACGGAGGGAGTAACTTTTTTGTTATACTAGTGAATTTCATTAAATGACATATTGACATGCTACTTTATGGATTTATTATCATTTTTTGAGTAGGAAAAAAATTTGGTATAACTCAACTTTATAAAAGTTGAGGTTAAAAGATAATATATTAAATTTAAAATTTGAAATTAAATGATAACATATTAAAATTTAAAATTAACATAATTCATAAAAAGTTAGAATAAAATATTTTTTATTATTTAATATATAATTATAATAATTAAAATTAAATAAACTCAATAATTTAAATTTTAAAATGTGATGGATCTTAAAAGTTAAATTATATTTTTGAAAAAAAGGAAATACTATATTATAAGTAGTCCCAGTAATATAGAGGTGTAATTTTTACAATATCTTTTTGAGCTTTTTTCTCTCTCCCCTCAACTTACTGTTAAACAACACCCATGTTGATCCAGAACAGGACAATAGTATTGGTCGTCGCCACTCCACCGACGGCGGCGCGGCAAGTGACGGCAGCTCACGCTGCTCTGATGCCAACGGACGGTCATGGAACTCGTCCTTTGATTCCACAGCCGGAGGGTCAGACCTGCACGGGGCCTCGAGTCTATCTACTTCTGAGATTGTGGGAAGAAATCCTCTGTTTCACAGTGTTCGGTAGAATTGAGCTGGGATACTTGAAATCAAGCTACATTTGTCCAAGTATGAAAGAGATTGTAGGATTTGTCATATGACTTTGGATTCATCCAACCAGGTATGGGTTGTATTTTTATTTGTTTTGTTTGAATTGGATGTAAGTTGGAAAAAAACCCTGCTAACGGTTAATAATATTTCTGTTAATACTATTTTGGGTAATTTTATATATTTGAGCATAAGACTAACCATGCATTGATTGGTTGGTACATTGAATTTCTTTCTGGGAACTGTGTACTGTTATGTGTTGCATGCATGCATGCCTGCTTTTTGTAGACAAATTTATGCTTCTTCATTGCATGTTAGTAGTACCTTCTTAAAATTATCTTTTTGAAAGTGAAAATACTTGTCTGCTTTTTATCCTTTCCCAAAGAATATTTTACTGCTTTGCTGCCTGAAGTGTAGTTGATTGCACGTGACTGATCAATTATATTCCGACATTGTCTAAAATGAGGTGTCTCTGGCTTTCTCATTCAGACTGGTTTTTGGTTTTTGGTGTTTTTCTTTTATTTAAATTATCTTTTTGATTACTTATTATTGTATTTTATATGACTTTAAAAATTATTCCTTTTTATGTTATTTAATTCTCTTGATATAAAGCATTATTATTACTCAAATACTAGCATGGTAGCATTCTAACAGATACATCATCTGTATTGATTAATTGACCAAAATAAATTTCATATTAATCGGTGTCTGAAACTAACTTAATTAACTCTTTCCGTTTTAAAATTTATTATTAAAATGACTAGATAATATTGACATGTAAATTATATTCCATCCATTCAATTACAAATAGGTATAGTAGTTTTTTTAATATTATTTTATAGTACAAAATTAAAATATATTTTTAATTTAAAAAAAATGAAAAGAACAATGTTTCTAAAAAATTTAGAACGGAAGGGAGTAATAAATTCTTCTATCCTATTCCTCCCCCTCTAAAGTCTAAACCCTAAAATTACCCCCTTCTTCCTCCGTCACATCACAGTCGGAAACAGTAAACAGGCACCATTATATGTTGGGTTTTTATTCTTCTCATAGTAACTCTCACGCTAGTACCTCTTTTTCACTCTATCTCTCTGCCGCCGAAGGATAAGCAGTTACATAATTGAATCTAGAAGAACAATTACAGGAACAAGAAGGAATTTCTAATCGAGATTGAAGATGAGCAACGGTAACAGTGGAAGAGTGATTACATTGGGTGGAAAAGGATCTTCTCTCTCCTCCCCAGCCGTATTTGAAGTCGCCAATTCCATCTCTCTCCTTCGTATCGATTCCTCTGCCAAATTTCCATCTTCTACATCGAATTCTACCAAAACCCCATCTTCAAATTCTTTCCCCAATTACCATTTTTCACTTCCTGATTACCTAACCCTTGAAGAATCCAGAGCTTCTCTCCTCGTCCTCCTCAACAAGCTTCTACTATCTTCGCCTACTTCTATTTCTGTTGTTCATGCTACTGTGGCCGCCTCTCTGCTCTTGGATACCCTCAATCGACCAAATTTGAGCTCCTTTGCTGATGAGGATTACGAGTCCTTAAACCCCATTTTGGGATGCTGTTCAGTTGATGCTGCTGCCCTGCACGGTGTTTGTGCCCTTTTGGACCATGGTTCCTCCGCCTTGGCCTCCATTGCCGACGCGATCGCCGCCTTGTCTTGTGAGGCCTTGAGGGCTGACATTGTCTCTTCGTCTCTTAATTGGTTGATCGACTCAGGCGATGGTTCCTCGGACAAAGATGAGGTCGGTGTGGCGAATGATCTTAAGGTTTTCCTCAATGGCTCCAAATTGCTCGGTAAGAATCAACAAAAGGTTGAAAATCCTCCTAATTTAGATGTTATTCCGGAGATTCATGGGGCTTTTAGATTTATTTCGAGAACCCTTCACTCCAAAGCCCGGGTCCTTTTGAACTCGTCCAGGAGTGGGACTGGGACTGTAGTGTTCCTATCTCCTCTGGCCAAGGCCCTTCTTAGTTTGGGCGAGTCTAGTTGGTGCAGAGTTAACTGTATTGTTGATTCATTGTTGGGCAACAATAATGCTCATTTGCTTGGTACTCGATTCATGGAGATGTTCAACACAGAATGCCCTAAAATTGATAAATTGAAGGAGTTGTATAATTCTTCCCAAGCTGCTGATAATGGTGATGACTACTTAAAGTCTGTCCATGATATTTATATTTTGTTGGACCTTGTTAGAACAATTCTTTCTTGGGAGGCAGCCGCTGCATTTGTTTCCCTTTCCCTCTCGGTTGAGGGTCAAGGTTGTGCTGATTTCTTCATTCAAAATAACAATGTGGGGGAGGTGGAGTCAGCAATTTCTGGAGGAAACGATAATGCTAAATCCAATGATAAGAGGCAGCAAAAGGAAAAGAAGAAAAATAAGGTTGTTATGGGGAAAGGCACTACTGCTCTTTTGCAGTTTCTTAAGGATAGGTTGCAGGCAACTACAGCTGGAGACATGGAGAAATTGGTGCAGAAGCTTCTATCGATCTTGGACCCAAAGGATCCTGGTTTTGAATGTCTACTTGATAAAGTAAAAGATATTGTTGACAGCAATGAAAGTAGAAGGCTTCCCAAGCTTCCCAAGGTAAAATTACTGGGAAATGGAGTACTAATACTCCAAAATTTTATTTATACTGCTAAATTTTCTTCTTCTGTTGAAGCTCATGATTACTGAGCTAAAAAGAATATTAGTCAAGTTTTATGCTTTTATGTGTTGAAATTGAACATTAGATCCCTAGAAAAATCTTGCATTTGATCCGAGACGTTACAGTTGAGATGGATAACAGCAGTCTGACATGGACAAAGGTGATTGCTGCATCCTAATTACTCCTGAGATAGATTACAGCATTCCTATGTTTTCTGGTGAAAAAAAATGGGAATTTGGGGCAAGTTTTACTAATATGATTTCCTAGTTATAGCAGGGGTGGACCTCCTACGTTTTTTGGGACTCCCATCCCCCCCCCCCCTTTGATGTTTCTCGGTTAGAAGATAATTCTAATACGGGCAAACTCAAGCTTATTACTGGTTTATTCTTTTGTCATCCAGTGGTTGTCCAAACGAATATGGATTTTTTTAATATGTTATATTTGGACCATCTACATTCATTACTTTATTTATTTCTTTCTATCCAGTTAACTGAAAAGTTCGTTCTTTATTACTTGAACAAATGTACATTATCGTTATTATTTCTTGACTTATCTTTATTACGAATCAGGGTACTCGTGATTTTGCAAAAGAACAGATGGCTGTAAGAGAGAAAGCTTTCTCAATTATAGGTGATGTTTTTAAGAGGCATGGTGCCATGGCCCTGGATACTCCTGCCTTTGAAATGAGGGAGACTCTTATGGGAAAATATGGAGAGGATTCAAAGTTGATTTATGATCTTGCTGACCAGGTAATGGATTAATAGTTATTTAACTCTAGGAAAATTTTTATCTTATTTTATGGATTTTAAGTAGTTGATGATATTTTTATTTTAAAAAATTCTAGTTTCCTTATTTCTTGTTCCTTGGATTACAGTTATAATGAATTGAATGCTAGATTATACACTGGATTTCCCTGAATGGATTTTGACATTCTCAAAGAAGGTCTTTGTTTCTTTTATTGAATTCTGTGGACTAGAAGGTCAAGGGCAAGTTCTACACCATGTATATTCTGTTTACATAATGTGGCTGTCAATTAGTATTTTTCAGAATAAAAATATGGTTATCAGGTTATTAGTGTGAAATCTTGAGTTTGTAAGTACTATTATGCAAATAGATTGTATATTAATATAAATTTGAGTTCCGAGATCTTTTATGTTACTGTATTTTATCTGTCTGGCTACCGTTTTGGTCCCTGTGATTTGTGACTAATAATTATTACTAATAAAAAAATTCATTACTTGTCAACAAAAAAAATAAATATTTCCTTACTCATATATCCTTTTGTAAGTCTTGTTAGGAGATATAATGCTCTAATGGTGAAGTTATTGACCATATAATATCATCTCAGTTATTGGCAGGTCAAAATTACTTTGACTAAATTTTCATAAAGCAGCTTTTAAGTCGGGTTAGTTAAAATTATCCTTTGGGAATAATTGAAATGGACTATGTATTTGTGTGTATGTTGACATCTATGTTTTTTGAAGACAAAATTAATGTGTTTAAATATTTATTTTTAATAAGATTTTTTGTGTATAATAAGTGTGTTTTGCATATCATGTGCATGAATAGTGTTGAGGGTGATACTGGTTTGCAAAATATATCATTGGCATGAGTAAAAGCAAAGTTCTAGACATTTTTAAAATCTATGTTACTATGTATCTAATTCTAAGCAGCATCTAAAAACAATTGTTCAGCTAAGGAGCTGCACAACCTTGATAGATTTCTTATTTCTATGTCCACGAAGATGATGTCTATAACACTGATAATAGTAAACTCTTTATAACCACTATTGACAAATCCTCATTCTCAATTGCTTATAATCCTCCTCCGTTAGCTCCCGCACTGCAAAGGGCTTCAGCCTCCCAATACCCTCTATATCCTATATTCCCCTAATCCTCTCTTATATAACGACCAGCTTAGCAGCAATTTCTCCGGAGTCGTAAGCATAACCTAGCTCAGCTGATACCAGATAACCCTGCCAGATAATCAAAATATCATAGATCAAAGATTTGTTGCTAACAACTAGTAAGTAGTAACAGTTTCCACAACACCTTTACACAAGAAGTACCAGCTCGCATATTCTCCTTCATTGAAAATTATCTTATGATATAACTTAAAATGGCTTTTCTAGTGCAACCTTAAGTGAGGAATGATTTTACTAAATTATTCTGGAGTACAAAAGGAATTTCTTTATAAAACTCATCATTTTTTTATTCATATTTTTTAACAGGGTGGAGAGCTTTGTTCCCTTCGCTATGACCTAACGGTTCCCTTTGCTAGATATGTTGCTATGAATGGGCTCACATCATTTAAAAGGTATCAAATAGCAAAGGTCTATAGAAGGGACAACCCTTCCAAGGGAAGATATCGTGAATTCTATCAATGTGATTTTGATATTGCTGGTCAATTTGAAACAATGGGACCGGACTTTGAGGTTATAAAGATTTTGACTGAACTGCTGGATGAGCTGAATATAGGGGATTATGAGGTAGTATTGCTGCATAGCTGCTATTAACTCCATCAGTGAAATTATTGCTAGCTGGACTGTTTAATTGTACCTTTTATCTTCTCCAATATCGCTGATATGACGTGTACTTTTTACAAAATTTAAGGGGTATATATATATATATATAAATATTAGAATTCGAATGGTAGTGTCTTGTGATATCATTTCATTCAGCTAAGAAAAGGTTATCCTACTTTGGGTTGGCCAATTTCTTATCTGCCAGAGGCTTGGCTTTCTAGTAAAGGGCTTTTTACTGGGCAGAGTTTTAGATAAATGTTGCTTATTGAGAAAGTCCATTATTTTTTCATAAACAATTATACAAGCACTTTCCAAAGATATTTTAATGTTCATCTATGTAATTTTACGAGTTTAAATGCAAAAGAAATGTGATAAACATCAAATTTGTAGCTTCTCTCATCTACTATTAAAAGCACTTTTTAATGTTATCAAAAACACTTGCAAAAATAAAATAAAAATACTAGGTGCTTTGATGCCATCAAACTTTGCTACCAAGTGGTCCATCTGGTGATAGCAACTTTACCATATGGCTTGGACTTTATGTCCTCTTGTTTCTTTTTCTACTATGTATATATGTTTATTCTTTTGTCAACAGGTAAAGCTGAATCATCGAAAGTTACTAGATGGAATGCTTGATATTTGCGGAGTACCACCAGAAAAGTTCAGAACTATATGTTCAAGTATTGACAAGTTAGACAAGCAATCGTTTGAACAGATAAAGAAGGAGATGGTGAGACATGTACCTTGTGTTTATTTAGAGTCCTCTATTATCATTATTTTTCTTTATGCAAATTAAGTGATAAAGTTTAATGATAATCTTGTCGCATTGTATTCTAGGTCGAGGAGAAGGGCTTAAATGTTGAGACAGCAGATAAGATTGGTACTTTTGTGAAACATAGGGGACGCCCTTTGGAGTTATTATTGGAGCTTAAACAGGCGGGCAGCAAGTTTTTAGAGAACAGTGAATCACTACAGGCACTGAATGAGCTAGAGATTTTATTCAGAGCTTTGGAGAAATCAAAATGTATCGATAAAGTGGTACTTGATCTAAGTCTGGCAAGAGGTCTTGATTATTATACCGGAGTCATATACGAAGCTGTTTTTAAAGGGGCTACACAGGTAGACTTGGATTATCAACACATTTTCTCTTTTCATTTTGTATTTGGTCTTGGCATCCAAAAACAATATGCACTATGTCTTTAGTTATAATCTTTTGTTCTCTTTGTAAGTTGAGAGTTTGTTAGGTGAATTTTGTGGGGGTTACATTCCTGCTGGGTTCAAGTCTTAATTCTGATAGCAAGTCACTATTAGATTCTAGAACTACTTTTCCTTAAGTCTGGAACTAACTTGTTATAGTCTTTCCTCCCATATGAGATGCAGAATGTCCCACTTGTTACTAGCTGATGTAGTTTATAAATATTAACCCCTTACCTACTCATTATGATACTGTTTTTATGGTAGTCTATGGATTTGTAATGGGAGCATGGGTCAAAGTATCGGCCAATACGTTATCAGTATGGGCAACATGTGATACGTAACAGAGGGAGTACAGACAGGTATCGCCGTATCGGCCTGTACAAGTCTGACAATAATGTATCATATGATTTAATAACACTATAATGTACAAAAAGAAAACTTTGTATTTAATTTATTGTTTTACTTATTCTTATTTTTATTATTATTTTAAAATTTTCAATTAATATATAGCTTTTTGTCGCGTATCCCCGATACCACATTAAGAATTGATGCCATTACGTCTTATGATACCATGACTTTGAACCATGTATGGGACGGTCTAGGTATATCTAACGAGATAACCAGATAAAATTTATCCGGGGTTGAACTGCCAACTAAATGTCATTCTGTAGTTGGCATGCTCAAATCATATAGTTAAATAACATGGTAGCATGTGTTGGCCTCTATATTCTTTTTCTAAGTCTCTCCCTCAGTGTATTGAGGTGTTATGTGATGAGGCAATAAATTAAGTCATTAAACAGTTAGCCCCTCCCTCCCTCTTTCTGTTTTTTCTTCTTGTGTGAGCATGCAGGCTGTAATGTGAACATAACTTAACTTCCATTTTCCTCAGGTTGGTTCAATTGCAGCTGGTGGGCGTTATGACAAACTAATAGGGATGTTTGGTACAAAGCAGGTTCCTGCTGTTGGTGTCAGTTTAGGAATAGAACGAGTGTTTACAATAATGGAACAGCTTCAGAGAGATCAGAACCAGGTATGGTAGCATGCACTATGTTTTAGATGATGTTATGTTGTTATCTTGTATGTAGTCATGTAAATAATGATTTGATTGATTTGAGACGATGCTTTGTACATTTCTACTTTTGCTGTGAATATTCCAGCATGTCTTTGACAGTAAATATGGCATATGAATGATTAGCTCCGTCTCTGTACTCCAAGTGTTCTTCCTACATAGTAGTAGTCTTAGTAGTTCTCATGTTCCACTCTTTGAGCCACAACACCGGTCCTTGTACTTGCCGTAGGGGTTCTTTGATTCACAGCCTTAGGAGCATTAGGCAAGGCAAGAGGTTCAACAACTGAGGTTTGATGGAAAAATTTTGGATTTCTTGGAGCTGCTTCCAGAGTAAAAAATTTATGTAATCAACTTTTCTATTTAAGCAACAAGGATTTGAGCATTGAAACTAAACCAATATTAAGTATAAATGGTTGGCAAAAGATTGGGGATTAGGCTGGTAATTTAAGATTATATTGCGTAACTGGGATTATAGATAAACAAATATAAGTATCACTTGAGATTCAATGATCTTGAGGTAAACGAATCCTTTAATTCAATGATCTTGTGGTTAACGAATCATTTGGACTTGACGAGATCTGGGTTTATATTTGTTTAGGGTGTTGAGTCCAGAGTTGAATGAATGATTTACTCCAGAGTCAGCATGATTTACTTATGATGTGGTTGACGGGGCATATTTTATGTGGTTATCAGATGTTTGGAAGTGGAAATTCCAATGGACGACACATGACTCTTGAGGTTAAGTTTGTCTATTATGATGTGGTAAATTAATTTCATTTTTAATTAACAGGCTGTCCGAGCTAGTGAAACGCAGATCTTGGTGAGCATTCTAGGGGATGATCTATCGCTAGCTGCTGAACTGGTAAGTGAATGTTGGGCTGCCAAATTGAAAGCAGAGTACCTGTTAAACAAAAGAGTGATGAAGCACATTGATCGTGCCAAAGATTCAAGGATCCCTTGGATGGTAATTGTTGGTGAGCGCGAACTTAATGAAGGGATTGTAAAATTAAAAGATGTGGCGGCCAATAAAGAGGAGGAAGTCCCAAGAAGTAAGTTTGTAGAGGAGCTTTGCAGACGATTGAACATGAAGTAATTTGTAAACAAGCTCACAGGATCTGAATCAAGCCCTGGTTTCTAATTTGAGGTATCAGACTTGAATGTCCGATTTTGGTTTTCTTGTTTTATTTTATACAACACCAACTAACTGCCCAAATTATTTTTATAGCTTAAAGTAGTAGTCTACATACAATTTGTGATCACAAACGACTGAGAATACAAGTTGAGAAAATGGTTATGGATTGATGGTTAAAGTAGTTTAGAAATTGCTTGTGGATTTATCATGCTCTTAGTACTGCCATTTCCATTTCCATTTCCATTTCCATTTCCATTTCCATACTTGAGTCGTTTGGGACGAGGTCAATATGATTTGCAGAATCTGGAGAAAGATACTACGTCTTATTCGTCTTTCTCACATAATAAAGTTGGCAAGCATTACTACTTGAAATGTGAGCAACTCTTAGAAATTAGAAATGCTACTGCCCCAAGTTTATAAGTTTGGGACTGGCTGGCTGGTTGGCTTTAAGGGGTGGGGGTGGGGGTGGGGGTGGGGGTGGGGACTAAATTATTTTATTAAGTGTTTTTTTAGCTTGTGTCACAAATTCTCTTCCTGCACGTTCGATTTTATTATACTTTCGTCCTTGTTAATTTATTTTTATTTTTTTATAAAAAAAATTGTCCTTTAAACATAATAAATTCCTTATTATATCTTTACATTAGTTGCGTACACAACGCTGTGCTACAAAGACCAGTACCTATTAATTCCCTACTTAATGAACAAAATGTATAGACTATATTTCATGCAAGAAGTGTTTTTCCGAAAATGATGGGAAACAAGAACAGGGAGGGAGGGGTGCTCAAAAAATTCGGTTTTTCGGTTTTTTTACCGAACCGATTGGAACCGGTACCGGTGGTACCGGTTTTTTTCGGTTTCGGTTTTTTCGGTACCGGTAGCGGTTCTTAAAATTTCGAATTCGGTAAAACCGAAAAAAAAACCGAATAACAAATGGGTGCAGTGTTGCATTCTTGTGAGCAAATGGGTGTTGGCAGTGTTGCATTCAAACGCATTATATATATATATATATATATATATATATATATATATATATATATATATATATATATATAATATAATGTATTAAGTGATCTATCTTTATACAACATTAATTGTCTAAAATTGAAAAAAAAATTGTCTCGCAATATGATTTAAATTTAAAAAACTCATTATAAAAACAAAATACAAACTCACGTAATGATGATAAATTGATAAGTCAGCCTTTTGGTGGATGTCATTCCACATGAGGGGAAGGTGAATTTGTTTTTTTCTTGATAGATATTCTCTCCAGTCCAAAATATGCTTAAATTTCTATGAAGGCGTTTAATTTTAAATTATAATTATCTTATTTTAATTAATATAATTATTAATTGTTACAAAATAGGCTAGGTAAACATTACTCATGGGAAAATTCAAACACTAGAAATTCCATTAATTTATTATTTAAAATTAAATGAGTTTATATCAATTGAAAATTTCAAATTATCTCAAATTGATATTAGAAAATTAAAATTAATCTTATAATTTGAAATAAATGTTTAGTTGTTTTATTTTATGATGAATAAGAAAATATGAGTGGTGGAGTAGGTCAATTTGGTAATATTAAGGTAACCATACCTTTGGGTCAGTGAAGCAGTTAAAACCGTTTTCACAAACCATTTTTGTACACAACTGAATTACTACAAGCAAACAATACATGCTGTACAAAACAGGTTTCACAAACCATTTGGCTTAACTGGTCTTATTTGTTGTATCAAAGCTAATAAGGTTCAAAGTTCAAACGGTTTAGCTCTTAATAAGTCCACATTTATAACAAGTTATTCAGTACCTAATAATAATTATTTATTAATAATTATATATATCATTATGCATGTGGTATAATCAAAAATCGAACCGAAAAAACCGGTACCGATTATGTACCGAACCGGTACCGAAACCGGTAATTCGGTACCGGTTTCGATTCTTGGATTTTCGGTATTTTTTGATCGGTACCGGTTTGGTTTTTTCGGTACCGGTTCGGTTTTTTACCGATGAGCACCCCTAGAGGGAGGGAGGGAGGGAGGGAGGGAGGGTATTATTATTAATTGAGTGAAGTTTGGGGGGAAAAGAGAAAAGATGAGGTTTGCTTGCATATTAGATCATTGATTTTATACTTTTTCAATTAAGATTAGATTTCTTTCTATATAAAGTTAATTTTATTTGAATAATAATAATAATAATAAAATTAAGGAATATAGTAGTTAATTTTATTTGAATAATAAGCGTGCAATTATCATACATAAATATTAGTTTTCTAAATAAACTGCAACCTGTATAAATAAATAAATAAATGTACAAAAAAATTGGAAAACCATTAATAATGCCTATATTAGCAATTTATTTTTGTTACAAAATAGTATATTTTATGACCATTCTCTCCCCCCCCCCCTCCCCCCCTCCCCCTTCCCCCTTCCCCCTTCCCCCTTCCCCCTCATTTCCAACCCAATTAGTAAAATACTAAGAAATGAAAGATGAACGATTGCACACGTGCATTGCTGTTTATGTGAAAATTCATCAAAAGTAATAGTCTTTTTAATCAATGGACAGAAATAAAAAAAAATAAAAGAAAATTATGCATGTGATCATTCCATTTCCTCATACTTGTTAACCATGAAAGATTAGAGTAAATCTATACATCCATCTCATTTACATCCTCCCTACCGAAACGCAATTCTTTTCGTCGTTTTGTTTTTTATTTTTTTAAAATTATTTGTCCCCTTATTCTATAAATCCAGACCTAAAATACCTAACCCGTCAGTCACGTTCCCTCCTTTTTCTTCCCCTGTTCTCCTTCTTCTTCTTCCCTTATTGATTTCCTTCCTCGCCAAGTAATACCATTGTTGGGTCGTGATATTTCTCCTATTGGGCCGAATGAATTGGGCCTACTTATTCAATTAGTCCATTGGGTCTTCACTATTGGGTGTTGACATTATTGGGCCTAGTCACTTTATTATCTTTGTTAAGTCCTTATAGTATCAGACCAAATCAGTGGGTCGACCCATCATATATTTAAATATCTTCACTTGGGTTCTGAGCCGGTGATGATGACAAAGATATGACTGACTGATATCTTACATGACATTAATAAGGATTGGACAGTTGGCTATCGGTGGACAGAGGGGATGGGATTAACAGGTGTCAGGAGGGTCAGTGGCACGGTAAATCAGGTCATGTAGTATATCATAGCAAGGAAGTCTTCAAGAAAAAGGTACATTAACATTCATATTCACATACACACAACTGAGAATTATTATCTCTCTCAATACACTAGACATTACATCCTCCATTGTTAACCTTGTGAACACGTATACTGACTCTCACGCCTTAGCTATCCCCCGACGGTCCAGCCGTCAAGCTTTTGGTGTCTTATCGTGTTTACTATGCAGGATCAGGGCGTCTTACGTGATTGAGACGTTGGAGAAGATCCTGGCGTTAACATTGGCGCTAGAAGGAGGGTTGTTTCCTAGTGTTCTTGAGTTATCAATCACAATATTTCCAATTGTTCTACATCGGAAGTTATGGCATAAGTCAGGGGGTTCTCGTTCGAGAGCCCACGGTGAAGCCCGAAGATGGTTGATCTTTGCTGCTGACAAAGAGCATGATCATGGCCGAAAGCAAGTAAAAGGCACCCCGCCTAGAACTTGGCATCAAAGTGGTCAGGCTAATGAAGATGGTGGACGAAGCTGATAGAGCTTTGGAGGTTCTCTTGGAGCGGAGCGAGGATGTAGCTAAGCGGAGCGAGGAGGTAGCTGAGCAAAGCAAGGATATAGTTGTATCTATTCTTCGGATTGCCAAGATGAGGGACAAAGCGTTCAATTATGTCCAGTCTGAAAGATGTGGTACGCCTAAAGATGGACAACCGTGAGTTAGAAAGCAGTATATACACTTTGAGGACATGTCTCAAGGTGATCCTCATGACCAAAGAAGACCAAATAGTCATTTTTCTGATTGACCGAAGAGGGTACTCGGTCCTATTGGTCTTCAGGATTATGGTCGAAGCAGGGTAGATGAAGACCCAACAGCCATTTTCCTGATTGACCGAAAAAGGTATTCCACCCTATTGGTCTTCGAGATTATGGTCGAAGCAGAGTAGACGAAGACCCAACAACCATTTTCCTGATTGACCGAAGAAGGTATTTCGCCCTATTGGTCTTCGAGATTATGGTCGAAGCAGAGTAGATGAAGACCCAACAGCCATTTTCCTGATTGATAGAAGAAGGGTATTCCGCCCTATTAGTTTTCGGGATTATGGTCGAAGCAGACCCAGAAGCCACACTCCTGAGAATCCACTGAGGGCACACCGCCCTGTGGATACTTGTCTTCGGAGATGCCCGTCTAAAGTTGCAGCTTCAGATGGAAAACAGCTGAAGAGTCCGACAAAGCCGTTGCAGTACTTCAGCAGAAGCAGAGCTCGTGGACATTGCATGCAGATGGATATTCTATTTCGGACATCAGTACAGCAGGTTATCAAGGGGTCGATCACAATAACAATTCTATTGCTGATGCATTATCGAAGTTGGCTACTATGGATGCTTATAACTTTGATGGCATATGGCGTCCTTCTTTCAGATCAGATGCCGGCTAAAGAAGATCAAGTATAAGAGTGTCAATTTTGTTCTCATTAATGAGAATCTTTTTCGAAGGTCCTTTTTCGTCACCATTGCTCAAATATTTGGTTCCGTCCGAAGCAGAGTATGTTCTTCGGGAAGTTCACAAAAACATCTGTTGCGATCATTTGGCTGCAAAGTTATTGGCCTACAAAATACTTCGGCAGGGATATTCTTAAAAGAACTGGAAATTCAGCACAGAAAGACTTCGGTAGCTCATCTACAATTTATATTGATCCTCTTCTTATTTGTCTTAAGTTCACAATGGTGTAAGGAAGTATGGTCAGACTCGCTGGCCATTCGATGGCAGCCTATTTATTTGTTGCCCATCGTGGTAGACAAATCCTATGTTCCTTTATATTGCTTTTACCGAGGGCGTTAAATCAATACTTCACCGAAGAAAGGAGGACGGGGTGGACTCGCTGACCATTCGATGGTAGCCCCTTCGGCAGGAGTGTTCCTATGAATTTGTTATACCCTGCGTGGTAGACAAATTTCGTGATCCTTTTAATTTTGATTTACCGCGAGTGGTAAACAAAATGCACTGGAGTAAGGAGGTATGGTCGGACTTGCTGGCCATTCGATGGCAGCCTTATTGTCAGGAGTGTTCCTATGAATTTGTGACCTAGTGTGGTAGACAAATTCCGTGATCCTTATATCTTGGTTCCTATATAATTGTTTCACCCCGTGTGGTAAACAAATTCCGTGATCCTTATATCTTGGTTCCTATATAATTGTTTCACCCCGTGTGGTAAACAAATTCCGTGATCCTTATATCTTGGTTCCTATATATAATTGTTTCACCCCGAGTGGTAAACAAAATTCCGATGACACAAAGAGGATCATCCGAATTCACTTTATACATGACCTGTCTCACACTTCGGTGACGATAAGTATGCATTACTTTATTTTTTTCAAGTGTTGAGTTCGGATTATATTATCATTGTTCTTAACTGTTATATAATTTACTTGATTATTGACTAACGATTTAAGATAAGAGGCACTTGCACAGTTTTCAAGTTAATTGATGATCAATTACTGATAAGAAATGTTCACTCAGAAGTAATAAGGCATGAAGTTGATATTTTAATATTATCTGTTCACAACAAGTTAGAATTTTTACAGAAAGTTCTACAGCTAAAGATAAGGAGAGGTCTTCTTTAGGCTTCTTCCTTGTCATCGTCACCATCTGAAGAGTCTAGAAGAGATGGGTCTACCTTGGCCCGAGCTTTTTCTTACCTTCAGCAGATTTCATCCACTTCGACATTACATATGGACGATTTCATCGTTCAGATCAGCGAATTTTCTGTATTCTGCCTGGATCTCCTCACGAAAATTTTCGGTCAGTGGCGGACCCAAGTTCCTAAGGGCCCGAAGTTCTCGGAGTTCCTCTTCAAGCTTTTGACGAAGTGCTATATATCTTGCCTCTTTAGCGTGGATATTGTTATTTTGCTTCGCCAGACTCTGATTAGACTCGTCCAGATCTTCATTCTTCTTCGTCAAAATTTCATTCTTCGAAAGCAGGTCGACATTTATATATGTGATGACCCGATGTGTGGCCTTGATCGTCTCCAACTCTTTTTTGACCTTGTCGAGGTCCTTCCAAAGGCACTCATTGTTGAGAAGAACAATGTCAAGGTTGCTTCTTTCTTTTGCCAACACAGACTTCAGAATGGTTTTCTCCCTTCGGCTTCAGTATTCTCTTCGGCATTCTCTTCGGTATCCTTTTCGGCTTCTTTGTATTTGAGACGGAGACACACGAATTAGCGTTTGCTTGCAGATGACCATTATTAGTCAATCATTTCAAATTAATGGGCAGCGAAGTGAATGAATAAATCAAAACTGTCGAATTCCTTTAGTCCGGTATTTCATTCCTTTTTCCATCAGGTCTGTGATGGAATTATTGCCGAACCGGAATTTCATTCTATGGCTTGAGCTTCGGTAATTGAAAGCTCTATAATTGGTACTTCTGTAGAGGTCGGCGAAGATGAACCCTTTATGTTGTTATTTGATGTTCATCAGATGGACTTCGGTAAACCGTATTTTGGGCATTTATTGGTCTTATTATAATTCTTTTTGTCCTGAACCGATGCCATTTATAGTTTCCTATTAAACCTCCTGTTTAATAAAAAACTAGGGGGCAATATTGAGTCGTGATATTTCTCCTATTGGGCCGAATGGATTGGGCCTACTTATTCAGTTAGTTCATTGGGTCTTCACTATTGGGTGTTGACATTATTGAGCCTAGTCACTTTATTATCTTTGTTAAGTCCTTATAGTATCGGACAAAATCAGTGGATCGACCCATCATATATTTAAATATCTTCACTTGGGTTCTGAACCGGTGATAATGACAAAGATATGGCTGACTGATATCTTACATGGCATTAATAAGGATTGGACAGTTGGCCAGCAGTGGACAAAGGGGATATGATTAACAGGTGTCAGGAGGGTCAGTGGCACGGTAAATCAGGTCATGTAGTATATCATAGCAAGGAAGTCTTCAAGAAAAAGGTACGTTAACATTCATATTCACATACACACAACTGAGAATTATTATCTCTCTCAATACACTAGACATTACATCCTCCATTGTTAACCTTGTGAACACGTATACTGACTCTCACACCTGAGCTATCCCCCCGACGGTCCAGTCGTCAAGCTTTTGGTGTCTTATCGTGTTTACTGTGCAGGATCAGGACGTCTTACGTGATTAGAACGTTGGAGAAGATCCTGGCGTTAACAACCATATAGTCTCTTTTTTTTCTCTCTATACATACAATTTACAAACCCAAAATTTGTTGAAGCCCAAAATCCCACACCTGCAGCTCGAATAGTAGGATAGTAACGGGTTGAAGAACTATTATATTCGGTGGCAGGCTGTAAATAACTAGAACAATCAAAACAAGGAAATTGGACTCTATCGCCTCTGTCGAAAATTATCTATAGGCAACTCATAACTATCACCCAACAAACAAAATACCAAATTCTCAATATCTTGGTTCTGGGTTTGTAGGAGAAGGGGATAAATAATTTTAAAAAAATAAAAAATAAAATGACGGAAAGGATTGTGTTTCGGCAGGGAGGATATAAATGAGATGTATGTATAGATTTACTCAAAAGATTATTATCTAAATCTCTCTCTCTATATAAGATAAAATCACACGCTAGAATTTAATTATTATTAAAATACTTTTTAAAGTTTTCTTAATTATATTTTATTTATTTTAAATAGGCTTAAAAGTTAACTTAAAAAGCATGGTTAGAGTCTTTCTTTTAGATTTTTACTCAGTTTTAAACTCTAAATTAGAATATTAACATATATAATCTCAATATATATCTTTTTTCTTTCCTCACACACTCAGTTAACTAACGAAGAAAGATTTTGAATTCAAAACTTTATGTAAAAAGTGTGCAAAGATATTTAAAAAATAAAATAAAATAAAATGATGAAAATACAAGTCAATGGACACTTTGCGTAGATTATAATAAGACGTTTCAAAGAATCTTCATCAAATATAATTCTTACACTTATGACGATTCACCTCTTACACTTTTGTTTTTGAGTTTTGAACAGAAAAATAAAAAATAAAAAATTTAAATTAAAACAGAAAAAAAAAAGAATAAAAAATTAAAAAAAAATTGTGTTGTTTCTGAGTTTTTAATAGAAAAAAATAAAAAAAATTTAAAATTAAGAACATGAGTTATAATTTAAAATTTATTATATTAAAAGTTGAGGATAATATGAGAATTATAAAAATATTATTTATTCCAATTTCTTTTCCGTTCAAATCAGGCAAATTTTGGACGGAAAACTTTGAGGGCAAGTTTTCTATTCATTTTTTTTCTTTTTCGTTTATTAAAAAACTCATAAACATAAGAATTGGAAAGAAAACTTAAATTTTCCGTCCATTTTTTTTTTCTGTCCATTTTAAAACTCAGAAGCAGAGCGTTTATTTTAAGAACTCACATATTTATATTAAGAATTTCTCTTAATAATTTAAACTCATATTTGTATCTTAACTATTTAAAAAATTTCATAATATAAATATATGAATTATTAAGATGTGAACTCTTAAGTTTCAATCAAACAAAACCTTTATTTTGAAATTACAACTAATTACATTTTGTGGTACCAAAAAACCAGTCGACTGAGTCTACTCAATTGGATTTTGCCTCCTCTGTTTCAAATCTCTCCGTCTCTTTCTCTCTCTCTCCTCTGTTGCAGAAACACTGTGTTCGTATATATATAGTTTTGCATCTATATATGTGACAGATCGATGATCTCTTTCTCTCTCTCTAGATTCAACAATGGCCGTCCTTCTCCTCCTACTCAGATTTAATTCTCTTTTCTAACCCTAACAGATCCAGTGTTATCCTAGTATAACTGTTCTTCTGAATTTCACTCTTTTTTTTCTTATAACCCTAGGAGAGAGAATTGAATTAGATTAAATGTCGGCGATGAAGAGCTGGAGCCGATTTTTCACGATCGGGCTCGTATCAGCGTGGTACTCGTCGAATATTGGGGTTTTGTTGCTGAACAAGTACTTGTTAAGCAACTATGGGTTCAAGTACCCAATTTTTTTGACTATGTGCCATATGACTGCTTGTTCCTTGTTCAGCTACATCGCCATTGCATGGATGAGGATGGTCCCTATGCAAGCAATTCGATCTCGTGTTCAATTGATGAAGATCTCTGCTCTCAGTCTCGTATTTTGTGCTTCGGTTGTCAGTGGGAATATTTCGCTCAGGTATTTGCCGGTGTCGTTTAATCAGGCAATTGGGGCCACTACACCGTTCTTCACGGCTGTGTTTGCGTATTTAATCACTTTGAAGAGGGAGGCTTGGCTCGTTTATGGTACTCTCATTCCAGTTGTTACTGGGGTCATAATTGCTAGTGGGGTATGGAAAAGATAAAATTTTTATTATGTTTTTTTTTGCTATTACAAATTTGATTGATTTCTTCATAATTGAATTGGGTTTGTGTTAATTTTGTAGTTGAATTATCGTATTTATTTATTTTTCTCTCAGAGCTGCTATACTGAATGCTGCCTGGATTTGTAAAGTTCAAGCCTTGATTAGTTTATTTTAAACAAAATGTGAATTTGTATTTTATGTTGTTTTGGGTTTTAAGAAATTTAAAAGTTCACATACCTGAGCCATTAGGTATTAAGCTTGTTGAATGGATTTTTTTTCTTTCAAATTTCCTATTATTATTGTTATTAAAATAATAAATTGTCATTTAATTATTAAGTAACTAAAACTTTAGCATTTCTTGTTCTGTATGTTTTGTATTGTAATGTGTGACTGGTTTTGTAAATTATTTATTTATTGAGATAGCTCTAAATTCTAAAATGTCTCTTCATTTACATAGTTGGTACTGGTGAATGGTAATGGATGTGGTTAAGAGCCCTCATATATCTGCCATTTATAATCTCTTTACTTTAAAACTAGCTTGGTTTACACCAATTCTTGACTCAAGAATTGGTGTAAATCACAGGTGGTTTTTTAAATGTTACTATTAGAATTATAATATTCAGGAAAAGTTCTCTGTTGATTCTCCTTTATGTGCACAATCGTAGGGTGAGCCAAGTTTCCATCTATTTGGATTTATAATGTGTGTTGGTGCTACAGCTGCAAGAGCGCTGAAATCAGTGCTCCAGGGGATTTTACTTTCTTCGGAAGGGTAAGTTGTTCAGTTGGTTTTCTCTGTGGTAATTCATATAGGTCTAGTCTAGGACTAGAATTTCTTGTTCTTCATTTGTAGGATTTTAAACTTGGGAACGGATATTGAAATGTTTGTTATTTTGTTTAAGGGAAAAGCTGAATTCTATGAATCTACTCCTGTACATGGCTCCTGTAGCAGTTGTACTACTACTTCCGGCAACACTCTATATGGAAGAAAATGTGGTTGGTATCACACTAGCACTTGCTAGAGATGACTTCCGAATTGTCTGGTACCTGCTATTCAATTCTGCACTTGCATATTTTGTGAATTTGACCAACTTTTTGGTCACAAAACACACCAGTGCTCTGACTCTCCAGGTACACTCTCCAAACTAATTAGTCTTGTTACATCATCATGTGCAACCCAAAAAAGAAGAAGAAAGATTAAAATTAGAGAATGAAAGAATTATTTATAAAGTTCTGATAATTGTAATTTAAGATAATTTACTTGAACATTTTATAAGGCAAAAGGCAAAAAGAATAACAAAAGATGAAAAAGTTCAAAATTTATCATATATTTTCATGCTGATATCAAAAGATGTGATTGCTTTGACCTTTTTATATTAAGAGTGTTTATAGACAAGTAAAAATCCCCTCATGTACAAATAAAATCTATAAAGATAACCATACACCGGAGCACTCATTTCTTTCCCATATCCCCGAGTAAATACTTGCTAAAACGGTAGCAACATCCTTAGTTTACTTGGGCTGCATCATGGGACAAAATCTTTGACAAGGAAGATGGTTGAGTACGTTTCCAATAGGATTTTAAGGGAAATGCTCCTGAGATAATGTCTTTTCCCACTGTAATAGCATAATAATTTTGGTTCTTCCAGGTCCTGGGAAATGCAAAAGGAGCAGTGGCTGTGGTTGTCTCAATATTGATTTTCAGAAATCCCGTCTCTGTTACAGGGATGCTCGGGTATGCACTTACAGTTTTCGGGGTTATTCTCTACAGCCAAGCCAAGAAGCGCAGCAAATGAAAAGATCGGTCTGAAAGTTATTAACTACAACTTGCATCTATTTTGTTTCCTTTTATCCTAGGGTAGGGGTAACCATCTTGAAGCTAATTTTGGATCATTATCTTAGATTTGCGGTCTTTTGCCCTTTAATTTCTATTTTTTCCCTGGGAACCCGGAGAGCTGGTTCCCACCTGTATCAGCGACTAGCACCACATTACCTAGAATAGATAGTCCAATAAAAGCGCATTTATCTCTGATTTTCCCAGCTTGGGGTTAGGGAGGAACCTCACTTTTTCTTTTTTCTATATTTTTCTTTCAGGAAAGGATTGTAGAATGGGGCCTGTACAACATTGTTATTAATACTTCTTAATTCTAATACTATCAATTAACTTAATTAAATACTAATAAGTTGTCATTTAGTGGTGGTTCAATTTGATTTGCGCATTTAAGATTATTCCCTTGCATCTCCTGAATCTTGTCAAGTAGGGCACTGTTTCAGTTGATATGCATACCAGTTAACATCTTGCACTGTACAAAACTTTGATTTCCAGAATTTGATAAGTTTTGATCTGCTGGAAATGTAATTTGGTCATTGCGGAATCTATTTTATCAGAAGAAAAGATTAATATACATGATCTTAATACTACTTAAATATGGCCTTGTAAAGTGGGAATACGGTCTGGGGAGTGCAATTGACTTTGAAAAAATTCTAATTTTGTCCTCCACTTTGAGGTTAAGCTCATGTTTCAAGGTTGAAATAGTCATTAAGCAGTCAACTGCATATGAAATAGGGCATTGTTTTACAAGTGAAATTCATAACCATGCCTTGTTTAGACTAGCAGTTCTACAACAGGAAATGGAAATATGCTTCAAAATAATAAGGCTCTCATCTGGTGCACAAAAAATTATAGCTCAGTTTCAACTACTATTTCTTCAACCTCAATGATAATCGCCAAGTTAAACAAATATCTACCGATAGTTAATAGAAAATGACAAGGTTCAACAAGACAAAGTTACTCAACATCCATAACTTCAGCCTCTCCATTAGTTTCTGTCTTAGGCTTGGTGTCCATAACTTCAATAACATCATCCTCACCATTAGTTTGCAGGCTTGGTTTCCACCTTAGTTATGGTCTTGGCTGCAGTGTTGCTTTCCTCTTCAGGCTCACTCTTTATAACAGGATCAGCTTCCATCTCAGACACGGCTTCAACTCTAGGCTCAGGGTTGGCTGCCCTTTTGGTGTTGGTCTCCGTAGCGGACTTTGTTGGTCCAGGTTCTGCATAAGCTCCCCCCTCTTCTTCTATCTTAGGAGCCAAATAGTATCTGATATAGCCCATTTCTGCAATTTTGTACTCGACCACCACTGGGAGTTCAGAGGATAAGCTGACAGTCGCTTGGTTTGCCAAAGGGGTGGCCTTTGTGAAGGAATTCATATATCTCAGGGCAAAGGTCAATGAAATCGGTTCTGCATCTCTATGATGGTAGCTTCTTCTGGCTGAATTGTACAACGCGAGAAAATACGAATAAGACCGTCTGTTACATTCCTAAAGAATACTAAAGCTTAAGCATTAGGCAGAAAAAATAAAAAATAGATGCTATGTTTGAACAATCACTTTCTGGCTATTAGTGCAGAAAGGGCCAAAAAAACATTTGGGGTGGAGGCGGAGGAATTTTGTATTTGAATTAAATCAGGATTCAAAGAAATTAACAAGATTAAACCAAAACAAACCTTGTCTACAGAAGTGTTCTGCCTGCAAACAATGTTTGCTGTCCCAATGTCACCTCTAGTGGATAACTTCACACCTTCCTTTGTCACAGATATCACAACTAAAACAACCCATTTAACCCACTTTTAGCATTCTGAACTTCTATGTTACAAAAAATATATAATACGGAAATCAAGGAAAACAATGAAGAAAAGAACAGTAACGATGTGCATGATGATGAAAACACAATACCAGTATCACCAATGGTGCTGAGATCTTTGCAGATTCTTGCAAACTCAGCCGATGGCATCCTCACAATAGCTTCGTATTCTGATTCGGGAATTCCCAGATGCTCACTATCAATATCAATGAGCTTCATCTCAAAATCGGCAATCTTATCTTGAGCTTCATTTCATGAATTTGATTCAAGAACCAACAAACAAAAATTGGGAGTCAGATACAGGATCGAAAAGAATATAACAGTAGTAAATTAGCATTAGTAATGTAATGCTAATATAAATTGGAATTAACAAAAAATAAAAATAAATAAGTATGCCAATCCATATGTTGAATTTCATTAAGTTGCACCCTGATGCTTTTATGCCTGAACTTAAGTATGAAAAAGAGAATGCAACTTGCAAAGACCGAACGGATAAATGAGGACAGACCATAGAGGAAGCAGCAGGTATTGCTTTCAACAAAAAGCACCAGAGAAGCCTAATACATCTGTTGATATGAAGATCACATTTAAATTGAATTCATTCAAGAACAAGTTGGACAAAGAAACTTGACGGAGTAAAAAGAAAAAATGTGTCTGAAAATTGCTTTCAAAATTTATCACATTTTGAGAGTAAAAAATAAAAACCAAATGCAAGAACCTAAGAAGAAAGTAGGTCCAACCAGTTCTTTCAAAGTATCGCAATCCAGTATCCAATTTCTGGATTAACACTTGTATGTCCATGTTTTTTCACAAGTTTTACCATCTTCTAGTTATTTCCCTATTAGTATTTGTTATTTCTTTCCCTAGTGAGCTCAAGTTAACATGCAATCTCCCTCAAATTCATCAATCAATTACTCAAGTCAATTGATATCAGTTGGGTTATTATTTACAGTTACTTGAGTCAATTTATGCATACAATTACCCATTGTATTGATTACTCTTATTTCTTCTTTATTCAAGTAAAACATACTAACCAGTTCCACAGGAGGACTCCCATTTGATTTTTTCTTAATCAATTTGCAAAATTCTAAAACAAATAATTAATATCATAAACTACTTAAAAAGTATTAGTAAGAAAAAAATTATTACTTTAATTGTTGATTCTTACACTAGAATTTTAGGATTTCACAAAATATCTAGGATCAAACTTCAAAGTTACTTATTTTTTGTTGAACACATGAGAAAGTAACATGAATAAATTAATAAATAAATCAAAACCGACAAATCTATTAAATAAAGGAAAAGGGCACAAACTAGGGCTTTCGAACATGAAGGTGACGGTGTCGCCACCGTCGTCTGCCTTGATGGTGACAATGTCATCATTGCCAGCACATTTCAGCATCTTGGACATGTTGCCGAGGTTGATTCCCATGGAGAGGCTCCGATCGCAGCGGTAGTGGCCACATTCCCAAGCAACTATTTAGTCTCTCAGCTTTATCAGTTGCCCTTAATCTTTCCCGAAATCATTTGGTCGAATCGTTGCCGTCAGAGGTTGGCAACCATAAGAGCTTAGGGTCATTGGATGTGTCTTGAGAATTATTTATCTTGTGAGATTCCAAGTAGCTTTGGTAGTTGCACTAGCCTTCTGTTTCTTCAGGAAAATACCTTTCAAGGTTCCATACCATCGTCGTTTATATCATTAAAAGCATCATAAGCCTCAATCTTTCTCATAATAACTTGTCAGAAAAAATTCCTATATTTTTTGTGCAATTCTCTAAGAAATACTTGAATTTATCATTTAACAATTTTGAGGGCGAAGGTACCAATGAGAGGAATTTTTGCAAATCAAACTGTTGTATCAGTTCTTAGAAATGACAAGCTTTGTGGGGGAATACCTGGCAAATGCTCAGTTAAAGAGCCAAAGAATCGGCAAGAAAGGTCTCGTACAATCATAATTGTGGTCTCTATTATATACACAATTCTTTATGTAACTATGGTGTTGTGTTTCTTTTTTTGTTGGAATAAAAAAATATAAGAAATCAATGGCGAATCAATCATTCTATGTTTATATATATACTCTAGACGTCCAAAATCAATACCTAATTTCCCATCAAAATTGTTGAAATATTTGTAGATTTGAACAATTTGAAAAGGAAATTGCCGACCATCCCAAAATGATAAACGACAAATAAGGCAAACAGAACACGTAACAGAAGGCCACTTGGACACAACTTGACAAACTACTCTAGCAACGCTAATAAGCTTCCATGGAAGTTATTAGATCATTACATAAGATAAATAGATAATATATATTATCATGCATCTATCCATTATATAAGTAGTATTAACAACAGTCTCTATTTCAGCTCATGAACAACATTTGTGACATTCATTCGAGCTGAGCTTGTGGCGACTCCACAGAGCATGCTACTCCAGTTTTTATAGTTGAAACCAGCCACTCCTCCTTTATGTTCGCACGTATTTGGCTCCCAAAATTTATTTCCACTTCTTCGTCCTCTTTGAGAATTAATGGATCCACAATATCTCTCACATGATCCACCGCCAATGCCATGCTTCCAAAATTATGAAGATTAAGGCCTTCACTAAACATGGTATCGGTAGGTCTCTTCCCTGTCATCATCTCTAACAGCATGATCCCAAAACTATAGACGTCTCCACTTGTAGAAATATCACTTCCAATACCATATTCTGCCATACATAAAAGACAGTAATACACTAGAAGAAGCAAAATATCTAAAAACATTGACCAATGCGATGCAATAAATAAAATGGCTCTAGCAAAGAAAAAAAAATCAATTGATATATTTGAATCATTAGACTCTACGTACCTGGAGCTGCGTATCCAATAGTTCCTCTCAATCCAATTGAACTGGACGGAGTTGCATCTATAGGTTTTGGAAGTAGAAATTTTGCTAGTCCAAAATCTCCAACGTGGGCTACCATGTCACGGTCAAGTAGAATGTTGCTTGGTTTTAGATCGCAATGTATGATGGGATGTTCGCACTGGTGATGAAGATAATCAAGTGCACAAGCCACATCTATGGCAATATTTATTCTTTGAAGGAGGCTAAGTCTATGCAGCTCATTTTGTGCCTCTTGAGTTGGATACAGCCACTGTTCTCTATACTCCCATTGGGCATGAAGTCATACACCCAAGGCTTTGAAGTCATTGCCATGAAAATCAATACTAGAGCAAGAAGTTATGATCTTTACAAGATTCCTATGTCGAACATTTCTTAAGGCTTCACACTCGACAATGAAACTCTTGGAAGCACCTCGAGATTCAAGGTTTAGTACTTTGACAGCAACAACCACTTCGTTAAGGATTCCTTTATAAACCGAACCAAAACTACCTCTGCCAATCAAATTTTCTAAAGAGAACCCATCAGTTGCTTTGAAGAGCTTATCGTACGATACTCTTAAGAATGATTCCTTCATTGATTCGGACGATTTCTCTCTCTCTCTTTTTTTTTTATTCCAACAAAAAAAGAAACACAACACCATAGCTACACAAAGAACTGCGCATATAATAGAGACCACAATTATGATTGTACGATGTCGATTCTTTGGTTCTTTAACTGAGCATTTGCGAAGATGAAGTTCAAGGTATTCCCCCACAAAGCTTTTCATTTCCAACAACTGATATAGCACTTTGATTTGCAAAAATTCCTCTCATTGGTACCTCGCCATCAAAATTGTTAAATGATAAATTCAAGTACTTCATGGAGAATTGCTCAAAAAATCTAGGAATTTTTCCTGACAAGCTGTTATGAGAAAGATTGAGCTTTATGATACCTTTTAATGATATAAAGGATGATGGTATGGAACCTTGAAATGTATTTTCCTGAAGGAACAGATTTTCAAGGTTAGTGCAAGTACCAAAGCTACTTGGAATCTCACCAGACAAATCATTCTCAGACACATCCAATAACAACCTCTAATGGCAATGATCCAACCAAATGATTCCGGGAAAGATTAAGGGCAATTGATAAAGCTGAGAGACTAAATAGTTGTTTGGGAATTGGGCCACTGAGATTATTTTCAGAAAGTTCTAACCGTAACAATTTTTGGCAATCTCCAAGACTCGTGGGAATGACCCCCTCGAATCGGTTCATGTCCATGTGGAGTTCAAGCAACATGGATAGTTTTCCAATAGAATTTGGAATTGAACCTGAAAACTTATTTCCGTATAAAAACAGCTTTTCTATTTTTCCAAGATTGCCAATGGTTGTTGGAATTCTTCCTTTGAATTGATTATCACTTAGATCCAACGTGGTTAAGCCCACAAGATTACCTATTGTTGAAGGGAGACTTCCATATAGTAGATTTTTCCCCAAACTTAGATAGAAGAAATGTGTTGATTTGTTGGCCACAAAATTTGGTAGCGAACCCCTTAATTGGTTATTCTCTAGATCCATAACCAACAATTTAGTCCAATTGGCCGCAGAACCAATAAATTTCATTTCATCAAGCTCCCCACTTCCAAAATAATTTCTGGCCAAAAATATAGATTTTATGATCTTTAGGCCCCCAAAATCAATTGATATTTTCCCACTCAAACTGTTGGTCGACATTTCAAGTATTTGTAGGCTTGAACAATTTGAGAGTGAGGCTGGGAGGGATCCGGAAAACTGATTATCATTTAAATGAAGACTCAGAAGATTAGGAAGCATCAAGCCTATGTTGGGTTGAAGGCTCCCTTGTAATTGATTGTATGCCAAAGATAAATAGCCCAGAGAGGAAAGATTGTAGAGTGAAGGAGGAATCATACCAGACAAGTTATTGCCATCCAAAGCAAAGAAATTCAGAGATTTCAACCGACCGATAGAATCTGGAATGCTCCCCACAAATAGATTCTGAGCAACAGATATCGCTTCAAGTGAGGTAAGATTTCCAACAAAAGGTGGGATTGATCCTGTTAGACTGTTGGAGAAAATCTGAAGAGATGTAAGCTTTGAAAATGCACTAAGCTCTTCCGGTATTTCGCCAACTAGCATATTGCTACCAACAGCAAGGAACGTGAGTTTAGTGACCGATATAAAGAGTTGTTGTAGATCTGTAAAAAGCTAAGGAAGCCCACGTACGGAGACAATGTACCTGTTTTTAAATAAACTTGTTACTGCATGTATAGAATTGTCTAGATATATACATACATATATAGTTCATGAATATGTTAGTACGTAGTGCAATTATATGGGGATTAATTAGCTAGCTAGCTAGGTACGTACGTACATGGTATTTTTTGTTTGCAAGTTCACATGTATAATTATTATTTGAGCACTAGAAGTATCTCATACATATAGCCTATAAAATTAAGCCCTTGTACTCGACACATTCAAGTCTCGATCGATCAACTTTCTCTCTAAAATATTAGTATATCATTTCATATTTTCAACAGTACCTGCCAACTCCCTGGAAAGAAATTCTAAGATTGTGACTCTTTGGCGGTGACGACCATTACATGTAACACCTTCCCACCGGCAGAAATGGAACGAATCATTCCACGAGCTCAGCGCCCCTTGCGGGTCATTCGAAATTGAGCGTTTGAAGGCCAGCAGTGCCTGACGGTCTGTTTCATTTCCACGAAATATTGCTTGGATCGTGCCCATACTAAACAAGGAGATGGTTAAAAACAGACATACTATTACATCTTGAACATGACTCATTGTGAAGAAAGTATACTACTTTTAATTAACTTTACTTGATCATGTGCTCCTGTCGATTCCAATATATAAATACAATAGGGATGGTGAGATGGTAATATACTAACTAGTCCCAATAAGAAATAGATTGATTAAGCAGAATGAGAAAAGGAGTAATACAAAATTGTTGGTTCCCTTGGCAAAAAAATGTTGTAGGTAATTAATTTGATAGGTAAGTTCAAGTCTTAATTTAATGGTACACAGCGCCTCATCGGTCTAATCTTTAGACGTCCCTAATCAATTTTTGTTGAAAAATTGTTGCAATTTTGATACTCCATTAAAACAAAAAGTCAGAACTTCTTTTATTTCTATTTTTTTTCATGTAGTTCTTTTAAGGCTATGTTTGTTGTTCTACTAGTTTGAAATTATCTCTTCATGGAGGAGTTTTGATTTGTGTTAATCGGTAAATGCAGATCAATATAGATTTGGGTGCAGAGTTATCACTATAAGTCGACGACTTTCCTTTTTGTTGCTCGTGATATACAATTCTATTTATTTTTGTCATTTTTCTTAGAAATATATATATTCTCGAGTTTGGCCTTTTAATTTGAGACGGGAAGAGATATAACCTTGAAACTCAGTGTTTTTGTATCTCACTGTTTATATAACAGAGACGGAGGCACGTGACAAAGCTAGTTGTAAAATATGTATTAGCGTTCATACCGCTTTGACTTCGACACCCGATCTTGAGTTGGCCCTTTGGGTTGTGGGCGTAGAGATGTAGTCTTGTCAATGGGTCTTCGGATGCATATCCTAACATTAATTCGGACCAATAAGTAAGACTCGAGCTTTACGTTTTATAAAGGTCAGATTTTAAACCGATGCCAAAGTTATTATGACGATAAATTTATGTTGATATTAAATATAAATATATAGAATAGAATAGAGTAGAATAGAATAGAAGAAATAAAAACATATGCACAATTTTTCTATTTTATCGATTATTAGAAATTCTATTATTTATGAATTAGACTGCATACAAATCATTTTTACAAGATAATGTCAATGTTGTGGTATATCTTTAACATCAACAATATCAAATAAACTCTCCCTGCAGATAAATCCCTATTTATCCACGTATCTCAAAACAATTGGTATTTGTTGTCTATTACAAGGTTGCATGCCAACATCTAATGGCAGAGATCCATGCTAATGATTCTGAGAAAAACTAGTATAAAAGAATTGATACTAGTTTGAGAAGGGGGCCAGTATGGTTATATTGACAAAGTTGTAATAGTATCAATCTTTGGCAATATCTAATACCCTCTACTTGGTTCATCTGCATTTGGAGCTTAATATCAACAATTGATTCCGGAACTGCAACTGATTGTATTGTATTTTTCCTAATATTGCCTGTGCTAGTAGAAATTGTGGTTGTGACTTAATTAACGTCCCATAATGTTCCCTAGAAGTCAGGAAATTATTACTTACTACTCAGAAAACTATCAAATAACTCCAGCAATTGTCGCAGTGGTTTAAACCGGCCGTAAACTCAGAACCGCAGACACAAGCCTGTATGAAAAGTTTAGTCGGGATGGAGAGATTAGTCCGAGAAACTCCACATTATCAAAAAAGAAAAACTATCAAATAAAACTAAAGTAGCATAACAACACATTTAATATGCTACATATGCTTATTACAGCTTGTACAATGACCACCCCCTACAATCATTCATTACAGAGTAGTAGTATACATAACCTGCCTAAAACTTGAGTCTCTAAATTCTGAAAATGTTCAACTACATGGAAACATTTCAGTGCTGTGAAATAGTGTTGCGAATTAAACTCAGATCACGTAAAGCAGTTTGGATACTCATTCGAGCTAGTGGTGCCTCCACGGACGGAGCATGCAACTCCAATTTTTGTAGCTGAAATCATGCACTCCGTTATGTCTGCAGGTGTTAGTCCTTTTCTATTTTTTTTCGTCCCTTTTGTTGTCTCTTCATTATCTTCAAAAATTAACGGATCCACAATATCTTCCACACGGTCTGGCAGTGCCATTTTTGCAAAATTATGAAGATTAAGGCCTTCCTTAAACATGTCATCGGTAGGTCTTTTTCCTGTTATAACTTCTAGCAACAAGATCCCAAAACTGTAGACATCTCCACTAGTAGAAATCTCGTTTCCAATACCATACTCTGCCATTAATAAGATATTTAATAAGAATGATCAGAAATTCTAAGCTATGTTTGTTTGCAATTTACTTCAGTAGTTGTGAAATTGGACTATTTATACTAGTTTAATCCTTATAAGCACGTTTTTAATGACAATATCATGAACTAATCATTTATGGATTGTCATCTTAATCCGATGATTAAAAAGTGCTTAATAAGTAGAAATAGTACAATCCACCTATCATTATTGCAAACAAACATAGCCATAATATTTTCCAAATGTGTAAGGTTCTTGGAATGGCCATCAATTGTTACCTAAACCAGTTTTAGAAATCTAGTTTTATAATGCATACCTGGAGCTGCATATCCAATAGTTCCTCTTAATCCAATTGAAATGCTTTGAGTTGCATCAGAAAGTTCAGGATGAAGAAATTTCGCAATCCCAAAATCTCCAACACGAGCAACCATATCACCATCAAGTAGAATGTTACTTGGTTTTAGATCGCAATGTATGATGGGTTTTTCACAGTAGTAATGAAGATAATCAAGTGCACAAGCCACATCTATGATAATATCTATTCTTTGAAGAAGCCCAAGTCTATGCAGCCTAACCTTCTCATTTTTTGCCTCTGGTCTCGAATGTAACCACTTGTCTAGATTCCCATTAGGCATGAAGTCATAAACTAAAGCTTTGAAGTCATTACCTTGTAAATCAACACCGGAGCAAGAACTAATGATCTTCAATATATTCCGGTGTCTAACACTTCTCAAGGCTTCACACTCATTCATAAAACTTTTCGAAACTCCTTGAGATTGAAGGTTTAGTACTTTAACAGCAACAACCACTTCATCCACTTCAAGAATTCCTTTGTAAACAATCCCGAAACTACCCTTGCCAACGACATTCTCTAAAGAGAACCCATTAGTTGCTTTAAGTAGCTTTTGGTAAGACAATCTTAAGAATGGTTCCTTCTGCAATTGTCCATATGACTTTATTTTTCTAGCTTGTTTAAGTCGACAAAACAAGAACCACAACATTGTAGTTACAGATAGAAGTGTGCATATAGCGGAGATCACAATTATAACTGCACGAGTCCTTCCTCGATGTCTGTTTGATTCTTTGGTAAAGCATTTGACTAGGTGCAGTTCATGAATTCCCCCACAAAGCTTATTGTTCCCGACAACTGATATTGCACTTTGATTTGCAAAAACTCCTCTCATTGGTACCTCGCCCTCAAAATTGTTAAAAGACAAATTTAGGAGCGTCATGTTGAGTTCCTCAAAAAAAATCGGAATTTTTCCAGACAAGTTGTTATGAGAAAGATCAAGGTTTGTGAGACCTTTTAAAGAACTCAATGATGATGGAATAGAACCCTGAAAATTATTTTCCGTAAGGAATAGATTTTGAAGGCTACCGAAACTACCCAGACCACTCGGAATTTCACCGGATAAATCATTCCTAGACAAATCCAAAGTCCCCAAGTTTTGAAGGCTGCCACCATCTAACAGTAAAGATCCATTCAAATGATTCACAGACAAATTTAGTAAAATTGATAGAGCTGGAAGTCTAAATAGTTGTTTGGGAATGGAGCCACTTAGGTTATTTTGAGAAATTTCCAAGAACAACAAACTTTTGCAATTTCCAATATTTTCAGGAATAATGTCTTCTAATCTGTTCATACTCATGTAGAGTTCAATCAACAATGACATATTCCCAATAGATATTGGAATTGTTCCTGAAAATTTATTCTTGTAAAGATGTAATCTTTGTAGTTTTGCAAGATTGCCAATACTAGTGGGAATAGTGTCTGTGAATTGATTATCAAATAAAGCCAATGTGGTTAGGCCTACCAGATTGTCTATGGTTGGCGGAACTGTTCCGTACAATTGATTCTCTCCAAAATCAAGAAATGTGAGTTCAGATGAAAGGTTGCCTACAAATTTTGGTAATGACCCTCTTAATTTGTTAGCCTCAAGGGTAAAAAACTTCAATTTGCTGCAATTAGCTGCAGAACCAATGAAATTCATTTCATCAGTTTCGCCGCTTCCCAAATTATTTTGTTGCAAATTTATGATGTTTATATTCTCTAGACGTCCAAAATCAATAGCTAATTTCCCATCAAAATTGTTATTACTCAGTTGAAATATTTCTAGATTTGAACAATTTGAAAAGGAAATTGGAATGGATCCTGTAAACTGATTATTTGTTAGTTGAATGTGTTTAAGATGAGGAAACATAGAGCCTATGCTAGATGGAAGAGTACCATATAGTGGATTTTCATCCATAGTTAAAACAGTCAGCAAGGACAGATTATAAAGCGAAGGAGGGATCATACCGGACAAGTTATTGAAACCCAAGTTAAGAATGTTTAGCTTAATCAACTGACCGATAGAATCTGGAATGCTGCCTGAAAATAGATTTTGTGCGACGCTTACAGTTTGCAGCAACGTCATATTTACAAGGAAATGAGGGATCGGTCCTGTGAACTTGTTGTGGTCAATTATAAGAAGGGTGAGCCCTGACAATGAGCTGAGCTCAGTAGGAATTTTGCCAGACAGGTTATTGTGAGAAACGCCGAGGACTGTGAGGTTGGAGCAACGGGATATGTTGGCTGGAAATTCACCTTCAAAATTGTTATCGTCCAGGTTAAGAGCTTTAAGCCTGAATAAGTTACCAAGTTGAGGAGGAATTTCACCATATAAAGAGTTGTTTAGTAATTGTAGAACCCGAAGGAAGCTCAGATTTCCCACAAATGGAGACAATGGACCTGCCAAGCCTCTAGACCTAATGTCTAATCTTGCCACTCTTTGGTGGCGACGGCCACATCTAACACCTTCCCACCGGCAGAAATGGATTGAATCATTCCACGATCTCAGAGCCCCTTGCGGGTCTTGCAAAATGGAGCGCTTGAAGGCCAGCAATGCCAAACGATCGGTGTCATTTCCATTGAATGTTGCATGAATAGTACTGAACAAGGAGATGCTTAAAAGAAGACGTACCAATAAATCTTGGACATGAATCATAATGAACAATATACTAGCATCAAAGTATAAAAGTTTTCACTTATTGCTTCATTTTGATGTCGTCGTCTATGTTCTACAACCTGTATGCTAATAATCTATAGAAAAGATGAACAACCGACCCTTTTAATAGTAATTAAAGGGGAGGTTGCGTGTACTAAGTACTAACTAGTAAAGAAACATATGGTCACGTAGGTAGTGACATCAACTGATGGCTATAAATCAGCAGTCTTGATATGTATGTGGATGCACCCATTATTTCCTCAATTAAGAATACACTATTGGTTTAACTCATGTTTTAAACTACTCGATGATTATAACTCTTAAGTCATGATATTTCTCCTATTTTTGGGCTCGTTGGACCCAATCATTATGTTGACTTCATTTAATCCTATAAAGATCGGGTTGGGTCAGTGGATTAATCCATTGTGTCACTTAATATCTATTACTTTGACTTGTAATGATGATATAGTATGACAGTTGACCGAGATACCTGCCATGCATTAATGTGGATGGGATTATAGTCGGCCGGCGGTGTGAACAGCAGCAAAAAGCAGTGGATAAGCCCCATGCAGTCGACAGAATCCATCATGATCAGGGGGATATGTCAGATGGAAGTAGGTGGCACAATAATCCAAGCAAAGATATTATATCCTACCGAGTAAGTCTTCACAAAGAGGTACGTATTTCATACACACACAACTACAGATTATCATCATTCTCATTACACTAGATTCTATCATCCTCTTGAGTTAACCTTGTGAACAGACATACTTACTCTCACACCTGAGCTATCCCCCGGCGGTCCGGCCGTCAAGCTTGTGGTGTTGTCGTGTTTACTGTGCAGGATCAGGACGTCTTTCGTGATTGGGACGTGGAGAAAGATCTTGGCGTTAACATTGGCGCTAGAAGGAGGGGTGAGTTCTAGTGTCCTGAGTATTTTTCAATCACTTAGTGTGTTTTATTCTATCCAGTTTTCATGGGGAAGAGTAGAACATCTACACCCGAAGGACAGCCGATGGCTGTCAGTGATTCAGTACCGCGAATATCTGCCAAAAATCGTTTGGGGCCAACTATAAGTGTTCATGCTAGCACAGCGTCCAAACGTTCACCTGAAGATTCTCGACCAAAGGCGGTAGGCAAAGCGAAGCGTAAGTTAGTATTCCCGACGGAGAAGGGGCCTGGCCATGGTCGGAAACGAGTAGAAGGTACCTCGCCTAGAACTCAATACCGAGATGACCAGGATGCAAAGGCCTCCCGGTTGGCAAAGATGGCAGATGAAGCGGATAAAGCCATGGAAACACTTTTGAAACAACGCCAGGATATAGCTGAGCAAATGGCTCGGATGGCAGAGTTAAGAGACGAGGATCTCAGTTATGTCCAATCCGAAGAGCAAGGGCATCGGAGTGGGAAAGAACCTGCTCATTCAGTACGAGAGTCTCTAGGCCGAACTAGGGAAAGAAGAAGGTCTCGAAGCCCTACTCCTCCGAGATCGAAGAGGGCATATCTTCCTGTCGAGTCTGGAGAGCAGGGACGAAGCCAACGAAGAGATCGATCCAGGGATCACACTCCGGAGCATGCAAAGAAAGCACTTGTCGTTGCACATTCTCGCTATAGTGCCCGAATTCAGAGGCGAAGTATATCCAGAGGACATACTCCTGAGAGTCTACTGAGGGTACCCCACCCTGTAGATACTCGTCATAGGAGAAGCCCTTCTAAGATAGAAGGTTCTGTTGAAAGAATCCGATCTGCTTATAGAAAGAAGGAATTGCCAGAGAAAGAGGCATCGTCTCAACCAGAAGGCGTGGAGTATCTGGTTAAAGAATTGAAGGAGCTTCGGAAGCAACTTGCCGAAGTGCAGAAAACCAAAGATACTCCGGAAAGAAGGCATCTCCTTTTTCCGCGGAGATTCTTAGTGAAAAAACTGATCCCACCAAGAAGTTACCCCATATCGAGAGTTATGATGGATCGGGGGATCCTTACGACCATAGTCAGGCGTTCGACCGACTTATGGACTATTATGACTTTAGCGATGCAGCTAAGTGTCATACTTTTGTCACAACACTTAGAAAAGATGTCCGACAATGGATGGGGACCTTACCCTCGGATTCTATCTCGTCCTGGGAGGATATGTGCAGCAAGTTTCATGCTCATTTTGGGAGCAACAGAAGAAGGGGAAAACCAACTGGTTCATTGGCTCAAGTTCGACAGTCCTCTAATGAGTCTTTGGGCCAGTATGTGAAATGATTCCGGGAAGCAGTCGGCCAAGTGGCAGATTTGAACGATCTACAAGTTGTGGGACTGTTTCAGAACGGGTTGGATTTGGTCAAATCAGAAAAGTTGGTTAAAAAGCTTATGTTCAACCACCCGAAGAGTCTCGCCGAAGCCTTTGACAAAGCTGAAGGCTATATTGTGGTAGAGGAGGCCATGAGCAGTCTCAAGCGTCCTTCTTCAGATCGGCTTAAAGAGACAGATTGGGATAAGACCGATGCGGACCAAAAGAAGAATGAAGGGAGTAAAGACCGTCATGACGGCGGGTCAAAGAGATATAATAATTGGAGGCAGGGTGGAGGACGTTCGTCCGCTCCACCCCAGAGAGTAAACAGGACTTACACTGCACTCAATGCAGACAGGGCTGTTATCTTAGATCAGATTAAAAATAAACCTATCTTCGAGCCACCTCGAGATAACATCAAGCCCGGAAAAGGTAACCCTCGCAAATATTGTGATTACCATCAAGCTTCGGGTCACGATACGAATGATTGTGCCAGTTTAAAAGACTTTATTGAAAGAAAGGTACAAGGTGGAGCTTTAGTTCAGTACGTGGCTGCCAGAAATAATCAACAGCAAGACCGAGGACCTGTTCCGACAGCTCAACCAGTTCAGCAAGTGTTGTCAGCTCCAGGACAACCTGCCAGGCATGTGATCGATGTCATCACTGGGGGTACTTCTGGCAAGCTGATTGGAAGGAAACGCCGAAGTTATTTGGATTCGGTCATGTCGGTGGCGGGTACCTTCCCGAAGACCGATAGACCCTATCCGAATACGGTAATCTCCTTTACTGATGAGGATTACCCTTCGGAAATCATCGAACCTCACGAGGGATCATTGGTGCTGACTGCACAGGTGGGTTCGGTGGATATGAAAAGGATGATGGTGGATAATGGATCTTCTGTAGACATCCTGTATGCCCACGCTTATCAAAGAATGAATCTGGATGGGCAAAAGATGGAGATAGGACAGGAGGCTCCTCTTTATGGTTTTAGCAATGATTCGGTTAAGGTGGCAGGAACTATTGAGCTACCAGTCATATTTGGAACGGCCCCTCAACAGGTAGAAATTATTTGCAAATTTTATGTTGTGCATGTGGATTCTGCTTATAATGCTATTTTGGGGAGGCCCACTTTAATTGCTTTGCAAGCTGTAACATCAATACCTTATTTCAAAATCAAATTTCCTACTGCTCATGGGGTTGATGAGGTGAAAGGAGATCTGGATCTGGCCAGAAGGTGTTACAGAATTGCTATTATTACTTCGGGAGTGGGGGTATCGAAACAGCAGCAAACCATGGCGATAGAGATCGAACCCTTCACCGAAAGCAGCTCCGAACCGTTGGTCACGCCAGCTGAAGAAACGGAAGAGATAGAGCTCATTCCGGGCAAAGAGGATAAAACGGTGAAAATAGGTTCGGGCTTGCCGGAACCTCTTCGGACGAACCTCATAGAGCTCCTGAGGTGTTTTGTTGATATTTTCGCATGGGAACCTCAGGATATGCCGGGAGTAAGCAGAGATATTGCCGAGCATCGATTGGAGGTGGACCCGTCAAAGAAGCTGGTGCGCCAGAAGAGGAGGATCTTTGCACCTGAGCGTCAACGGATCATAGACGACGAGATTGCAAAACTGTTGGCAGCGGACTTCATCTTTGAAATAGACTACCCACAGTGGATGGCTTATGTGGTTTTGGTCCAGAAGCATAATGGTAAATGGCGGGTCTGTGTTGATTATACTGATCTGAACAAGGCCTGTCCGAAGGATTTCTACCCGCTGCCCCACATTGATCAACTCATTGATGCCACTTCGGGATATACTTTATTAAGTTTTATGGATGCATTCTCTGGGTATCATCAGATCTCCATGTGTAAAGAGGATATACCGAAGACGGCGTTCATTACGCATAGTTCAGTATATGCCTATAAGAAAATGACTTTCGGCCTCATTAATGCCGGAGCCACTTACCAGAGAATGATGAACCATATCTTCAGATATCAGTTGGGCATGAATATTGAGGTGTATGTGGATGACATGATTGTTAAAAGCATGTTGGTGCATAAGCATTTGGACGACCTAGAGGAATATTTTCAAACCATTCGTCATCACAACTTGAGGCTGAATCCCACTAAGTGTACTTTCGGTCTGGGTGCTGGTAAATTTCTGGGTTATCTTGTCAGTCGAAGAGGAATTGAAGCCAATCCAGAAAAGATTCAAGCGATCCTGAACATGAAGACTCCTCAGTCATTTAAAGATGTTCAACGTCTGACTGGAAGGATTGCAGCTTTGCGGAGGTTTATGTCCAAGTCAGCAGAAAGATGTTTACCGTTCTTTGACACATTGAAAGGGCCGAAGAATTCAAAAACGTTCCAATGGACTTCAGAATGTGAAGACGCCTTTCAGGGCATCAAGTCTTATTTATCTTCGGCACCTTTACTGGTGAAGCCCGTTCCTGCCGAGCCTCTATATTTGTACCTCGCAGCTAGTCTGTTGGCAATAGGAGCGGTTTTGGTGCGTGAAGTTGGGAGTAAGCAACACCCGGTTTATTATGTGAGCCATGTCCTCCGGGATGCTGAAACAAGGTACCCAAACATTGAAAAGTTTGCTTTCGCTTTAATAACTGCTAGTCGAAAGCTTAGACAATACTTCCTAGGGTAGACTGGTAATAGTATACACAGATCAGCCTTTAAAGAAGATTATGGGCAAACCAGAGGTATCGGGGAGATTAGCAGCGTGGACGATGGAATTGTCTCAATTCTTCATTGAGTATCATCCCCGAACCGCCATCAAAGGACAAGCCTTAGCTGATTTTGTGGTTGAGTGTTCATTTTCTGAAGCTGATGAAGTCGTGGTCGAAGCTGAAGGATCTGACAGGGCAGTTGTCGTCCTTCAGCAGAAAGAGAGTTCGTGGACGCTGTTTGTAGATGGGTCTTCTACTTCGGACGTAAGTGGAGCAGGGATTATTTTGACAAGTCCGGAGGGATTCAAGGTGCAGCAGGCCATCCGATTTCAGTTCAAGGCGACGAACAATGAAGCTGAATACGAGGCAGTATTGGCCGGTTTACGATTAGCGAAGAGTCTTGAAGTGCAGAGAATAGTCATTTTCAGTGATTCTCAGTTAGTCGTTAAACAATTTACTGGGGAATACGAAGCTCGAGGTCCAAGAATGATCAAGTATTTGAAAGAATTAAAGGACCGGCTTCAGTATTTCTCATCCTATGAGTTTCAGGGGGTCGAGCGTAGCAACAATTCCATTGCTGATGCACTTGCCAAACTAGCTACTACGGATGTTAATGTTTTTGAAGGATCGGTATACCTGGAATTTCTACAACATCCTAGTGTTCATCATGAAGTGGTAATGTGCATTGACCGAACCAACTGCTGGTTGACTCCCTACCTGGAATATTTGGCTGATGGCGTTTTACCTTCGGATCGGATGCTCGCTAAGAAAGTCAAGTACAAAAGTGCCAATTTTGTTCTAATCGATGGGGATCTCTTCCGAAGGGCCTTCTCGTCTCCGTTATTGAAGTGTCTGACTCCATCCGAAGCCGAATACGCTCTCCGAGAAGTGCATGAAGGCATTTGTGGCGACCATATGGCTGCTAAGTCATTAGCTTATAAAGTACTTCGTCAGGGGTACTACTGGCCTACAATCTTCAAGGAGGCAACTGAGTATGTAAAGAAATGCGAGAAATGCCAGCTCAACAGTCCAATACCGCATTAGCCACCGGAAGAGCTATACTCGATCTTATCTCCTATACCCTTCGCTGTCTGGGGGGTTGATATATTGGGTCCACTACCGAAAGCAAAGGGTCATGTAAGTTTTGTTATAGTTGCCATAGACTATATGACCAAATGGGTAGAAGCAAAGCCACTTAGGTCAATAACGGAACAAGAGTGTTTGAAGTTCATGAAAGAATCAGTAGTATTCCATTTCGGGATTCCTAAGGTGGTAGTGTCGGATAATGGGCGTCAATTTGTAGGATCGAAGTTTGAAGCATTTTTGACAGAATTGGGGATCCAGCACAGAAAGACTTCAGTAGGCTCATCCTCAGTCAAACGGACAGGTTGAAGTAACCAATAGAACGCTGCTGAATGGGATCAAGCGTAGGTTAGATGAAGCTAAAGGCAGATGGCCAGAAGAGCTGCTAAGTGTGTTATGGGCTTATCGAACTACTCCCAGGACTACAACAGGGGATTCACCTTTCATATTGGCCTATGGTACTGATTCCTTAGTCCCAGTTGAAATTGGATCTCCAAGTCTTCGAGTCAGTCATTTCAATGAGATCTACAACGAGGAAGGACTGAAGACCGATCTTGATTTATTGGAAGAAGTCAGGGAGATAGCCTTAATCAGATTGGCGGCATATCAGCGAAGAATGGCTAAACATTATAATAAGGGGGTAAAGCTTCGCAGATTTGAAGTAGGAAATTTTGTCCTTAGAGAAGTCGAAGCGTCTACACCTCATAATCTGGGAAAGCTGATGCCAAATTGGGAAGGACCCTATGAAGTCACTGAGGTTTCGAAGCCGGGGACTTATCGTTTGAAGACATTAGATGGCTCAGTAATCAAAAATACTTGGCACGCTGGCAGGCTTAGAAAGTACTTTCAGTAGATTTGTTGTCAGTACGTCAGAAGTCTGTAAATATCTACATCATCATCAATAAAAGATCCTCTTTTATCTCAAACAAATTTTGTCTTTGTTGCTGCCCAATTCATTGGTGTTAGGAGGTTCGGGAGGACTTGCTGACCATTCGATGGTAGCCTCTTCGGTAGGTGGTCACTATTTGGCATTGTCAGGCCCTTCGGGGTAGGCAATTGTCGCCACTATTTGGCATTGTCAGGCCCTTCGGGGTAGGCAATTGTCGCCACTTAGACCTTTTCAGGCCCTTTGTGGTAGGCAAGTGTCATCTTTTGGTTCTGTTAGGCCTTTCGGGGTAAACAAACCTTCAATGAAGCAAATCTGTCTCACACTTCGGTAACTGAATAAGTATCCCTTTACTTTATCACTTGAATTTTTTCTAAGTGTTGAGTTCGGAATGCCTCGTTCTTTAACCTCATTTTATCTGATTATATGACTTGCTTAATCATTAATTAACAATTTGAGTTAAATCCTCGAAGGAGTTTTTTGCACATTTGTCCGTATTAATTCATGTTGAAATATAGACAAAAAGAAAATACACTGAAGTCATAAGGAAGAAGATCACTTTTCATTAATACTTGATTTATTTACAAAAAAGGGAAAATTCCAAAAGATGTTGCTTCAAGCAGCCCCCTCATCATCCGAAGAGTCGAGCAAGTGTGGATCTAGGTTGGCTTTGAACAACTTATCCTTGCCACGACTTCGGCAGAGCTCGTAGCTTTCAGTGTGGATCTTCATGATTTCTTCATTAATTTCATCCGAGTTCCGAAACTCTTCACAAATTTGTTTGCGAAGGGCTTCAGTTAGAGGAGGCCCAAGGTCCCGAAGAGCCTTGAGTTCTCGGATTTCTTGCTCAAGCTGCTGCCGTATGTTCATTTGACGGGTTTCTTCCCGCTCCAGCTTATGGATCGTCTTGGTTAAGACCTTAGCATCGGCCTTCAGCTCCTTGATCTCATCCATCCTTATTTCACTCCTCAGAACCAGGTCGACGTTCATTTTGACGATCTCGGTGTGCTGTGCTTTAGTCGACTTCAGTTCTTCCTTGGAGATTTTCACATCTTCCTTGGCTTGGGCCAACTCTTTCTGAAGCCCTTCATTTGTATGAAGGATGCCTTCACGTTGGGTCTTTTCCCGAGCCAAGGTAGACTTTAAGATGGCGTTCTCCTTCCTCAGCCTCTCCTCTTCGGATTCGGCCTCGAGGGATCGTGGACGCAGACGCCCGAACACAGCATTTGCCTGTACATGTTCAGTGTTACTCAATTAGTTCCAGATACATGAATACAAAGATAAGCATGGAAAGGAAGGAAAGAATCATTTACCTTCGCCAAGTAGCTCATGCCTTCGCTAAGCAAGTCCCCATTTGAACTGTTCCCGAACCGGTGGTCATCGGTCTCGCGAACGAAGGCCTCGAACAGTTGGAAAGGGAAGTTGGCGTTGAATCGGGGCCACATAGTTGGCGGACCCATGGCATCATGCTGTAATTCGGTGGTCGTTTAGTCCTTGAGGAGAAGGCATAGGCTGACTGCGAACCGGAGTTGGATCCGCATGTACTGCCTCTGGGGGAGGAGATCGAACAGGTATTGGCTCGGGGGTCGAAGAAGGGGCAGAAGTTGATTCTGGCTGGTTGTCCGAAGGTTGTTTTCTTTTTCGGGACATTGTGGGGTCGGATTCGACCAGCTCAGCTTCAGGTGTTTGAGTTCTGGTTGGAGGGTCAGTTGATGAAGTTGGAGGGACGCGGAGATCTTTGGCAGTAAGGGGAATTATTTTTGTCCTTATTTTTTTGGCACGAAGGACTTTTGCCCTATCTTGTGGAGGTATGTCAAGTAGACTCCTCTTTTTTGGGGTCGGTTCGGAAGGTATGGTAATGGGCTCGGTTGAAGGAGTAGATTGTGGAATTGCTTCAGGAAGAATCTCTTCATCACTTTCAGGATCTGCCTCGCGGCGGATAGTCCTGGCCTTTTTGGCAGCTTTCTTCCTTCGGCGGGATCTGAGAACTTCTTCGGGATTGATAGGCTCCTCAGCTTCAAGTTCCTCATTCTGGAGGGAGATGATTGGTGGTTCAGGGACAGGGGGGTCAGTTCGGATAGGCTCTTCGGCAGGAAGTTCTTCATTCGTTACTGGAGTCTTCCCTGCCAGAAAATCTCCCAAATCTTTCACTTCCGAAGAAGTTGGTTTGATCAGAGACACTGCAAATAACCACATATTAGAATCCACATCATGTAAATATCTCAAGAAATTATATTACAGAGTTGTTCAGAACTTACATTTATGATCATACAGCCAAGCTTGTTTGGTCAGCAGAGTGAAACTCCATTCTTGTGGAGGGATCTTCTTCAGGAACTCAGCCATTTCCCTCACCCGCTCTTCGGGAATGTCACCGAAGTCAGCAGAGATCCGGTCCGAGATGGTCCAATCTGGAAGAGAAGAGATCTCTGGTCCAGCGATGAAGAACCATTTCTCATGCCAGCCTTTGTTGCTCGAGGGGGTGCTCATCAGAGGCCTCTTCTCGAATTTAGAATTTGGGCGCGGGGACTGTTTACTTATCATCTTAAACCCTCGTTCTCGGGATTTACCAGCCGAGAAGAGGGTGAATAAAAGGTCGACGGAGGGAGTGACCCCTAACTCGTGGCAAAAGGCGATAAACGCTAATATGTGGATATAGGAGTTAGGCACCAGCTGTGCGAAGCCCACTCCTATGAACCCTATGAGGGTAACAATGAAGGCGTGAAGGGGTAAACGAATCCCCTTTTTTAAGAAGGTAACAGGCATGGCGACCCAGCCATCTGGTCGCTGGTACATACGCTCTTCAGGAGCGGGAGCCCTTATAGCATATGATTCTGGAATCCTATAGCGAGTCCAGAGGAAACATATTTCAGATTCAGAGATGGTGGAAGAGATATTAGCATGGGGAAACTGTTCCCCATCCTTAAAGAAATCGGTGGGAGATGGTGGGTTTGCACTCGAACCCTCTTGATTAGGGTTTGAGTGAGAGGAACTTGAAGGAATTTGGCTTGGATTCACCATTGTTGAGATCTTGAGAACTAGAGAGAGAGTTTCTGAGAAGCAGAAGAAAGCTCAAAGGTTCGAATTTCAAATTAGTAAGTAAAATCGTCAAAATTGGTAAAGTTTGCTTTTTATACTGACGGTTACACAGGAAACAAGGCTGACGCATTAAATATCAGTAATAATGAGAATTTGAATGGGGCACGTTTGGATGACCTTTGGATATCTTGTCAGATTGGGCCTAGCTTTTGGGTTTCTAATTATTGACCCATCCTATTCAAATCCAAATCCTTTATCAAATTGGGCTTGTTGCTCTGGGCATCCAGCCATCCCTTATCCCATTCCACGCATTAAAGTGGGTATGCTTCAATTATTTCCTATTTTTGGGCCTTTATTAAATTCTGACATCATGAACCATTTATAGTTTTCCATTAAACATCCTGTTTAAACAAAAACTAGGGGGTAATGTTAGGTCATGATATTTCTCCTATTTTTGGGCCGGGTATAGTGGGCTCATTTATTAATTAAGTCATTGGGCTCGTTGGGCCCAATCATTATGTTGACTTCATTTAATCCTATAAAGACCGGGTTGGGTCAATGGATTAATCCATTGGGTCACTTAATATCAATTACTTTGACTTGTAATGATGATATAGTATGACAGTTGACCGAGATACCTGTCATGCATTAATATGGATGGGATTATAGTCGGCCGGCGGTGTGAACAGCAGTAAAAAGCAGTGGATAAGCCCCATGCAGTCGACAGAATCCATCATGATCAGGGGGATATGTCAGATGGAAGTAGGTGGCACAATAATCCAGGCAAAGATATTATATCCTTCCGAGTAAGTCTTCACAAAGAGGTACGTATTTCATACACACACAACTACAGATTATCATCATTCTCATTACACTAGATTCTATCATCCTCTTGAGTTAACCTTGTGAACAGACATACTTACTCTCACACCTGAGCTATCCCCCGGCGGTCCGGCCGTCAAGCTTGTGGTGTTGTCGTGTTTACTGTGCAGGATCAGGACGTCTTTCGTGATTGGAACGTGGAGAAAGATCTTGGCATTAACATATAACTTATAAGAGAGTGACAAATGACAAAAATAAACGGCTGATTCTGAAAATAATAATTGATTATCAGGTGATGTAAAATCTCATATCGAAATATATAAAAGTAAGGAGCGAGGGAGTAGTGAAGATATACGTTCAAAATAGCCGTCGCCGTCCCTTTAATAATTATTTCCTCAACTACAAATTACAATGACTAAAAGAAATGTCCCTTTCAATAATTAATGGCCATCGATCGAGGTCTAAGTTATTTCATGAAAGATATGTTCATGCATAAATAAAAACATAGTATCTATTTTTAGAACATTATCTTCACAAAAAAATATAAAATGTACAAATTATATTCAAAAAAGTATTTTTCTTAAACTTAAAACATAGGCTGGGCAGAAGACTGCATACCTTGTAGTTGAGTGCTCATCAAATGTAAGACGACCAAAGGGGAAAGATTATAAACTGAAGGAGTATCGTACCAGACATGCACTTTATTGTGACCTATAGCAATTGATCATCAAGTACCAACAGATTCTTCAACAGGCCGATAGAATTTGGAAATTTCCCTTCAAAGTTGTTAAAGTTTAGATTTAAGTTTTTGTAACCTAGCTAAATAGGTAACCAAGTTGAGGAGGGATTTCAGCATGAAAAGTGTTGTTAGAGATCTTTAGAAGCCGAAGGAAGCTCAGGTTTCCCACATATGGAGACAATGGACCTGCCAAGCCTCTGGATGTAATTAAGGACTAATGCGGTGGTGACATGTAACACCTTCCGATTGGCAGAGGTAGAATGAATCATTATTCCACGAGCTCGATCAGAGCCCTTAAATTTGCAGGTCTTGCATAATGGAGTGCCTGAAGGCCAGCAGTGTTTTGATAGCAAGCATAACTCCCAAATTGATTCCGTACGTAATCCAAATTTCAGCTAGCTTGGAAAAGACTCTGATCTTCATGCTACCTAAATTGCAGGTACTAAATTGACTCTGACTTAGGATAATTAACATATTAAGTGGTGGTCTCCGTTGAAAGTATTTTCCACACAGTTGTATGACAGCATGCATGCTTTATGACTTGGAAAACACGTACGTACGTCTTGAAATAACTACAGAAATTAAAACACTTTTTCAAATCGATCTGCAGCCTAGAAATTCTTAAGGAGTCAAATATATATATAGGCTTAAATACACTTTTCTCCATTCTAATTATATTAATTAGGGGTCGGTTTATAAATTCATCACGGAATTAAATTTTTTTTCATTCGACTCGCTGAACTACAATTTTTTTACAAATCATTACAAATTCTGTTATATTATTTGATTTTGGACGGAAAAATTACATGAGCTGCCACGTGAGAGAGAAAACCTACATGTCAGATATTTTTCTTTGTGGCATGCCTAGATGGAAAAACTTGTATAAATTTAATGCTAAATGAATCAAAATCAAATAAATAAAATAAAATAATCCATTCGAAATAAAAGTATAATAAAATAATTTTTAAAATTTATTTTAATCATTAATATTTGTTTGGTATGGTAAAACTTTGGTATTCACTACAAGAAAAAAGTTTACTTCCGACGGACTATTCCGTCGGACCTAAGCCTATTCAGTCGAAAATATATTATTTCCGACGAAAATATCCGTCAGAAATTCGATCGTATATATACGCGTCGAAAATAAGATCCGTCAAGAATTCCGTCGGATATTTATTATCTTCGACGGATTTTCGTCGAACATTAACTATCTTCTACAGAATATATAGGACGAAACTTTCCGTCGAATATAATAGACCCTATGTCCGACGGACTTATTCCCTCATAATTATCCTATTTCCGACTGAAAACTAAAATAATCTGATATTTATTAAAATTGACTAATTAATAACTTCGACGAAATTGGCGTCGGAGATAGCGTGTTTACGACGGATATGTTCCGTCGAAGTGAACGTATTTACGACTGAAAATTAGAATATTTCGACATTTATTAAAAATTGGTTATTTGTTAACTTCGAGGGAAGTTCTGTCGAGAATACCATGTTCCGTTGGAATTAACTATTTTTTTTAAATGCAAATTTTAAAAGTTCAGTTTCCAGGTGTTTAAACCCATTAATGTACCTGTAACCTGTCACAACCCAATACACAGTAATATAAACATGTATCTCACATTCAAATATGCAACGTAGCACTAAAACGTAATCTTCAACTCATTATCATTCACATTAAAATTCAAATATCCACCAAAACGTATTATAAGTTAACCAATTACAAATATAAGCTAATGTTCCATAAATGTTAAACAATATAATTTACAATACTTGTACAGACGCAATTAGACAATACAATATTTATAAAAGTTCTACAATAACATGAATATATACAAATGAACTATAAACTAGTAAAAGTATCATCATCGGGCGGAGGTGAACGACGCTGCTCTGGTGTATGTAAATTAGCGTTGTGCTCCTGCTCATCATCGCCAGCCTGCTCGCCATCGCCACCCTGGTGATAGAATCAAAAATATAAATCATTAGTCCGTATATATATATATATATATATATATATCTGTGTGTGTGTGTGTGTGTGATAATTAACAAACTAACCTTAATTGAAAAAAACATAAACAATAAGAATACATGAGTAGGTGGGGGTGGACGAAAAGCCTCCTCCAAGAGGGTAATCACCATCCGGAGCATCTCGGCGCTCCAAGCGTCGAACTGCTCCCGTGGTAATCCTGTACTTTCTGCAGAGGGCCCTGCTATAATATCCTGAGCAATCTAGTGAAGACGAGAACTGGAAGGCAAATGCTGACGCCGAAAGACCGGATCGGTACGGAACCTATCCGACACGGCCCCTATCATCCGCCGGAAGATATCGTCATCCAAGCCAGTGCCCGTATGAGATGGTCCAACATGTGCTCTCGGACGCAGGCGCTGGCTGGAGCCTATAAAGAGATACACAATCCATTACTAATAATAATTTATATAATGTGATAAATTCGGATAATTTTGTGAAACATAAAAAAATATTACCTCCAGGAAGTGTATATGCGGGTATCCTCGGCAGACCCAACGCTCAATATCTACCGGTACTGCTAGTAGGGGGATCCTGAGACGCGACCCATAGTCTCAGCACCTCATCCCGATCTAATACAATATCGAAAAGAGGGGTGGTGGAATCTAACGGCTCAGAACCCCTCCTAATAGTCTCCAACTAAGGATGTAAACGAGCCAACACAGTTCGGGCTCAACTCGAAAAAATACGAACGAGACTCGGATTCGTTAATAATATGATTCAAATCTGAGCATTAAAAATAATTCGAATAAAAATATGAGTAGAATTTGAGCAAGGTTATACTCGACTCGTTTAAGATTCAAACTACTTGAATTTTTTATTGTGATTCGATACATACTTGGTTAATACATATTCGATTAGATGTTCGATACATTCTCTTATAATATATACAAATTTAAATCAAATTAAGATAATTAGTTATTATTTTGTTTTGTTTTAAATTTTAATTGTGATTTTATATTTGTAAAGGGTAATAATAAATATATTTTCTCATTTTTAAGTAAAATAACAAATTCAATTTATAATTATATTTATTTTAAAACTAATTATTATGTGGAGATTCGAATTCGAGCTTGAATTTGAAGGTCGCGAGTAGTTTGAATAAATATTCGAGTCGAGTCGGATCGAATACGAGTAATAAATATTCGAGTCGAGTCGAATTTGAGTAGGAATTTTCAAATATAATTTGAATTCGAGCTGAATTCGAGTACAAATTCATCATTTTGAGTCGAATTCGAGTAGCTCTCCCTTCGCTCTGGTTTGACTCGTTTACACCCTTATCTCCAGCTCAGCTATACGCTCGTCCCGAAGCCTCTGAAATCTGTCCTATAATGTATTCCGTATATATATGTTAATTATATCATTTTATTTACGATTGAATATTATTAAAAGCTAAATAGTAAGATGAGTTTTACCCGTATAACTAAATCTGCCTGAGACAAAGCACGCTCGTCCTTAGGCATGTGGGCTCGATCCCAAAACTCTAGAATGGTAGGATCTCGACCCAAGGTCCTCCCTAATGCCTAATAAAAACATTCATAAAACAATTCTTAAGTATTTGTGTGAGAACTTGACACATAAATAACTAAATACAATGCACTTACCGTCTTCGCCTCCTCGAACGACTGAGAACCAGTGGTGTATACTATCCGGAGTTGATCATGCTGAAACTGGTTATTAGGTTTGTAATATTCATGAACGCAATCAAATTGCACAAAGTAAGCGGAAACGTGTAAAAATCAGAGTTTAAAAATTTTACAAACCATATACTCGGATCACCCTTTATGCATAATTATTAATTAAACGAAAAAGAAAGAACAAGAATCATTCCCTTGAAGATCCAAGCTTCCTCAGGTACAAGTTCACCTCCAATCCTTTTCGCGTTCAACTTGAATCAACCGGGTTTGGTTCCTTCCTTTGATCAACGTTAGCCACCCAAGTGTTTGGCCTCTAGAGGTGATCCACCAAGGAAGAAGAAGAATTCAAGAAGATGGGTATTTGACAAAACTCTTGTTTTCTATCTCTATAGAAAAGGAGCGTGCTCTCCAACAATTGGAAATAAATTATTATAGATATCTGATATAAGACTCCTCTTATAAAGATATCAAGTAACCCTATTAAAATAAGGTATTATTTAATTAAACTAATAATTTAATTTAATGGGCTCCCTAATCTTATTAGGGATAATTAATTAAACTCCTTTAACTAATTTTCCCTCCTAATCCTATTAGGAATAAATGAGAGTACTTATATTAAATTAATTCCTAAACTCTTTTAGAAATTAAAATAATAATAATTGTAATAATATTAATAAGTCTCCTCTTATTAATTTATATTTAATATTTCTAAAATATTAAATAATAAATATTAAGCTATTTGATTTATTCTATCACCATAGATTAAATTAAATATACTTAACATGTTATTACGATTATGTCATTAACTTCTTAAATAATTATTCTTCCTTTTATGGTGTGACCATTTAGGTTCTCCATATTAAACTGGTTGTGAATACATCAATTAGAACAATTCTAATCTAATTTAAATAAATAAATTAAATAATTAATTTATTTAAATAAATAATATTTATTCTACAATAGGGATAAGCCTCCCTAGCGATCAACGACTTTCCAGATAATATAGATTTCAAAATTAATCATAAAAGAACTTTTAAGTAAATAGTTACCGTACAATTCAATCCTTCCACCATACAATGTCCCAATTAAATATAAGACATGGAATTACTGTCAAGTCTTATTTTATTTAATTATATGTATTTCGACTCTTAAATGCATAACTCCAAATAATGCAAATTAGAAACTCCTTTCTAATTTCATTCTGCCTTGGCCAAGGACTACTGAGTTATCATTTATCGAATCACATATGACATTTCTCTTCTTTTACTAGAAGTGGTAGATTCTTTATTGATCATACATTATCTCCATGTACAACTTATTATACCCAAGCATGCCCTTTGATATACCTTAAGGGTCTTAAGGAATAAGTCAAAGTACAACTCATCATACACAAGATACTATGATGATCTCAAGTCCAAGGATCACTTGTACTACTATCATTACATGAATTCCTATTGACATGCAAGTAAAACTCTATTAGGTATTCCTTAGCGAGCCACGTTCAGTGAACTTATTCTCTAATAAGCACCTACATACTTGCTTTAGTGTCTCCACACAAATGATCATGAGATCAATCATCCTCATCCAATGAGCAAGCAACGTATGTACCAATTTATCCGGATTTACTAATCCCCAATTTAGTAATCCAACGATTGGGAACTATTTTAGTTTTAAGCTTTCTAAGAATTTAGATCTCATTAGAATGATCATCATCATTATTCTAAAAGCATTGCTTAAAACTATGGGTTTATCACATATTATAAAACAGCATCATGTAGATAATTAAAAGCCTTTAATAAATTAATACTTTGTATTAATAGATGAATAAGATTGTTACAAAGTATATACTTTATCATCAAATATGATTGGCTTGTGTGCATGACTTGTAAGCATACTACTTTCACTGGTTGCCTTGCACATCCCCCATACACACTGGACAGGACAGGACAACTTCCCGTGAGTTGATCAAGCACTAACCATCCCAAGAGCCGAAAATTCAGTGATAGTCCATAACAGGGCTGCCTTCATCACAAAATTCTCGCATATCGATTTATCACACGTCTGAACCCCTGTCTCCCACAGCATCTTTAGTTCATCCACTAACGGTCGAAGGTACACATTAATGTCTTTTGTAGGACTTTTATCCCCCGGAATGAGTAAAGTCAAAACAAATACGGATCCCTCATGCACATTGCCGGTGGAAGATTATAAGCAACCATAATGACTGGCCAAACTGAGTACGGCTGGCTAAAATTATTAAAAGGGCAAAATCCATCAGTAGCCATGCCAAGCCTAACATTCCTAACTTCTTCTGCAAACTCAGGATAATTTACATCAAATCTCTTTCATTCATCTCCATCTGCTAGGTGAGTCAGCTGACCAGGCACGACATCCCTTGTTCGATGCCAACTCATATGTTGAGCCGTATGAGATGACATGAATAGCCGTTGAAGTCTCGGTGCAAGTGGAAAGTATCGTAAGATTTTCCTGGGAACATGTTTCTCCTTCCCCCCACGTTTTGTAACCTTGTAGCGCGATAAGCTGCATATATCATACTGTCCCTTATCTCTGTCCTCCCCATAGTATAACATGCAATCCTGCTCACAAGCATCGATTTTTTGATACCCCATATTTAACCCCTTGACCATCTTCTTTACTTTGTAATAATTCGCAGAAAGAGTATGATCCTTGGGTAAGAACTATCCAATTATAGCGAGCAAATCGTTGAAACCTCTCTCACTACAGTCGTGCTCATTCTTGAAGTGTAAGAGCTTCGTCATTGCAGAAAGCTTGGTGTCCGTATCATTTCCTGGATACAACGTGACCCCAGATTTAGATAACAACTTGTAAAAGGCAGCAGCTGTATCATTTGGCACTTGCTTCGCACTGCGTTCATATTCAGCCCAGTCAATAGTAGTAGGGCCATAAGCATCGACCAACATCTCAACTGGATCATAGTTTTTGACGTATTAATCCCGTGGAATTGGTTGTTCCACAATATTTTCAATCACTTCTAATTCCCCGTGATGAGTCCATATGAAGTACCCATCCACAAATCCACGAGAAAATAAGTCGAATTTAATCTCGTCGACTTTCTTCCAAATCAGATTATTACACTTGACACACGGGCATCGCATCTTCCCGTTCGGATCATCCGTATGTTCTAGTGTTTTGTTCAAGAAATCTAAAACCCCAATACGATAAGCTGAGACTAATCCCCTCCCTTCACTGGGTATCCTACGGTACATCGAATTCTGGTCGGCTGACATTTTTAACTACACAGAAGTACGCATTAAGTTAATTTGGATATTCATGCGTGAATTAGATTTACCTAGTATCTCTACAGGACAAGGGTAAGGCTTCTGTCCCGTTATTGGATGCATCTCGTCACTAGTACAAACACGTTGAGTACGTTTCATGAGTTTCAAGAAAATTTCGGCAACACCTCCCCATGGTCTCCAAGCACACGAAATAGATTAAGATAACTTAATCTAAGTATGCACTCGGAGAACATATAGAGATAACAGTCGATTAATCCTCAAAATAACAAAAAATGTACCGTTTCGTATTTGCACCGGCCTAAGTGAGAGACATAACATCCAATAACAGTTCCAAACTGGGGACTGTTCGACATTCACCCCTATTGAGTGTGTGTCAAACGGGTTTCTAAGTTTCAAAGTATAGTACATATATAATTGAAAATGCTACTTAGTTTATTAAAAATTGTGACAAACTAAGCAAATGTTACTTAGTTTATGAGAATTATTATGTGGAATCTCTACTTGAGTCGGCAACCGGGAAAAAAAAGGGTCGTAGTTCCTGTTGTGTCCTATACTCGAATAATAAAGTTAATTCAATTACTGCAAACATTCCTCACGGTTCCATCATAACAGATGAAAATATCCCGAAGGAGTTCCATTAAGGTATTGAACAAAGTTTCAGCTTAAGCAACCCTCTAGATAAACGAACAATCACTTCTCCGCTAGGAATGAATCATCTCCCCATATGGGTCCAATTCATGATATAGACAGCTTCTCACCACTCCAAATTCCTCAAATAAATAGTTCTCATACAAGAGGTGAGACATTCTGTGAGAACTACCCATCTGAGAAATTCGGAATGGTGAGAAGTTTTTTATATCATGGATTGGACCCATATGGGGAGATGATTCAATCCTATGAGAGAAGTGATCGTTCGTTCATCTAGAGGGTTGCTTAACCTAGAACTTTGTTCAACAACTTATTGGCACTCCTTCCGGATGTTGCCATCTATTATGATGGAACAGTGAGGAATGTCTGCAGTAATTCAATTATCTTTATTATTTGAGTATAGGATACAAACAGGAACTACGACCCCTTTTTTTTAATTATTGCTGAGGAACCGGTTGGAGTACTATTAGCTGCAACTTCTATGTCGAAACCTGCATACAAGAAAGAGTACATATATGTAGGGAGAGTATTATTGCATTTATTAAAAATTGTGGCAAACTAAGCAAATGCTACTTTGTTTATTTTGTCAATGATAAACTAAGTAAGTGGTACTTAGTTTATGAGAATTTTTATTTGGGATCTATAGAGACTACTGTTCGACATTCACTCCTAGCTACTTAGTTTATTTTGCCAATGATGATAAACTAAGTAAGTGGTACTTAGTTTATGAAAATTGTTATTTGAAATCTATAGAGACTACTGTTCGACATTCACTCCTACTTAGTTTATTTTGCCAATGATAAACTAAGAAAGTGGTACTTAGTTTATGAGAATTGTTATTTGGAATCTATAAAAACTACTGTTCGATATTCACTCCTACTTATTTTATTTTGCCAATGATAAACTAAGTAAGTGGTACTTTGTGACACCCCCAAAATAGGTATACATCACCTATTCTGAGTCGCCAAATACATGGTACAGAATACAAATACAATCTTAAATATACAACATGAGCTGTGAGTTTTAATACAAATATTGTCTTCTAGATAGTATTCAAACTCAAAATAAGTCCTCAATACATTTATTATCACACTATTTCATAGAATAGTGAGGACTACTAATGTTATCGTCTGGACCGTCACTCCGTTCCCCGACTAGTCCCTGCTACGTTCTCATTTCCTGAAGAGAACAATGAAAGTAAAAGGGTGAGCTCAACTAGCCAGTAAGAAATATTATGACTAAGATAATGCAGAATGAATTATCGTTAGCCTTCAACAGTGTTAAACTGATACAATATAACAAACATCAAGTTTAACTGCAGCGGAACAAGCAATCCATTAAAAGAGTCAAGTAGAGAATAAAATCTACTATCTTTTATGATTTAAAAAGGTTTTTCATCACTTTTATCGCTGAGACTCAGCTTAATAAATAATCCACATCATCCCTGCACTACGGTCAAGGATATTCATTAGTATCACGACCACAAATTATCCATGCACTACGGGCCAAGGATATTCATGTATTCATAAATGGTCTTGATCATGCCATAAAATAATTCATCTTTGTACCTTTGGCCGAAGAGAATCCATAGCCATAATCATACCAAAAACTGTCCATCAATGCACTACGAGCCAATGAGGACTTTTTCCACATCATTTGTAACATTAATGTCATGATTATACCAAATAATCCATGGTCATAATCATACCAAGTCCATCTATGCACTACAGGCCACAGATGACTTTCAACATAATATAAACATGAGGATGATGACAATGATATAAGAATTCAATAAAACAAGTTCAAGAATTAATTTATTTAGGAACCAATAACGTCCAAATTGTCAACATGATACTGCTTTGTGGGGTAAAACTTAAGAATGCTCAGAAGAATATTTCCATGAAAAGATACTGGATGAAGCGCAAATATCAAGGATATTCCACTAATTTCATGGAGTATAAAAGCCAAAACTTTAACCAACTGAGTATAATAAAGAATGGAATAACAAAAGAAATCACCAAGCATGCGATAGACCGTACAGGCAGGTTATTCTAACAGAATAATAAATAATGGAACCAGGTCATACGTAAACGCACAGATAGGATATTCCAACAGAATAATTGTGACGCCCCCAAAATAGGTATACAACACCCATTCTGAGTCGCCAAATACATGGTACAGAAAGCAACTACAACTTCAATAATACAATTGTCGTGCAAAATACGACAACACATACTGTGAGTTTAAATACAAATATTATCTTCTAGACAATATCAACACTCAAATAAGTCCTCATTATAATTATTCATATACTTTTTTACAGAAATACTGAGGATTACTAAAACATCTTTCTAAAACCATTACTCCATACCCCGACTCGATCCTGCTATGTTCTCACCTCCTGAGAAGAAAAATGGAACAAAAAGGAAAAGGGTGAGCTCAACTAGCCCATTAAAGAATATTATAACTAAGATAATTTACAAAAAATTATCATTAGTCTTCAACAAGGAAAAATCTGATAGAATATAATAGACAATAAGTTTTAGATCAAAAGTACAGTTCAGAATCCGTTCAGAATCCGATCAAAAATCTAATCGGAATCCGCCTGACCTAGTTCCGTTCTTTATTATTCTGTTGGAATATCCGATCAGAAGTACCGTTATTTTGAGGTAAGGGATGTTATTTTCTTCTTAAATGATATTATTTTCTTCAATATCACTATGCCAAAATATTGGTTTGAACTTTTTAATCAAATTTAGAACTTTTTGTGTCGGGGTTACTATTCACGTATACGGCACTATTCACTGAAAAATAAAAATTTTCCTTTTTGTCCAAGATGTCTATTATGGTTACTATCTTTAATTGTATCCATGTTTTGATCTTTATTTTTAAATTTTGCTTCACAATTGGTTATTATGAAGTATTATTGATCTTGGATGAACTGTTATACGAATCTCTAATATTTGTCCTTCTGTCTCACTGGATTCGTTTTCTTTAAAATATTTTTCATCATCTCCAATCTTAAGTGATGATATTATTGAATATCTTTGGCTTGTAGTGCAAAGATGAATGATTAACTGATGAATATCTTTGGCCCGTAGTGCAAAGATGAACAGGTGTTGAGATGAACATGACCGACTGGTGATATAAATGAATATATTTGGCCTGTAGTGCAAAGATTAATATTTGATTAAAGATGTATATTGATTGATGTTACAGGGATAAAATATTGATGATAGACTTTTAAATCTTAGAAGATAGTAGAATTCATTCTCTTCGTGACTCTTCTAATGGATTGTTATTTCCGCTGCATTTATTGATCTAAAAATTGTTGTCTATTATATTCTATCAGATTTTTCCCTGTTGAAGACTAATGATAATTTTTTGTATATTATCTTAGTCATAATATTCTTTACTGGGCTAGTTGAGCTCACCCTTTTCCTTTTTGTTCTATTTTTCTTCTCAGGAGGTGAGAACATAACAGGATCGAGTCGGGGTATGGAGTAATGGTTCTAGAAAGATGTTTTAGTAGTCCTCACTATTTCTGTAAAATAGTGTATGAATAATTGAAATGAGGACTTATTTGAGTGTTGCTATTGTCTAAAAGATAATATTTATATTTAAACTCACAGTTTGTGTTGTCGTATTTTGCACAACAATTGTATTATTGAAGTTATAGTTACTTTCTGTACCATGTATTTGGCGACTTAGAATGGGTGTTGTATACCTATTTTGGGGGCGTCACAGTTGGTATCAAAGCTTAGGGATATGGTCTCTGGCGGAGATCCGGGAATAGAACTAGGAGATGAGAGATAAGCAAATCTTTCGCTAGTGTGTCCTATCTAAGCTTATTTGTTGGTCGGTCATAATATAGGGATATTATGTGATATGTTAATTTGTTTAATTAACCCTTGTTTTATGGCAGTATTTAGGAATGGCTGCTAAGAACGTTAACAATGGAGTTTATGAGACTGTGGAACAACCTTTAGTCACAAACCAGGAGAACGTGCAACAGGAAGGCAATATTCCTCCTGTAAATAACGCTACCGCGCAAACGATGAATGATGGAATGTTTAGGAGCTTTTTGCAGTTCATGAAAAATCAAACGAGGAAGACTCGTGTATAAAATACGGGTAGAAGTGATACCAACGCGCGGTCTGTCACAACCAAGCACTTCAAGGAGTTGGGACCACCAGATTTCTGGGGAAAGACCGATCCGATTAAGGCAGAAACGTGGTTCAATCAAATTACCAAGATATTCGATGTCTTGGGATGCACGGAGGAACAAAAGGTTCCATTCGCCACCTTAATGTTCCGTTGAGAGGCAGATTACTGGTGAAAATCCGTGAAGCGTGCCCAGCCAGCCGCACTCAACATGTCTTGGGAAAGATTTCAGAAACTGTTCAATGACAAGTATTTTCCTGAAAGTATCATCATATGAAAGATGTAGAGTTTATTAGACTGGAACAGAACAACATGACGATTTCTCAGTACGAGGCGAAGTTCGTGGAGTTATCCAGGTTTGCACCTCATTTGGTAGAGAATGAGGAACGTATGACGCGGATGATTCTGAGAGGTCTAAAACCCGAGATTCGTCAATACCTTATCTCTCATAAATTTTCTATGTATTCAGATGTTGTCAAGAGGGCTCAATTATTAGAGAGAGATAATAAGTATACTCAACCGAGGGACCACAACCAGGGTCATACCAGTGACAGCAATCATCAGAACGATGATAACCAGCGAGGAGGGAAAAATACGGACAAAGGCGGTAACCACTCGGGTGGTAATCGTGGCTATGATAATAGGAGAGGTGAGTCAAGTAGAAATTTCAGAAAGAGGAGATTCAATAATGACGGGAAGACATCAGCACAAACACCAACAACAAAATCTAGGGGAGGAGAACGACCGCCAGCTAGATGTTACAAATACGGGAAAGAGGGACATATCAGCCCAAAATGCCCACAACAATCCAAGGTATGTTATAATTATAGAAAGGAAGGACATATCGCTCGAGATTGTACTATAGCGAAACAAAGTTCAGCGGGGATGGTGACTCCAAGGGCTGCCCCGGATAAGTCAAAATCAGCGGTTTCTGGAAGAGCATTTGTCGTGACTGGCCAAAACGTGAGGAACCCGAACGAGGTGATCACGGGTAAGCTAATCTTGAACTCTTGCGAAGTTTATACCTTACTAGATACCGGTTCTACCCATTCTTTTATCTCTCCTACTTGTGCACAACATTTAAACTTGACTCCTGAGAAATTGGACTTTAACTCATCTGTTGAAACTCTGTTGGGTGAAACCTTCGTTACATCTACAGTTTATAAATCTTGCTTGATCTAAGTTGGCACTATCACATTACCTGTTGATCTTATCTCTTTAAAGATACTTGCTTTTGATGTGATTTTAGGAATTGATTGGTTAACCACTCATCATGCCAAAATTGATTATTTTCGTAAGGTTATTAGTTTTCATATTCCTAACCAACCTGTTATACGAATTCAAACAACTAAACTACTAAAATCAGTCACTGTCATATCAAGCCACAAAGTTATTCATTTATTGAAAGACAGATGTCAAGCTTTCTTAGCCCATGTTATGGATTTGAACAGAGACAAGTCAGATTTGGATAATATTTCTGTTATTAGAGAATTTCCTGATGTATTTCCTGAAGAAATTTCTGGTCTACCCTCAGAACGTGATTGTGAATTCTTTATTGACCTTGAACCGGGTACAAAACCCATTTCTAAAACCCCATATCGAATGGCTCCTATTGAACTTCAGGAGTTAAAAGTCCAACTACATGAGTTATTAGACATCGGTTTCATTCGTCCTAGTACATCTCCTTGGGGTGCTCCTGTTTTATTCGTAAAGAAGAAAGACGGGAGTATGCGACTTTGTATTGACTACCGAGAATTGAACCATGTCACCATCAAGAATAGGTATCCGCTACCTCGCATTGATGACCTGTTCGACCAGTTACAAGGAGCATAATTCTTTTCAAAGATCGATCTTCTTTCTGGATATCATCAGCTGAAGATTAAAACTGAGGATATTCCAAAGAATGCCTTCAGAACTCGTTACGGGAATTATGAATTCTTAGTCATGTCTTTTGGATTGACTAATGCTCCTGCTGCTTTCATGGATATGATGAACCGGGTATTCAAGGAATATTTGGATCAGTTCGTTGTTGTCTTTATTGATGACATCCTCATCTATTCCGAAAGTCGTGAAGATCATGAGCACCATTTGAAGCTGATACTTGAAAGGCTTCGTGAAAACAAGCTTTATGCCAAGCTGAAGAAATACGAGTTCTAGGCGTGAGGAAGTAGCGTTCCTTAGGCACGTGGTGTCAAAACATGGAATAGCTGTTGACCCGGCGAAGATTGAAGCAATAAAAAGTTGGGAGCAACCAAAGTTGGTGACTGAAGTACACAGCTTTCTGGGCTTAGCTGGTTATTATCGGAGATTCATGGAAGGATTTTCTCGAATCGCTACTCCGTTAACTCAGTTGACTCGGAAAGATACAAAATTCGTATGGAGCGAGGAATGCGAGAAGAGTTTCCAAGAACTCAAGAGGAGACTCATTTCGGCACCTGTTCTGGCAATATCATCTGGTTTGGATGGATTTGTTATCTACAGCAATGCTTCAGGCAAAGGTTTAGGATGTGTTCTCATGCAACATGGGAAAGTCATAGCCTATGCCTCGCGACAACTCAAAGAATATGAGAGAAATTATCCTAATCATGATCTGGAGTTGGCAGCAGTCGTATTCGCGTTGAAAATTTGGAGACACTACCTGTATGAGGATAAAGTGGAGATTTATACAGACCATAAAAGCCTCAAATATTTCTTCACCCAAAAAGAACTCAATATGCGGCAACGACGTTGGCTTGAGCTGTTGAAAGATTACGATCACACTATTCAATATCATCTTGAAAAAGCGAACGTAGTAGCTGATGCATTGAGTAGAAGATCATATGCGAGTACGAGTGCGATATTGTCAACACAAAGGCCCTATTTTGTATGACTTGCAAAGGATGGAGATAGAATTAAAGACTTCAGGGACCCACGTGATGATGGCGAATATACGAGTAGAACCGACTTTAATCGATAAAGTTAAAGCTGCTCAAGCTACGGATCTGGGGCTGATGCGTATGAAGAAGAAAGTGCAAGAAGGAGCTATTCCAGAAGAAAGAATCGATGAAGAAGGAATACTTCGAGTCAACTCTAGACTTTGCGTTCCTAACGATTCTGACTTAAAGCATAGAATCATGATGGAGGCACACAACACCCCGTTTGCAATCCATCTTGGGAGTACCAAAATGTATCATGATGTTCAACATACATTTTGGTGGAACAATATGAAGAGAGAGATCTCGGAGTTTATCTCAAGGTGTTTAACTTGTCAACGTGTAAAGGCGGAGCATCAAGTACCAAAAGGTCCATTGCAACCACTTGAGATTCCGAAATGGAAGTGGGAACACATTACCATGAATTTCGTTATAGGTCTTCCCAAAGTTTCTCAAGGCATAGATGCGATTTGGGTTATTGTTGATAGATTAACCAAGTCTGCTCATTTCTTGCCGATACGTGAGACTTATTCCCTTGAACGTCTTGCTCGTATGTACGTGAATGAGATTGTGCGATTGCATGGCATGCCAGTATCCATAGTTTCGGATCGTGACCCAAGATTCACTTCAAGATTTTGGGTTATCTTGCAGAAAGCTATGGGTACGGATTTACGATTCAGTTCGGCATACCATCCTCAAACGTCCGGACAATAAGAGAGGTCTATTCAAACTCTTGAAGATCTATTAAGACTATGTGTCCCAAACTTCAAAGGGAGTTGGGATAAGTATTTACCATTGGTGGAATTCTCCTACAACAACAGTTATCAAGCAAGTATAGGCATGACTCCATTCGAGGCGTTGTATGGACGAAAGTGTCGTTCTCCAGTATGCTGGGATGAGGTGGGAGAAGCAACGTTATTGGGACCAGAATTAGTACGCATGACTACAGAAAAGATCCAAATGATTCGACAACGTATTCAAACCTCACAAGATCGACAAAAGATTTATGTTGATCTTCATCGAAAGGACGTGGAATTTAATATTAGGGATCATGTTTTGTTACTTGTTGCTTCATGGAAGGGAGTTACAAGATTTGGAAAGAGAGGAAAGCTCAATCCAAGATTTGTTGGTCCATTTGAGATTCTTGACCGAATAAGAAATGTTGCCTATAGACTCGCATTACCTCCAAACATGTCTCGTGTTCATAATGTTTTTCACATATATATGCTTCGTAAATATGTGAAAGACCCAAACCACATTATTGAGCTAGAATCAGACGAGATAGCCGAAGATTTAACGTACGAGGAGGTACCTGTTAAGATCTTGGATAGGAAAGAGCATGTCCTACGCACCAAGGTTATACTACAAGTTAAGATTTTGTGGAGGAACCATGCTATTGAAAAAATGACCTGGGAGTTGGAATCTGAAATGAAAGCGAGGTACTCTCACTTGTTCGAAACACCAGGTACGTACATCAATTTCGAGAACGAAATTTTATAAGGAAGGAAGGTTGTAAGACCCCAACTTATTATAAATAAGATTGAATTTTCTTTTATTCATTATTCTAAATTAATAAGGTGTTAATTTGATATAATGCTTTGGTTATGGGTGAAATGTGCAAATTTTGCAAAATAAGCAAGTGGTTATAAAATATTCATTCTGTCGTAGAATATTCGTTTGGTCGTGGAATATTCTTGTTGTCGGGGAATATTCGTACGACGGTGCAACTATTCGTGGGCCCCATAACAGGATAATTGTCGGATGAAGAAAACGAAAAAGTATGAGTTTTTATAAATAACGGCGTAATTATTACCGTTAACACTGTTGGAATACCTGGTGGTTGAAATACAGTAATACGCGTGGTTGTACACAGTATTGCAGAGTATTGTTGAATTATTGATTCTTACATAAGAAGGCACTACTCAATAATTTTTACAGCAGTTACTGTTCAATATTTTATTTTATTGATTCAATAATTGCTGCGTTGATAGTTTATATTATTGTTGTTTCAATAATTGTCACTGCACAGTATTTTCTATTATTAGATCAATAATTCATATTATTTGAAAAATATTATTAGATAAGCATTATTGGCAATGTCTAGAAAGTTCTGTCAATGAGAGGTTTGGTCACCTAATTGCGCGTCAGTAAGGAGAAATCCTTATTGGAAAGCCCCCTCTTTCTTGGGAACTGTCTGGTTGGCATAATTGTGATTCTGTAATATTATTTGTGAATAATTAATTATTGATTTATATGATAAGGAAATATGTATTTGATGTGGATATAAATGATGCATTTATTTATTTATGAGGTTATAAATGAAGGAATTAAATCTAAGGTATTTTATCAGTATTTTGTCGGAGTGGAGGTATTAAAAATCACCCGTTTATGAATTTCGGATATTTTCTGTTTGGAATTTATAAAAAATCAAAGCTACAAAGTTGTAGAGAATTCGATTTCGTGTGGAATGGACATAAAATTCATATTTTTCTGATAAACGAGCTATTTTCTATGAATTATTGAGGTTTTAGAAAATAAAATGATTTTTATTAATATAGGATGAGACCCACTTTTGTTTTAATACATGTGGGATGCAAATTTGGTTCAAAGGTGGTTGGCTACTGATTTCAAAGGTTAGGCATGCGTAGAGAAAAAAAATAAAAATAATATTATTTTAGTCTCCTATGGCGTTCTAGCATTTTTCTATAAATAGACGATTAGGTTAGAATTGAAAATCACACCAGAAATAAGTTTTCTTTCTCTCTATATTGTCGTGCATATTTTTGTGAGTATTTAGATACTTTGAGAGTTGTTGTTCGGTAGAAGTTTCCTTCGGCTTTCTATCCGATATTCCGATTAGAAGTACCGTTATTTTGAGGTAAGGGATGTTATTTTCTTCTTAAATGATATTATTTTCTTTAATATCATTATGCCGAAATATTGGTTTGAACTTTTTAATCAAATTTAGAACTTTTTGTGTCAGAGTTACTATTCACGTATACGACACTATTCACGTATGCGACACTATTCACGAATACGGCACTATTCACTGAAAAATAAATTTTTTTTCCCTTTTTGTTCAAGATGTCTATTATGATTACTATCTTTGATTGTATCCATGTTTTGATCTTTATTTTTGAATTCTGCTTCACAATTGGTTATTATGAAGTATTATTGATCTTGGATAAACTGTTATACGAATCCCTAATATTTGTCTTTCTGTCTCACTGGATTTTTTTTCTTTAAAATATTTTTCATCATCTTTAGTCTTAAATGATGATATTATTGAATATCTTTGGCCTGTAGTGCAAAGATGAATGATTAACTGATGAATATCTTTGACCCGTAGTGCAAAGATGAACAGGTGTTGAGATGAACATGACCGACTGGTGATATAAATGAATATCTTTGGCCTGTAGTACAAAGATGAATATTTAATTAAAGATGTATATTGATTGATGTTACAGGGATAAAATATTGATAATTGACTTTTAAATCTTAGAAGATAGTAGAATTCATTCTCTAAGTGACTCTTCTAATGGATTTTGTTTCCGCTACATTTATTGATCTAAAACTTGTTGTCTATTATATTCTATCAGATTTTTCCCTGTTGAAGACTAATGATAATTTGTTGTATATTATCTTAGTCATAATATTCTTTACTAGGCTAGTTGAGCTCACCCTTTTTCTTTTTGTTCCATTTTTCTTCTCAGGAGGTGAGAACATAACAGGATCGAGTCGGGGTATGGAGTAATGGTTCTAGAAAGATGTTTTAGCAGTCCTCAGTATTTCTGTATAATAGTGTATGAATAATTGTAATGAGGACTTATTTGAGTGTTGATATTGTCTAGAAGATAATATTTTTATTTAAACTCACAGTATGTGTTGTCGTATTTTGCATGACAATTGTATTATTGAAGTTGTAGTTGCTTTCTGTACCATGTATTTGACGACTCAGAATGGGTGTTGTATACCTATTTTGGGGGCGTCACAATATATACCAAATTTTAGCCCCAAATTTCAGCCTCAAATCCAAATTTCAGTCAAATATATAACAAATTTTTAACCCTATACCAATTTTCAGCCTCAAATCCAATTACCAAAGCCAAATTGATGCACATATAGTAACCAATTAAGGAATTTACCAATTTTCAGACTCAAGTCAATATATACATACAATATAAAAATTATTCAATCTACTGATTTTGTACATCATCATCAAAATGAAACAATATTTGAACTCATACCTTTTGGAGCTAATAAACTGTCTGGCGTGTGGTGGTGGTCGGCTGTTGGAATCGGAAATGGGTGGCAATTGGAGGTGGCTCTTGGTGGTGGTGGTGGTGGTCGGCGGCTGGAAGAAGAAGACAGAGAACTAAGATGGTGGTGGTGGTGGTGGTGGTGGTCGGCGGCTAGAGGTGGTGGTGGCTGGCAACTAAAGGTACGTGGACGCCTGGCGGTGGGGGAGAACTGATCGATCGCTTGAAGATGGCGTGCGGCTGGTAGGCGGTGGAGGTGTTGGTGGGTGGCAGGTGGGCGCCGGAGATGAGAGAGAGATGAGAGTGAGAGAAAGGAGAGATATAAAATTGAGAGAATACGAGGAGACGCTGGCCTGAGTCAGATGAATAGGTTTTATAAATTAGTTCCGACAGAATATTCGTCGAACCTACGTCCCTCGGATTTAAGTTATCCTCGACGTAAAGTCCCTCAGAAATAACCATAATTTCGTCGAACTTAAGTTTCGCGCTGGCGGAAAATTTGGCACCAGATGAGGTCTTATATTTTCGACGGAATTTCCTCGAAAATAAACTATTTTGGATGGAATTATGTTCAACCAATTATTTCGTCGAAATTATATTATTATCGACGGAATACAGTCCATCGAACTTAGTTCCGTTGGGATTAGCAGGTTTTCTTGTAGTGATTATAGCATACAAATTAAAAAAATCTTTTTTTCTCAGTATGGTACAATTTTAAATAAATTATATAAATTCCACATAAATATGTATTTTTCTTTTAATTTAAATAACTCATTAAATTCATTAATTTAATTAAGCTCTCTTTAGATAAAACTAAAATTAGTAATATAATATATAAATGTCTAACATTTTATATTACTAATTTTATCACAATACCCTCAACATTAATAATGAAAAATTATTAGTATTTTTTTAAAAAAATTATATTTTATTGTATTAAAATATATTACATATATTTTTAAAAGTATTTTCATAATAAGCACAAATTAAAAATTAAAATTCATAAAAATAAATTCAAACTTCAAAAATATAATTAAAATTTTGAAAATTAATTTTTATTTTTATTTTTGAAAATTAATATAATTATTTTTTATATTATAAAATCAATAAATGTAGGCTTAAATATAAAAATTCTTATAAAATCAATTTAATATATACCCTGGCATGGGTTCAAACCATAGCTAAGAAGGTGCTTTGATTCATTATTCTTCTATTTTTCCTTTTTCGTTTCAAAATCAAATTGCTAGGAATATGTGAATACCTAAAGAAGAGATCCCATACCAGATTCTGGCGAAAAAGATCAACGCAATAGAAATCACTTCAGATATATACAAAGATTTCTCAGCCATGAAACTCAAAATCTGAACATAAAAAAGATAAGCAATAAAAAAACAGATAGAAACCCAGATCGGAACACAAAAAGCAAGCAATCGGAACAATATTCTAATTTGAACATTTTAATAGATAAACAATGAAGGTCATAACACCCATATCGGTACAATCACACCGGAACAAAAGGAAGATTCCGGCAGTACCAAAATCGTGCAAATCCGAACAAGAACCATGAAGCCCCTACTAATTCGTACATGAAGCCCTCAAAATCTAACAACCCCGAACTTTTGCAAAGCATAGATCGAAAGAGTATTCGGGACGGTCCCCATAAATACCAGATTCCAGCGAACAAGATAAGCTTACAAAGTGGTATCAACACAAGCTTTTTTATGTTCCATCTCCTACTTTGTTTTTCCTGGTTCGCTATGTAAAGAAGAGACAACAGTTGAAAGGAAAGTTTCCAAGTCTCTAGTCTCACTGCCTTCCACCCACCCACCCACCATTTATTATCTTCGATTGTGTGAATGAGAACCCGGATCTCTAATTTCTACATATGGTTACTTGTACATTTGCAGACCTGCAAGGTTTGTAAAATTTAATTTATTATTCCGCAACATACATGGTCTTAATTTTTAGTAAAGAAAAATACAGGGTCTTAAGATTCAGATCTGGATCTGAATGCCCAGCCTGATTTGTAGCGAAGAATAGTTCCGATTATAATGATGAATCAGATTTGAATTTGTGGTGAAGAAGATGAATTAGATTTGGATTTGAATTTGTGGTGAAGATGATGAATTATATTAGATAATTTTGTATATTTAAAGTTAACTTAAAATATTTAAAAATTAAAAAGATAATATGAATTCATTAATTTTATATAAATACATTTGTAAAAATTATATATTAATATATTTTATTATTAATTTGTTTAAGGAATATATTTTATTATTAATTTGTTTAATTAATATACTTTTTATTAATTTAATTATTTGTTATTTAAAAAAAAAAGAGAATTCAAGCTTCAAAACCAAAAAATTTAAACTAAAGTTATTTTGTTATTATTATTAAAAAAAATCTACAGTGGGTCTTATAATCCACGTAAACGTGTTCATGTGTTAACTTTTAATATTTTTATACGGAAATTTTAATTTTGTAAAAAAATTATAGTTCAATGAATTGACCGTAAAAAAATTCAATTCAGTGATATATTTATAAATCGATCCCTAGTAAAATGGAAAAAGTGTATTTAACCCATTATATATGGAATTAAGTGAAGTCTAGCATGAAGTCATAATTATTTTTGGTCATGCATGCATGTGAAATTGACTTGATGACCAGTCCAGCAGTAGTAATCAATAATCGTAGTAGTAGTAATTGTCTTAATTTGTCCCATGCATAGCATGGTGTGCCCTACAAGTTAATGTATTAAGTCGCAGGCTAATTAAACCACTGATTAATTCACAAAGTAGTTTAGTTTTGAGATAAATTCTTGCTAAATACAGATCATATGTAAGGAGAACTAAAAAGAAAAATAAAATAAAATAAATAATATTATGCCTCTTAGAATGTTTAACAAAAAAAATAGATCTTAAAATAATGTTGCAAACCATTTTGGTAGATATGCTGGTTAGGGATGGGAATTTCTTTGACTAGTCACATGCAATCATAAAGCAGTAGTACTCCATAACCTTGATGATTTCTGTCGCCAGACATACGTGCCAAACAATCTTTTTAACGCCACTAAAGTGGGAGTGGTTAGCATGAATAAGGCTGTAAATGAGTTAACACAGTTTGGACTCGATTCGAAAAAATACGAGCGAGATTCAAATTTGTTAATAATATGATCTAAATCTGAGCATTAAAAATAGTTCGAATAAAAATATGAGTAGAATTTGAGCAAAGTTATACTCGGCTCGTTTAAGATTCAAACTACTCGAATTTTTTATTGTGATTCGATACATACTCGGTTAATACATATTTGATTAGATGTTCGATACATTCTCTTATAATATATACAAATTTAACTCAAATTAGGATAATTAGTTATTATTTTGTTTCATTTTTAATTTTAATTGTGATTTTATATTTGTAAAGTGTAATAATAAATATATTTTCTCATTTTTAAGTAAAATAATAAATTTAATTTATAATTATATTTATTATAAAACTAGTTATTATGTGGAGATTCAAATTCGAGCTTAAATTTGAAGCCCGCGAATAGTTTGAATAAATATTCGAGTCGAGCCGGATCGAATTCGAGTAATAAATATTCGAGTCGAGTCGAATATGAATAGAAATTTTTAAATATAATTCGAATTTGAGTACGAATTTATCATTTCAAGTCGAATTCGAATAACTATCTGTTCGCTCCGGTTCGACTCGTTTACACCCTTAAGCATGAAGTTTATTTTTAGATAAGTTGGTCAATTGACCAATAGAGTGCTGACACGCAGGCGAGAATCTATGTGTGTTATTATTGTATTGGTCAATTGATCAACTTATCAAAAAATAAACTTCATGCTCTAAAGTTTATAGGTTCAAGTGAAAATTCACCTTTTTAACCCGAAAGTCCATGCATGAAACTAAGGGGGTAAAATGAACAAACAGTTCAGGCTTGATTCGTTACACACACTCGACTCAAAGTTTCATTCGAGTTTGACTCGAAATATGAATAACTCAAATATGAGAAAATTTTAAAATTCGATATTTTACCCGAACATCCTCAAATTGTAATTTTTTATTGATACTCAGATCATATTCTTTCAAAAAATTCAAACTATTTTGGCTCGATTCGAAATTGTACTCGACTCGGTAGTTAAACGAACCTCAATCAAATCTTATTTCATACTCTACAAATTTTGTGAACCAAATCTGAGCAATTTAATACTAGACTCGACTGCTTCATTTAGGGTAAAGTAAAAAAAGATTAATAATAATGTTTATTAATCTATTTCCAACATCAATTTCAGTTGGTCTCTCCATCTCCCTAAAGTATTTTTCTCAAATTAACACTTATGCTACGTTTGGATTGAAGGAATGTAATAGAGTAGGGAATGGAATAGATGGGGGAATGAAATTCAATTTATATTAAAAATTTAACACATATTTCATTCTTAGAAATAAAGGGGAGGGGTGGAGCGGGGGTAGGGTGGGGGGTGGGTGTGTGGGGGTGGGGTAGGTGGAGTATGTGTGGGTAGGGTAGGGTAGGGTGGGTGGGTGGGGTGTTGGGGTGATTGGGTGGGGGTGGGTTGGTAGGGTGGGGGTAGGTGGGGTAGGGTGAGTTGGTAGGTAGGGTAGGTGGGTTGGGGTTGTTGGGTGGGGGTAGGTTGGTAGGGGTGGGGTAAGTGGGGTGGGTGGGGTGAGTTAGTAGGTAGGGTAGGTTGGTTAGGGTGGCTGGGTGGGATAGGGGTGTGTGTGTGGGGGTGGGGTAGGTGGGGTGGTTGGGTGGGGTAAGGTGGGTGTGGGTGGGGGTGGGGGTGGGGTGGGTAGATGAGTTAGGGTGGATGGGTGGGGTAGGGTGGGTAGGTGGGTTAAGGTGACTGGGTGGAGTAGATAGGTAGGAGGTGGGGGTAGGTGGGGTGGGGTGGGTTGGTAGGTAGGGTAGATGGGTTGGGGTGGCTGGGTGGGGGTAGGTTGGTAGGAGTGGGGGTAGGTGGGGTGGGTGGGTTGAGGTAAGTGGGGTGGGGTGGCGTAGGTGGGGGTAAGGTGGGGTGGGTAGGTGGGGTAGGTGGGGTGGGTGGAGTGGTGTAGGTGGGGTGGGTGGATGGGTAAGTGGGTGGATGGGTGGGTGGGTGGGTGGGGTGGGTGGGATGGGTGGGGTTGGTTGGTAGGGGTGGGGTGGGAGTAGATGGGGGTAAGTTGGTAGGGGTGGGGGTAAGTGGGTTAGGGGAGGGGTGGGGTGGGGTGGGGTGGGGTGGGGTGGGGTGGGGTCGCTGGATAGGGGTAAGTGGGGTAAATTACGAAGAAATAGAAATATGGAAATTCCAAAGAAATTATCAAATCTCGGCCCCTTTCTCTCTCGTCGTTCCCAGATCGATCGAATTGAATGAATATGTAAAAAGCCCTATTATATATTTAAGGGTATATTTGTCAATTACTTAAAAATAATGGATGAAATGATTTATTCTTGGCCACCCCTCAAGGAATGAAAATTAAAATTTTAAGTTAACTATCATTCAAGGAGGAATACATTATTCCGTTGGAATAAACAAACCAAACAACATTTTTATCATTCCAATGGAATGATTCATTCCATTTTCCCTCCTATTCCATCGATCCAAACGTAGCATTAAAGAATTGTCCATATAATCTATGGTTTTGGACTATACTGTGTAATCTCCAAATTTTGAGGGTAATAAGCAAAAAATTTATGCCGTAGGAAGACAAAATAGAAAAAAAAATATGAAAATTACCCTAAATAAAAACATGTGCAACATTCATTTTAGGTACAAAACGATAGAATTACTCTTTTTGATACTAAACAAAATAAAATATAGTAATAAAACTCATAATAAACTCTTGGTTTTCAAATAATAACATTCATAAAAATCTCTTGATTTGCAAATTGCATGGAATGGGAAGGAAACAATTCAACAATATAAAGATTTCCGTAAATGAATACATGTCCAAGTTGAACTTAAGAGGTGGTGTTTGATAAAATTAAATAATTAAGATCTGATCGAATGGTTAATACATCTTAATAAATTAGATCATCTGAATGAAATGATATCTGAATCTAAAAAATTATTTGATAACTAAAAAGTATAAAACATCTGAATGACACTATTTTACCATTTTAACCCTCGGAGTTATTTAAAAATTTTATTTGAATGATCTTAAAATTTGAAATTGAAGGAGTACAATATTTATTAAGGCTATTTTTGTCCATAAATTCTAAATAAACTATTAAGAGGCAACTCTTAATAATTAAGATTTGAGTTTCTATCTTAACAATTAAGAGGCAAAAAAATTTTACCAAACAAGATTTGAAGACAAGGTGAGTTAAATGGCATTCGGACACAAATAAACACCACCTTACTTTTTTTTAATGTTAAAAAAAGTAAAACACAGAAATAGGACTCATTATCACCTATTTATATGCAAATTAAAAGAAAATAATCAAACAATAGTTTTCTCTTTTGTGATTTTTAAAATTTGTAATTTAAGGGAACAAAATTCTTAAATGCGTTTAAATTTGTTTGAAAAATGTGTTTGGGCTATTTTTACCAAACCAAAATAATAATACTCTTTCCGTGCCTAATTATTTAACGTTTTAGAGTTTTTTATTTGTCACTAATTATTTGACGTTTGTTTAAATCTAGAAAAATTAATGATAATTTTTCCAAAATTACCCCTTATTAAACTCTTTCTCTCTCCTTATCTCAACAAAACTCTTTTTATCCCAACAAAAGATTTAAGGGTATTAAAGATAATTGAGTACTATATTTAATGTTTTTCAATCATTATCTGAATTCTTGTGTCCACCTCTAAAACGTCAAATAATTAGGGACGGATGAAGTAGTGAGTTTGGAGCTTAAAAGTCGCATTTATGAGTTTAAAAAGTTGTGTTTGAATTAAATTGCATTTTTTTAGAATGTCCTGATATACAATTATCCTAACTTTATATTGGATAAAAGGGTGTTATTTATTGGATAAAAAATAATAAAAAAATCAAAATTATATTTAATATTTGGGATAATATTAAAAACTAAATAATTAATGCATAATTAAAATTCTCAAATAACAAATATTAAAAGACAAAAATACTTCTCTAAAACAACATTTAAAAAGGATGGAGAGGAGCATTATATATTATGAAATTTTTCATCAAGAAATAAAGTTTTTTTTATCTATTTTTTTCTACTTATATTTGGTGGTGAGTTGTAAATATATAATGAGTGATATTATGAACATAAATTATACTAAAAAAATGATGCATAAATAATATGAGAAAAAATAAAATATATGAAGCAAGAACTATCATTGAATATTTTAATATTTTCACCAGTATGCAATACATGACTGCTAATATTTGCTATTGTGCACAATTTTGTGAGTATAATTTGTACACATTAAGATTTTTATATGTATTCTATTTGTTTCAAAATTAAAAATATAATTTGACTTTTAAAATTAAAAGATGATATTAAATTTTAAATTGATATAGATTTATTTAAATTTAATTATAAAATATATAACAAAAACTATTGATCATAAAATTTATTTTACTTTAAATTTTTATGAATCATATTAATTTTAAAACTTAATATGTATAATCGTTTGATTTTAAAAATTAAATTATATGTCTAGTTTTTTAAACGGATAGAGTATAATAATCTATAAGACCCATGGCTTCTCATATAACATCCACTAATTAAAATTTTCAAAAATAAAACAAAAAGTATTTAATTTTATAATATTAAGAGGTAAAGTTTCAGGAATATAACAAAAAGCATCATACAGAAAAGTAATTAAATAAGAAAGAAATCAAAAGTGGGGAATAATCATGATTCTGTTCTTTTATCGGGAAAATATCAAAGTTTGTTCTACTAAAAGAAAATTAATTTTTTCTTTTTTGACAACTGCATTCTGCATATATATATATATATATATATATATATATATATATATATAACAAAACACAACACAATTTGAATTTTCTGCTCAATTCAAAAATTATCAGAACCGTCTAAAATTTGAGATAAATTTTACTGTCCAAAACTAAATAATACCAAAGACACGGACAGATACATTTAATATATATTAGATATATATAGCCCGACTCTTTCTAAAAATGAATCGGTTTTAATGATAAAACAACAACTTTTTATATTATAGTGACAAAAAAAAATTATCACTATATATATATATATATATATATATATATTCAGAAAAATGCCGCGTATTATTACACAAGTCAAAGTGGAGCCAAAAGATATTATTTGTTCTTTCTCTCTCACCTATCTCTATCTCTATCTCTCTCTATCATCCGCTCCCAGCAAAAAGCGTCCAATCCTTCTTTTTCTTTTCTTTTTTCCTCCCCAATTTCCACACACAGATAATATATATATATATATATATATATATATATATATATATATATATATATATATATATAACTAATACTAACTTTTTGCGCCATAAATAAATTAAACCCTCCCTCTCATCAATCAACTCTATCTGAGTTTCTTACTTTAAGGTATGTATTAATGTTTTGTTGAAATGGGTTTGATTGAACACCGAATCTAAGTTCAGATCTGTATATAGTGAATTTATACTTGTATGTTGCTATTTGATTCAACTATTTCTGTTTAGATGACCAATTGTTATGGAAATGTTTGTGGCTTTGAGTTTGTTTTCTGTTTTGTGCTTAAAGTTTTCAGAGAAGCTCAAGAGTATTTTGGATTGGAGTTGAATTTGAGCTAAAAAAGGCAGCGATTAGGGTAATTGGTTTGGTTGGTAGTGAAAGTAAGGAAATTTAGAGCGTTTATATCAGATCTAAGGCAAAGATATGTCTTTTATTGGCACACAACAGAAATGTAAGGCCTGTGAGAAGACAGTTTATCCAATGGAGCTGTTGTCTGCAGATGGAGTTGATTTTCACAAGTCATGCTTCAAGTGCTCTCATTGCAAAGGTACTCTCAAGGTAATCATTCTATTTTGTTGCTCTTTCTTCAGTTTTTTTTTATTATGGATTTTAATGTTTGTCCTCATCTCAAGCTTTTTTGGTTGGTTTATTCACTGTAAATTAAATGATAACACTCCATTCTTTTACAAAATTTGCAGGAAACTTTTATAATAATAATTATAATAATGAATTTTCTGTATTATAAGTTATTTGGTTTCACCATTGACACTGATTATTTATACCTGCAAAACAAGATTTTCAAAGGGCATTATTTGAAATAAACCACTATAGTGCATTGATAATGGAAGAGAATAGAGATCCCTTAACTTCAGGAGCTATTCATTTAAGAGTTCATATATGTGTATCAGTGAGCTAGTTTTGTGAGTACATGTGGTGATTTTACTCTATTGAGCTGATTATGTTCATATGTTGGGAAAGTCAAAGAACGCGGTGTTGTGATGGTGGTAGTAGGAGTAGCTGCAATTCCTTTGCAGTTTTGTGGTGTCAGTGTAGATTATTTGGCCTTTTTGATTTTGGTATTATGGATTCTATAGTAATGGTCCTAATGGCATGGTGGATGAGGCATAGTAGTTTTCTAGTGTTAAATGGCCCAGGCTGTGGCAGAAGTAATGATGGTATTCTAGATGTCATGGTTTATTTGCAGTATACCGACAATGACTATTGTTACATTAGCACTGCATATGGTGTTTTGTGTGGTAATGATATGTTAGTAACCATGATGGCTGTGAGTTTTGAAAGTGTTGTGTTCTTTGTACTTTTATCTTCTTAAGTTTGAGAACTCAATTCCACCACATGGGTTGGGAGAAATGACAGAGGACTTAAGGGATAACCTCTAGGGTTCGCTGGTTCCAATCCCAATTACCTATCAAAAACGAACACCACTTTCTCTGAAAATATTTTGTATGAATTAGGTGCTTTCAACCCAGTTAATGTCTGAATGAAGATATAAGAATCTCCATATTTTTTTCATTTGGAAAGAGAATTTTAAATTGAGATCTCAACTCTCTGAGTTGGTCTGGACTTTTACTACGACATAATTGTTGTGTCTGTGATGCCTGTAAATTTTTTAAGCTAATATTTATTATTTTGTTTCCTTTACAGCTGAGCAACTACTCCTCTATGGAAGGCGTTCTGTACTGCAAGCCTCACTTTGAGCAGCTTTTCAAGGAATCTGGAAATTTCAACAAGAACTTTCAGTCACGTATGTCTTGTCAATCTTCATAACATTTGATATTTTTGCATATCGGTATTAATTGTTTAATTTGTAATTCATTTCATTTTCTATCAGCTGCAAAGTTAGCTGACAAGATAACCCCAGAGCTGGTAAATTTTCCCCACAAGTACTACATGTTCCTGTATTTGAAAATTTGAAATGTTTTTCTTGATCTATGCAACCTCATGTTATCTTTGATTGTATGGGTTTCCAGACAAGGTCACCTAGCAAAGCTGCCGGCATGTTTTCTGGGACACAAGAAAAATGCGCTACTTGCGGTAAAACAGCTTATCCACTGGAGAAGGTATTCATCTAAGTTATTTAAAGGGCATTATTTACAATACAGTGTTGATGAAGTAAATGTAATTTTCTTTGTGCCCTAATCTCTATCAAGATGCATTCTAGTTCTAGTCTTTTACATAGCAATGTTGTAATTCAATTAGAAGTTTTTGTATCCTGTCTCTATTTTTTACTGATCCCCCGAATATCTTAGATGTGAAACATAGCCTCAAGTGCTTACTAGGATTGGCACCTATTAATCATTACTTCTGTATAAGTAGCCTTTTATAGTCTATAGAAGTTTCATCATCCAAGGAGCTTATTGGAAACACATCCCTTTTCGTACAATATTTGTGCATAAAATCCATAACACCCTTTAGTTGTACTTTTGTTCGAGTTAATTTACATTTAATCTTGTATGAACATAATATCAAATTGGGATACCATCAAGAACTTTACAGAGTATATCAGTTATTCAACACAATTTAATAATTTTCTTAATCCCAAACTTGGGGGGGTAGATTGAAAACAAATCCAGATTATCGAATATGTAAACGTAAAGCAAAAAGGAATAGAAAAGAAAAATATAAAACAAAATCTAAGAAAAGGATAAAATAAAGTAATTCAAACTAAAAGAATAGAAATGAAAGGTTATAGATAGAATAAAAACATAAGCACACAAGACACGTTATATATATACACACACACACACACACCCTCAAATCTAAGAGACATTTCTCGATTCTATTTTAGAGATTCAAACTTTCTTCAAATTGATCTCTTCAAAATCCTAGTCACGTTCTTAGTTATATTCCACTCCTTCAATTCTCTTTGTACAACTTTCTCCTTGGCCTCCCTCTTCTTATATCTTTCTTTTTACACATTATTCCTCTTGTCACCGGTGCATCTACAGGCCAACACTTGGTAGAAGCAAACCATCTCAATCGATGTTCACTTATCTTCTCCTTAATTGATGCCACCCTGACCTTCTCTTGAATATCCTCATTTCTAATCCAATCCAATTGTTTACTCATACGTCTTCCATAACATTCTCATATCAGAAACTCCCACCTTATGCACAATGTCACTTCATGGTTGTGCAGGTTCCATATACCGTTACTAGCTTCACCGTTGTCTTGTAAAAAAAAGTTCTCCTCCCTTATGCAAATTGATCCCAAGTAAATACATGGACATCTCTTGCCTCGACATATTCACATGTCTGCATCTCTTTCTTCTTACATTGCTGAACTCAGATTTATCAATTGTGTACACTTGGATATTTTGAGATGGATTCAAGGGATAACATTTACGCGTCACATGAAAAACACCTTTGGCGAAATAGGATGGATTGTTGATATGGCTTGATGTGTTAATTTTGAAGAATGAATAATTTTACTATAAGGTTGTCTTAGCAGAGACATTGCCGTGTTAGGATATTGTTCATAAGTGGGGCTCAAAGTGAATGATTCTTGAAATTTAGTAGTTGACTCTTATCATTTCATAAACCATCATTCAACTAAAGCTTGATAGGGCTCCATCATTTGCTATCTCGCTATCTCGCATCCCCGTTTCTTGTAGTTTTGTCCCTTTTCTTTAAGTATGCAGGTCGAGAACCAATTTGTTTTCTTAGCTTCAAATATCTTCTCTTTTTTTCCTCTGTGTGATCTAAGAGTGGGTTGTAGTCACTGCTTTGGTAACATCGCCCTCAAGTATGAGCTGATTGTTGTTCAGAACTTAAGTGGGTTATTCTAAGATTTGGAGTAACATTTTGATAGATTTGCTGCAGGACCTGTGAATATTTAGCATGAGACTGAAATGACCTTGATTGGGAGCTTTAGTAGCTTGAAGTTCAGGAGTTAGGCCTGCTTTGCAATCCTAGTTTTTCCAAGGGTATTTTTTCTAAGGGTATTTTTGTAATTTCGGGTTGAAATCTAGAAGGATTATGAAAAACCAAGGAAATCGAGAACAGAAATGTCTAACTGTTGCTACAATTAGGTGAATGTCCAGCACACACCAGACATTATTGTTTGATAAACTACTGTTTATTTGTTACTCATGTGCGGTGGGCCAGTGGCTCATTATCTAAAGAATTGGGGTTTGTTTATGAAAAATATCAGGTGACTGTGGAAAACCAATCTTATCACAAGACATGCTTCAAGTGCTCTCATGGTGGATGCTCCATAACTCCATCAAATTATGCAGCCCTTGAAGGCATTTTGTATTGCAAGCATCATTTTTCCCAGCTTTTCAAGGAAAAAGGCAGCTACAACCATCTTCTTAAGTCTGCATCAATCAAGCGCCCAGCAACCTCTGTTCCTGAAGCTTGAGCCCGGGTTTTTTTTTTCATCATCCCGTCTATTTATAAGGGACTCGCTTTCTTTGAGTGTGTTTTTCTCTTGATTCCTCTTTGATCTCCGTAATGGTAACCTGACTGAACTTGGTTGTGATCTTATTTCTGCCATTTGTTGTTTGATTTATTTATGGGATGAACACAATCCCAAAGTTGTGAAATGACTTCTTGCTTGTGGAGAGGAGTTAACTAGGCTTTTTTTCCTTTTCCCCACTATTGCTAATGTTCATACATTCGAGAAAAGAAAAAGGTTTACTATTACTATATATTTGCTTACATATTCTCATCTTTTAGCCTTGGTGGTCATCGACTTCTTGTAGTCTTATTATAATCATGTGATCATTGACTTGTTGTAGTCTTATAATCATGTGATACTTCCTCTATTCCAAAATTAGAGATAAATATTCTTTTTTAATTCATTTCAAAAATAAGAATTAAAAATTCCTAACATGTTATTACATACATATTAATAGGAGTGTAAATAAATCGAGTCGAGCCGAATTTTTGAGTTATTCAGTTTTGGTTCATAAAATTTATAAATTGAACCTGAACAATTTGAATTTTTTGAGTGAATATGATCCAAGTTTTACAACATAATTAATGTGACGTCTCCAAAATAGGTATACAACATCCATTTTAAGTCGTCAAATACATGGTACAGAAAGCAAACTATAACTTTAATAATACAATTGTCGTGCAAAATACGACAACACAAACTATGAGTTTAAATACAAATATTGTATTATAGACAATATTCACACTCAAATAAGTCCTCATTACAATTATTTATACACTATTTTATAGAAATAGTGATGACTGCTAAAACATCTTTCTAGAATCATCACTCCATACCCCGACTCGATCCTGCTATGTTCTCACCTCCTGAGAAGAAAAATGGAACAAAAAAAAGAGGCTTTGTTCTCATGATGAGTAGGTTTTATACCTATGAATCCGATATTATTAAACTTAATTATTGTTATCTTTTATTGTTTTTTTAGTATCTTTTTATGTGTTTTGTGTTTATTTGTTGTAGGTTGGAGCTGGAGGGACAAATTGGTCATTTCGGAGAAGAAAAAGGTCAAAAATCATGAAAAATTAAAGCGGAGTGGCATTTCTGTAATTACGTGGTCCTGGTCAAGCGTCTAGGCGCTTGAAAATGCCCTATGATGAGCGCCTAGGCGCTCTAGTGCGTAAAAAGTTGCGTTTTTCTGCTGCCAAGTGGGTTTTTGAAGCAAAAGAGGAGTCTGAATGAGGGCTGAGACCAATACAAATAGGAGAGGACTCTAGAAAAGGGGAAAAACGAATTTTGCAAGGAATCAATCAATTTTTCAAGAGATTTGCAGAGAGAACAAGGAAGAAAAGCACGAAGGAGAATTGCAAGGGCTGAAGATCTAAGAGAGAGTTTAAGAGCAAATTCAGAGTTTCTTCTTTTCTTCTCTAGTTTTATCTTTTGTAACTATCTGGGATGTTTGGATTATTAATTTGGATGATATTTTTCTTTATTATTATCATGAACTAAATTTTAATTAAGATTGCAACGGAACTTGGTATTTAGTTTAAATCGCAAGCTTCCCATTGAATGAAAGTTGATTTTTATTGAATTGTTTATTATATCTTATGTTTATTGATTAATTGTTTGGCCAACAATTACTGTGATAATCTATATAAAATTGGAAGATGGAGTATAGATTGAGATCTGGATATGATAACATCTGTTCATATAATCTGAATAGGGTTAATATGATTAGCGTGTAGGATAGGAATATATCTGTGTCTTTTGTATCCATTGAAAGAATTTGTGCGTAAACCCTGATTAACTTGATTCACATAGGAATATAGTGAGTTGATTAACTGGGGTGTTCCTTATAATTCTGCATCTTAAAGATTGGATTTAGGAGGATTTGTTCACGTGTCTTTGGAAGAAGTGCGTGAATATTCATAAAGCATTCTTGGATAACAATTCATATTAATTGATTTATTTTAAATGGGAAGTAAGTTAGTTTAAATGAAATACCAAGGGAAGTTGTAATCTTAACCTATTAAATCTGCAATTATTCTTGTGAAATTTTGATTTTAATTATTAGTTTTGTTAAGTTTAATTTTCAAATCATAAACAAAATTTTCTTAGTTTAAAATAGGATTAATTGCATTAGAGTCAGTAATTGATACATATTAGCCTATTTCCTCGTGGGAACGATATCCTTGCTTGCTGAATATTACAATTGAACGCGGGCAACAAGTTTTTGGCGCTGTTGCCGGGGAAATTAGTTTAATATTTTGTCATTATTGATTTTTATAGCGTTAATCTTAATTTAAACATTTTTTTTTATTTTTAATTATTTTTTTTGTCTCTAGTCTAATTCCTTTTCAGGCACCATGAACAACTATGACTATCATTGGTTATATTCGAGAATGACTCGGCCAAGGGAGGCAAAGAATTATGGACTCGATGAATTGTCAGCACAATTTGGGACACTTTCAATGAAGATTGATGCTTTATCAGCACAACGTATTCAAAGTGTAGCGGTGATATGTGAGTATTGTGGTGGAAACCATCCGAGTCATCAATGCACCATCAGTTTCGAGTCGTTACAATATAGTGGTAACTTCAGCGATTATCCCAACAATTATGATTATTCCAGTAATTATCATCATGAGTGGGAGAATCCACTAAATCTTTCATGGAGCGATGACAATCTAGCCCAACCCTTTGCCCCATGCCAATCATACACTCCTGAATTACAAGTTCAACTCCCTAATCATGAAGAAGAAAGGATTTTAAACTTGGAAGGACTTATTTCCAAGTTCATGGTTTTGATTGAGGAGCAGACGAATAGTCAGGAGATGTCGATTCGAAATCTTGAGAACCAGGCGGGACAACTTTTCAACGCCATCATCAATCGCCCTCAAGGTGAAGTGTCAAGCAACATGGTTCCCGAGACTGATGGATTGCCCACGCTAAATCTGGAATCGGATGTTCCAAAAGAAAAGGATGTGGAAAGGGAGGAGACAAGTGGGGAGCAGGAAAAGAAGGTCGCCAAAGATCTAGCCTTGAGTTCTGACATAGATGAACCGATTTTGATAGTGCCCCATATATCTTCTCCACCAAAGTTTAAGGATCCGGTTAGATATGCAATCATTTGTCCAATTGGTAGTCATTTTTTCGCTAAAGGTATATATGATATGAAAGCTAGCTTAAAATTGGTGCCATGGTGTGAAGAGAATGGGAAGAGAGATGAAGAACCAGTTGTTCTAAAAAAGCTTCAACGTAAAAATTCGTTCATAGATACAACTCGGAAAATGCCTAGTTATTTGAAGGTTGTAAAAGAGAATCTACATATAAAGAACAAGCTAGGTGAATTTGAATCAATAACCCTTACTGATGGCAAACTCTCGAAAGTTACGTTATTACTAATGGATGGAGGGTTCTTCTATTTTCGAAGGGGAATTGGATAGAGAAAGAGAAGAAAGTCGGGCTGAAGACTATAAACTAAGCGCTAACTGGGAGGCAACCCAGAAATTTTTATTGTTATTTTCTATTTTTACTTTTACTAATTTACTTTACTGTTAGTTTATTTAGTGGTTAAACTTTTATAGTTTAGGATTTGTTACATCCATCGTTCTCTAAAAGATATTCAATTTATTGCAGGAAAGGAGGACAAGCAAAGGTTTAAGTTTGGGGGTATTTGACGAGATTTGGGACAAAAGTTACATGGATCGACTTTTGGGGTGGCTAGATTCGCATTTTCGGCTTGCCATTTACACAGCAGTCACTTCAGAGCCAATTTGACTATAGCTCCGGATATTATTTCTCGAAACTTCAAGAATGAAAGTTGTAGATCTACTTTTCCTCTTTTCAGAACATCTTGAATCATCTAAATCGTAGTTCGGACGAAGAAGTTATGGCCATTTTCCCAAAGGACGTCAGAGCAGAAAATATTGAAAAAAGGAGCAAGCGCCTAGGCGCTCCAGCCAAGGCCAAATCAAGCGCCTAGGCGCTCCACACGACCCAAGCTTCCTGCAGGCAACTGCCTAGGCGCTCCAGACAGTGCAAATTCAAGCGCCTAGACGCTCCATCAGAAAAAAAGCCCCAATTCGGGCTAAACTCTTCCAAACCCAAATCAAACACATTCTTGCTCTCCTACTCCAACTCAAACTCACTCAAATCTCAACCCTCCTCTAATCTAGCCACAATAATCATCTTTTTCTTGTGCAAATCCTAATCAAACACTAAATCTACTACCCAAACTAAGTCACTCAAGCTTCATCTTGTCATCCTTCTTCACCAATTCGGGAATCAACTTACATTCAAGCCACATCTATCTAAAGTAAGGGTTTAAAGCTCAAATTGCTCATCCAACTTTGATTGAAACATCATATTTGGCTATACCCAAAAGAATCAGAAGAAGAGGATACTGACGAGGAATAAAGCTTCTATCTTTCAGGGAAGTCCTCAGTGCTTAATTTTTTTTATTTTGTTGGTTATATACAATGAGGACATTGCATAGGTTAAGTTTGGGGGTGCAAATTTCCAGCTCCAGTTCATGCATGTAGTATTCATCTAGTGCATTCATATAGTATTTAGTTATTAGTTTTTCATGTAGTTTGCATTCATGTAGTTTTCATTTTAATTTCCTAAAAAAAATTTAGTATTTGCATGTTTCCAGCTGTTAGATAGTTTAAGTCTGTTTTGGCCAGTGATGAGATTGGAATTGATTAGACAAGTATAGTATTGTCTGTTAAGACTTTGATGTGATTTCTTGTCATGATTTGAATCTTTACCTGTTTGAAACTGATATAATAATGATAGCACAGTAAAAACAACTATGTTGACTGATTGAGTTTAAATTGACACATAATGGACTTCTAGAGGATAATGTTAGTTTGAATGAATGAAAGACATGAATAGGCGAAGATGACTAAATTTAGATAAAAACTTAAGTTTGGGGAAAAAATTTGGGATATATAAGCTTAAAAAAAAAGAGAGAAAAATAATACCGTGGCTAGTTTTGTTACGGGGCCTTTGTTACTTGAGCAAGTACGCCCGAAGGGGTATCTTAAAACCTAGCGCCCTAAGGTCTTATATGGTATGGGAGTCGTTGGTCGAAAGCTCGTTAAGGGGTAGCACTGTTAGCCTAATGGAATGAGACATTGCACAGTCATGGTTAAAAAAAATATATATATCGAAAAAAAAACAATAAAACGAAAAAAGAGCAAAAAACCCCCGTAAAGCATAATAAAGCATAAGTATCCCAGATTGGACTCTTGAACTTGATGGATGTTTGACTTTAGTTGGTTTTTGCTTGTTTGTGAATTTTATGAATTTACACTGTATGATTCCTTTAAAGAGATTTATTATGTGTTGTATTTAACATCATATCAGTTAGCATGGATGTTACGCACACACACACTATATCAATAATAACAGATTAAGATTTGATGATTGACGATGAAATTATTAATCTGTCTTGATATGATGTACTAGCATGTTTATTGTGATTTCTCTGAGGCTTGATGAATATATTTTGTTCTGTTTGACTGCTGGATTTTAAGCATTTATCTAGTTGCATTTGCATTGCATATTTAGTTATTGCATTGTGTTGTGTTGCTTGGGGACAAACAATTGGTTAAGTTTGGGGGTATTTGATGAGTAGGTTTTATACCTATGAATCCGATATTATTAAACTTAATTATTGTTATCTTTTATTGTTTTTTTAGTATCTTTTTATGTGTTTTGTGTTTATTTGTTGTAGGTTGGAGCTGGAGGGACAAATTGGTCATTTCGGAGAAAAAAAAGGTCAAAAATCATGAAAAATTAAAGTTGAGTGGCATTTCTGTAATTACGTGGTCCTGGTCAAGCGCCTAGGCGCTTGAAAATGCCCTATGATGAGCGCCTAGGTGCTCGAGTGCGTAAAAAATTGCGTTTTTCTGCTGCCAAGTGGGTTTTTGAAACCAAAGAGGAGTCTGAATGAGGGCTGAGACCAATACAAATAGGAGAGGACTCTAGAAAAGGGGAAAAAACGAATTTTGCAAGGAATCAATCAATTTTTCAAGAGATTTGCAGAGAGAACAAGGAAGAAAAGCACGAAGGAGAATTGCAAGGGCTGAAGATCTAAGAGAGAGTTTAAGAGCAAATTCAGAGTTTCTTCTTTTCTTCTCTAGTTTTATCTTTTGTAACTATCTGGGATGTTTGGATTATTAATTTGGATGATGTTTTTCTTTATTATTATCATGAACTAAATTTTAATTAAGATTGCAACGGAACTTGGTATGTAGTTTAAATCGCAAGCTTCCCATTGAATGAAAGTTGGTTTTTATTGAATTGTTTATTATATCTTATATTTATTGATTAATTGTTTGGCCAACAATTACTGTGATAATCTATATAAAATTGAAAGATGTAGTATAGATTGAGATCTGGATATGATAACATCTGTTCATATAATCTAAATAGGGTTAATATGATTAGCGTGTAGGATAGTAATATACCTATGTGTCTTTTGTATCCATTGAAAGAATTTGTGCGTAAACCCTGATTAACTTGATTCACATAGGAATATAGTGAGTTGATTAACTGGGGTGTTCCTTATAATTCTGCATCTTAAAGATTGGATTTAGGAGGATTTGTTCACGTGTCTTTGGAAGAAGTGCGTGAATATTCATAAAGCATTCTTGGATAACAATTCATATTAATTGATTTATTTTAAATGGGAAGTAAGTTAGTTTAAATGAAATACCAAGGGAAGTTGTAATCTTAACCTATTAAATCTGCAATTATTCTTGTGAAATTTTGATTTTAATTATTAGTTTTGTTAAGTTTAATTTTTAAATCATAAACAAAATTTTCTTAGTTTAAAATAGGATTAATTGCATTAGAGTCAGTAATTGATACATATTAGCCTATTTCCTTGTGGGAACGATATCCTTGCTTGCTGAATATTACAATTGAACGCGTATACTTGCGTGGTAGAGTGCTATTAAAAATTTAGGCAACATCTCACCTCCTGAGAAGAAAAATAGAACAAAAAAAAAGAATTACCTCAACTAGCCCAGTAAAGAATATTATGACTAAGATAATATACAACAAATTATCATTAGTCTTCAACAGGGAAAAATCTAATAGAATATAATAGACAACAAGTTTTAGATCAATATTCTGCCGCGGAAACAGCAATCCATTAGAAGAGTCATGTAGATAATGAATTCTACTATCTTCTAAGATTTAAAAGTTCATCATCAATATTTTATTCCTGTAACAACAATCAATATACATCTTTAATCAAATATTCATCTTTGCACTACAGGCCAAAGATATTCATTTGTATCACCAGTTGGTCATGTTCATCTCAACACCTGTTCATCTTTGCACTACGGGCCAAAGATATTCATCAGTTAATCATTCATCTTTGCACTACAGACTAAAGATATTCAGTAATATCATCATTTAAGACTGAGGATGATGAAAAATATTTTAAAGAAAACAAATTCAGTAAGACAGAAGGACAAATATTAAGAATTCGTATAATAGTTTATCCAAGATCAATAATACTTCATAATAACCGATTGTGAAACAGAATTCAAAAATAACGATCAAAACATGGATATAATCAAAGATAGTAGCCAAAATAGACATTTTGGATAAAAATAAAATTTTTTATTTTTTGGTGAATAGTGTCGTATACGTGAATAGTGCCGTATACGTGAATAGTAACCCCGACACAAAATATTCTAAATTTGATTAAAATGTTTACCAATATTTCGGCATAATTATATTGAAGAAAATAATATAATTTAAGAAGAAAATAATATCCCTTACCTCTGCTTGCAAATTGCAGGAACAGAATCTGGATCCAAGCTGTTGGGCTCTGCATGCGAAGCAAAAATCTTGCAATGATTATAATCATCACTAGATTTCCACAGCTCAACAACTCCAGCACTCTTACTTTGACAGGACTGTAACATTACAGTTAATACCATCAGTAAGGTGATTAGTAGAACCCCAACGGATACAAGTGCAGCAACAAAGATTGCCGCAGCAAAAGATGTCATATAAATTCCTGCCTCTACTGTATAACGGCTTCCTATCTCTGCACAACTCAAGAAGAACAAGACTAAAGGTTATACATAAATCCAAAATGGCATCACTAAGGCATTAAATACATGAAAGAATAATATCCATGTTGACCGAATGGAAGATTAACAGCTGGAAAAGCATAAATAGTTTGTCTTGCCAACGTATCATATTACAATAATCAGTAGATCCAGTGGTGAGACCTTACATCCATGCCGCAACCTTTCTGTAGACTGATATAGTGATATATGACAATGAATAGTTGAATACCCCCCCCTCCCCCCTCCCCCCTCCTCTATCCCATTTTGGTTGACCTCTCTCTTTTACCAGGATGCCTCATATTAATTTAGCGTTGTTCACATTAATGCCTTTTTGTTTCAGTTTGACTAAATTACACTTGCGTTTGAAAAGTTAAAAAGAGAGTTTCACATTTGTGGGTCTATTACATATATCAATGCATTCCATTAAGGGTATATTGTAAAAAACAAAATTCACACGTCTCCTTGTTCATGTACTTGGTGCCAAATGAAGTTTATTAAGTAAAATGGGATGGGAGAGTATCAATTTGATGAATGAGTTCAAAATATACATTCAGTTTTGAAAATATATTTTTGGTTAGTGCACCACAATTAGAAGGCACAACATAATAGGACTAGAAAGAAATATGAAAAAGTATGTACCGGAACCTCCTCTACTTGAGAGACTTTGAGTAGAGCTTTCCCTCTCCATTTGACGGCCATAGGCTGACATTTTAATAAGTCTAATCAGAAATATGGTAACAAGTACACCCTAAAAAATGATCCACAAGATAACTTGCAGATGATAGAATGACACCTGCAAACGATAAAAATCACCTCTTGTAACTTCCACCATCTCTGTTAATTTCGCAACAATATACACGCAAATAGCATGTCAATTTAATCACCAAAAAAATTAAATCTTCCATAGTTAGCTGAAGCTTCATCACCATGCTATCGGGCTATGATAATCACATATCAGCTCTGTTTCCTATATATGAAAAATAATACAGGTCAACCTGAGGAATCCTTTTTGACCCATTTATGGTCTAGACATTTCCAAACACTTATTTTATGCTAAAATTTCAATAGCCAATTAATTAAACAATAATTTAACCACCTGATCATCCATATTTAACATATTTAAGTAAAACTTTTGAAATTGAATCCACAAAATTGTCAACTATCAGATTATCACAATTGAATTTGTTTTATTAGGTTACTATTTAGACAGTAGATTCTTTCCATATTTCTGCTCATTCATCTTAATTCTTAAAGCATAATTACAAAGTTGGCACTGACGCATAACAGTGACAAACACAATCAACAAAAAGCAATGATTCTATACTCGATAAATCATATATACAAAAGAGAGAGAGAGAGGGAGTTTACCCGGGGAGGATATTGGTTGAATTTGTTTAAAAGATTATCAAGGTCCGCAATGACTACAAATTTGGACAAGTTGTCACCATTTTCTCTCTCTAGAATTTTTCGACTGGGGGTGATATCAAGATTGAGGGACTTTGGAGTCGTTGATCTAAAATAGAAGGGCAATCTGGTCCAAATGAAAAAATGATTCACCATCACCGCAAGTACTTTGACAAGTGACTAGCTAGGCGGATCGAGAAGATGTGGCGCCAATCAGCTTAGGACTCCATCTCCAAACCAAATCCCACAGCTAGCCAGTCTGGGCCCACTATTAATTTTTAAATACATATGATTCCATTGAAATATTACTATTATTTTAATTATATCTTAGTGGACCTGCTTCCCTGAGGCACACGTTAAGAAAACTTTTTTTTAATAATTTTTTTTTTATTCCACAAAGTGTTACGTTTAAGTTTTTATAATAAATTTTAATGATATATTTATTTAAGAGAGTCGTCTCATGGCATACGAATAGGGGTTAATTGGCCATTAATTTTTTTTTTACCGACGGTTAGTATTTATAATAACACAACAAATTCACTACAACAACATTACATTGTGATAGGAAAGTTACTTTTATATTAATTTAAAAACAAAATAAAATAATATAATTTTCTTCCAACAGTCAACAATAATACCAACAAAACAGAAAAACCACCAACTGCCACTAACTACCAAACTGCGACATTTCATGTGAAATTTGTTTAAAAAGTTAACATCAAAATTTCAGCCATGGCATCAAAAACACTCTTTAAGCAGGCAAGCAACATGAGAAAATCTTGCCTACTTTTCGGCTGCTCTCGTGATCTACTATACTACCCTGGCTCCAATCACCGAATCTACGGCCCTATTTACATTCCTAGCCAATTCTACTGCCACTCCAATATAAGTATTATGAGGTGTTAACTTTAACAGATTTGCCTTTGCCTCTGGTTGTATATTCAGAGACCTTCAATAAACTCTAATATGCTTTCTCTGGTAATTGCTCTTCCTCTGGTGAGCTCCTTCAGTTTCTCGTAAGCCTCCGGAACACCATATCTCCGCATCACCTAGATATATGATAAATATAAATTTCCTCATAACAACATGACAAGTAACTAACAAAACACCTTTATATTCCAAAAAGATGGGGGCCAAGAGAGAAGAGACTACCTATGTTACACGGACTCGGTAATCCCTAGAAGGATCCTTAAAAGGACACGACTATTTTGAGAACATTTTCATTCATTTTCTACCAAATGGCCACAACAGTACACGTGTGGTGTCGACACGGGTACTTAAAGATTTTAGAAGAGTCCATGTAACATAGGACACTACACAAAACTATATTTGGGAAAAAATGAAAATGCTATCTGCTACAAAATGCTCATTTCAAATACTACACAACACCGTCCAAATAAAACAGAAATATACAACACGAACACGTACAGTATTCGGAATATATGGACCAATAAAAATTTTAGAACTTTTTCATTTATCAGTCATGCAAGTATTAAATATGGAATATGTGTTGTTATTATTATTCTTTTCCTAATGCTGAAAGTAAAAACTCATCGCTACTACTCACCAATATGGTGCAAACACTAACATCCCATGCAAGTAACTTATAAATTTAGGAAGTCCTCGCTATAGTTAATTGGGTATAGGCAAGGGAAGAGCCAAAACAAGTGCTAGCTAAGGGGATCAAAATCTAATTTTTAATATTTACTCTATTTTATTAAATTAAGGTGGTTATATAAAGATTGTATATAGAGTATAACCCTACTCTTCTCTAAAGAAATATACAGTTAGCACTAGAAATCATTTCTTCTCCAAAGGCCAAAATGGGCAATCGCCCACCAGGCCACCATAAGCTATATGTGGCTCCAGTGCCACAACAGTAAATGGGAAATACTGCCCCATGCTATCTTATGGGTTGTTTAGCGGGAAAGAAAACAGAACTTTTGAGAACAACGAGTGTACGAGCTTCACCTGTGGTATCTTCTTATTGGCTGCATTTGTGGATTCAAGAAAAGTTCCCAGTTAGTGCATAGATGTTCCTTTTTTGGGTGGCTGGTGGTCTATTTTGGGGTGTTTTTGGTAGGGTGGTTGTCTATTGCGGGGATGTCAACAGGGCTTCAGTTCATATAGACTCACTCTTTTTGACACAACATTATCCATAGAGGTCACAAAAAATAGTAACCGGACTACACTTTTAAAAAGCAGGAATTAAAGAGATAGTTTAGCACATAAACTAAAAATAAAAGTAACTTACGGTTTGTATTGGTTCAGCAAGCACCTCCCACGATTGATTCAGATCTTTGGACAAAGCAGCTTCATTGACCTATACCAAAACAAATTCTTAAGGCAGAAGACCAAAGGGTAAGCAATTACAGCCTTTGCTAACTGAAGAGTAAATTGAGAGCAATGGCTCCAAAGGTATTGCTGAATTGTCAGGTGTTGCAAGTAAAGCATATACCATCTTCTCAACTATTTTAGACTACAGTAACAAAAGTTGCTCCAAAAAGCAAGTTCCAAAGTCTGCATGGGTAAAACTGAGTTGTTGCAATATCTGAGTTGCTGCTATTGCCACAACTCAACTACACCTTTTATCCCAAACTAGTTGGGGTTGCTGACTTGCTGCTATTGCAACAGTAGGTAAAATATCTCCCAAGCAATATTAGAAGATCAAGTGAATTGTAGCTTTGTATAAAGCAACCGTTAAATATAACTTTTCTCATGTGTTACATCACCAATATGAACAGCAACTACAATATATGTATGCATGCGAGGAGCACCAAGATTCAAATCATATCCTTTACCTGCAGCTTCGATATTCCCTGTAATGCACTTCTGTAAGCAAGAAGAGAATGTCCTAATCCCACACCAATGTTTCTTAGAACCGTTGAATCAGTAAGGTCTCGCTGTTATAAAAAGTACACAAAGAAACTATTATTTCAAAAACAAAAGACAAGCTTATGCTTATTCCTTAATGCTATAAACTACAAAGATTGCTTTATATATGCCACTCTTGAGCTAAAGATACATGAGAAGTATGTGTATACCTGCCAGCGTGAAATAGCCAACTTCCTGCTGAAATGGGACAGATATGCATTGGCAATACCAAGATTGCCTTCACTATTTTCAAAATCAATTGGGTTCACCTTGTGAGGCATTGTTGAGGACCCAACCTCACCAGCCTTTGTTATCTGCTCAACAGCATACCATTGTCTGGGTTAATGTTTTCCCACAAAAAATCAAGAATCACTTTCAAGAATATATCAGAATGCTCACCTGCTTAAAGTAACCCAAGGAGATATAGCCCCAAATGTCTCTATCAAAATCAATCAAGATGTTGTTGAACCCGATTACTGAGTCAAAAATTTTGGCCATATAGTCATGAGGTTCAATCTGCAGTAGTAATTTAGTGATAAGAATCATACACACACACACACACACACATATATATATATATATATATACACATCCTTGAATATGCCATTGCATCTTGTATATTGAAAATTTTCCACTTGAATTTGAGTTTTGCAACCTCAGTTTGGAGGCATAACCTTTACAGATTAGTTTATAGAAATTCGTATCAGGTGACTAATGCTCTGATGGATGAACAGGAGTACTACCTAGAAAAGCAACTACTGCATATTGGAAAAAACATAAGGACAAAGACAGATTTTTAGCTCCTGCAATAGGCTCTAAACAAAGAAGCTGATCCAAGCCAACTAGGGATTCTATTAGCATAGCTGCATAAGATGTCAGAATTATAGGTTATTCCCCTAGTAGCACCTATTCTCCAGGTTCAAGTGAAATAGTATACTTGTATAAACTTGACTGTATTAAAATGCTTAGCAATGTATATCGATACAGAAATTGACGAAAACTAAAAGTTGGAAGAAAAATTAACTGCAATAAACACACCTGAGTTACATAGGGATTGATGAAGCTTAATCCAAGAGATGTTACAAAGTCCTCCGCAATATGGGGCCAGTCAAGATCAGGATAAGCAACAAGATGTGCGTTGTAATTCCCAACAGCACCAGCAAACTTCCCCAACATCTCAACTTTAGATACATCGTGTCTTTCTCTGCTTAACCTCTCCGCAAAAATTACCATTTCCTTTCCCAAGGTTGTAGGAGAAGCTGGCTACAAGATAATAAATAACATAAGTAATCCAATCATGTTTATATTGGTTCCTAAACTAATTAGTAATTAATTATAATCAGGCATTAGTTGCAAAACTAAAAGAGAGGTTGATTTCACATTGTTCAAAACAAATGTGCTCAACATCTCTCCCATTCCCATACCAGGTATGGCAGAGTTTGTACAGTTAATTTTTAGGGGAGTGATAATTCCACAAGTAAAATTTGATATTTCCACAAGATTCATCTCACATGTATGTGGGTCCCGTTTACTATTCATGTGAGAGGGATCTTGTGGAACTATCAATATTTCTTGTGAAAACATCAATTCCCTTTTAACTATTAGACAGATAAACCTATACCAGGCTACGTGTATGAAATGACACACGCACAAAAAAAATAAAACAATGTCCATATTAGTTTTCAGACATACACTTTATAGGATTTAAATTCTGTACCTTGGTTAGCATTCAAAACTTGAAGGTTTTCTGCCAAGTTTTCATTACTAATTTTAATGTGCCCCATTTCTCATTGTTAATGACATTTTTCTAATTCTTGGTGCATAGTTCAACTTTGGCAACTCTAATAATGGAAAGTGATTGCCACAAGTAACATCTTTTTCCCCATTGTTCAGGAATGGGCAGAGTTAAAAACCTTAAAACTAAAGCTTTCTCAATGAGATAGATTGACCTAATTCCATAAACAAAGATAACTTCATTACCTGTCCATGAGTGATAGAAAACATAGGAATTTGAGCATTTGCTTCAGCCATTTTACGTATTGCCTCAATCAATTCATCCATCGCAGGAAGTATGATACGGTTAATTGCTTCTTTCAGCATCAATCCATGGGCAAGATTATTGATGTCCTCGGATGTGCAGGAAAAATGGAAAAACTCAAGCACCTGCAAAGGGTGAACGAAAAAGAGAGAGAGAGAGGTGATCAAATAAATTTCAAATAACAAAATCATCACAGTAAGAAGCATACGAATAATGGGGGTAAAAAACGCATAATGAAGCAGATTTTCTCAGCATGTCAACAACCAGAAGGGCAAAAATCCATACCTTAGCAATCTCAGGATTTGATTGACCTTTCTGTTTTAAAAAGTACTCCACTGCTTTCACATCATGGTTAGTTGTTTTCTCTATTTTCTTAACTTCCAAAGCATCAGTCATGCAAAACCCATTAGCCAATTCTTCCAAATATGAGTGAGCATCTTCACTAAAGCTTGGAATGTCTATGACTTCAGGAATTTGTGAAACCTTTAACAACCACTTGATCTGAAATATACAAAATTCAAAACAGATGTATCAAATCGAAAATACAAGCACATCTATTCCTTCCGACCAAAGAACAGTGAAACATAATAATATAAACATGGAAATTATTGGTATGTGGAGAAAATAATAAAGAGTTGCACGAGTCCAAAATAGTTTTAAACATCATACGATATACATTCCGGTAAACTTCATCTAATATATAAACTGAACTTATCAAAACAAAAGGAGAAAATGATAAAGCAGTTAATTTTCTCTAAAATAAGTTAAAGTTGCATGTCATATCCTTCAATCATGTGAAGGAACTTAGATAAGATACCTCAACTAAAACACGAAAGTGTATTCAGTCGTACTCGCTCATATAAGGAGATAGGTCCTTAACTTTGTTCCAATAACGACCATCCAGAGGACAGAGAGCAGTTAAACCCGACAGCTCCAGCTGAGATGAATTTTCAGCAGACATCCCTTTAACCTGAAAAATAAATAAAATACTTTCTCAGCCAAAACAAAATTCTACAAGAGATATGAAATGTTATTTATGATCCTTTTCCATTACAGCAATACCTTTTTTTGATGTTTTATGGAATTTAAATGTCAATACACTTGGAGAAGTTGAAAGAGAAGCATCAAAAATTCAAAACAAGATTTCAGACATTTTTTTAAAAGTAAAAAACATTCAAACTAGCAAATAGATTAATAGACCAGAACTTATCAAACATGGTCTTCAAAATAGAGAATAAATCTTCTCTATTAAGAATTTGAAACCCATTATTATATTGTTCATCAAGGAAGCCTTTTAATAGACCAAAGGTCATAACCTAGTGATGAGGGTCTCTCCCTTTACTGTGCAAGGTCACATGTTCGAGTCTACTACCAGACGTAAGTTTCACCTAGGTCCTCCTACCCCTCCTATCCCCTTCCCAGATTCCCCATAGGCCCCTAAGATGGATCCCCACAATTGAATTGTAATAATATATAGGTTCTCAAAAAGAGAGTGAGTGTTTGTGTGTGAGAGAGAGAAGCCTTTTAACATATTAATATACTAGCTGGGTCCCGTGCCTCCGGCACTGTATGGACAATATAATTTATCTCAAACTTTGAACGACCAAAATAATTTATTGAGTGAGTGGAAAATTTAAAGTCATTTGTATTTTATTAAATTATTATTAGATTATTAGATAGATAGATGTATTTTATTAGATAGATGTATAAACGGTGGGATTTATCTCAAACTTTGAACGGCCCAGATGATTTATTGAGTGAGCGGGAAATTCAAAATCATTTGTATTTTATTAGATAGATTTTCCTAATTAAAATTTCACTTTCGAATTCAAGGTATGGCGTATCACAAATGTTTCCATAAAAAATGATCTTGACTGTTAATTATATAGTAAATTGTAAAATTTTTAATAAAAATAAACAAAAAAACCTTCTCTACAGCTCCGTCATTGTCTTTTGCAGTGGCTTTGCAAGTGTAAGCTCTGCGAGGAAGTGAAGTGAAGAGGTGAACAACTGAAGAAGCATTCGAAGAAGGATGGTACGGACTTGGAAGCCATGGGGATTGTTGATATCTGATGTTTGATGGACCCAAATACGACGCCAGTTGATTGGCATTTGAAATCCTAGCACAACCTCCCAATTCCATTCCATCGAACCTGTAATATCCGGAAATATATATATATATATATATATATATATATAGGGACCGGATCAGGTCCGGGAGTCCGGATTTTAACAAAATCCGGACCTTTTTTTTTTTTTTTTTTTTTTGCTTTTTTTTTTTTGAAACAACAAAAAAAAAAAAAAAAAAAATTTATGGAACTGAAATTTTTCCATAATACAGTGTTTTGGGCGTGATTTGGATGCCTATACCAAAACATTTCTGTACAGTCTGGGCAGACTGTACATACATTGGTTGGTGTGGGTGTTAAAAACACACCCAAAACACTGTTTTATGGAAAAATTTCAGTTCCATAATTTTATTTTATTTTTTTTTTAGTTGTTTCAAAAAAAAAAAAACAAAAAAAAAAAAAAAAAATTTGGTCCGCATTTTAGGACCTGTCCGGACTCCCGGACAGGATCCTGGTTGTATATATATATATATATATATATATATATATATATATATATATATATATATATATATATACGGGAAGGATCAAGAGCATAATTCTTAAATAGCATAATGCCTTAAGTAGCATAATTTCATTAAAACGACGTCCCATGGTATTTACAAAAATGCCACCGCGTCCCATGAAAACGACGTCGTTTTGATGAAATTATGCTACTTAAGGCATTATGCTATTTAAGAATTATGCTCTTGATCCTTTCTGTATATATATATATATATATATATATATATATATATATATATATATATATATTAAATAATAATAATAAAATTATTTTGTTTTAAAATATATTAGTTGGACTTTGTCATTTATTTTGGGTCAAACTAGTTATTTAATTTGTGTGAACTAATAAATATTTATAAGAGATAGGTAAATTAATTTAGTACAATTTAGGCCTTCAAATTTTTTTGGATTTAATTTAATTAAATGAAAATAATATTAATTTTATTATAATTAGGAGAATTAATAAATAAATATATACTAAACCTAATCAAACATGCGAGATGCAAATCAGAAAGAAGAGAAAAGACGTTGGCGGCTACATTGTGTGAGAGAGAAAAGTGACGTAGTCACGTAGATATAGAGAGAGAAGGGGTTAAAAGTAGGGTCCGGGTCAGTATCGCCACTAGGGTTGCACAAATGGCCTGCGGCCCGCGGCCCGACCTGGATCCGGCCTAGGCCTGACCTTGTCAAAGCCTGGACCGGTCCGGCCCGGCCTGCAAGGCTACCAACAGACCAAAGATTTTTAGAACAAATCCGACCTGACCTGGCCTTTAAAAAAGCCTGGTCCGGCCTGGCCTACAGCTTTAATCCGGCCCAAGGCATGGCCCGAGGCCCGAACCGACCTGGTCTTATATATGAAAAAATTAGACTTGTACAAGTTGGACTCAGGTCTCTCTTGTTATACTTTAAGTTGAGAGCCCATAGTAGTGTGCAAATATATTTGAAGGATGCATGTTATATTCGTGGTTAGGAGATGTGGGACTTAAAACTAAGGTCCCATATGATCAGCCAAGGCACCAAGCCACCAACAGTTAATTAAATTCTCTATTTTCTTTGGTTCTTTCTCTCTCTCTCAAAAGTGTCAATATATATGTGCATGTTAATCTCAGGTGAGGGACCTTTCCCTTCAATAATTAATTAATTGGTGTCCCCATGTAGTGTAGTAGTAAGTATACATGGTGATAGCATCTTAATCCTCGACTTATAGTATAAAATAAGGGAAATTTTGACTAATTACCACATAAACTGAAGAATATGAGCGTTGTAAGACCCCAGTTTTTATAAATAAAGATGAATTTTCATAATTATTATTTTTAGAATATTATGGAATAAATTTGATATAATTTTATAGTTGTGGATAATATTTATAAATTTTGCAAAGTACGCAAGTTGTTATAAAATATTCGTTTGGTCGGGGAATATTCTTTTTGTCGGGGAATATTCGTACGACGGCACAATCATTGGTGGACCCCACAACGGAAGTATTGTCATAGTTAGAAAACGACAAAATTATCTTTCTATAAAATAACGGCGGAGGTGTTACCGTTAAAACTGTTGAACTACTCGGTAGTAAAAGTACAGTAATACGCGTTGTTACATAGTAGCACACGGTATTGATTATTGATGCTTACGTAAGAAGTCACTCAACTATACTCAATTATTGCTACAGTAATTGATGCATCATATCTCTTATATTATTGATTCAATTATTGTCACAGTATCATCTGTATAATATGTTATATTATTTAAATAATAATTGAGACGACAAGTTATAAATGATTAATAATTGTTGAAAGATTAAATATGTGTTAAAATGATTTTTGGTAATTTTTATTCAATCCTTGATGTATATAAAGAGTCTATTATTAGACGTTTGTGGTAAGTTGAATTATTTATGGGGGGCCATATGTCATCATCTAAGGGTCTCTTTCATAAATAGTAATTACCTTCGTAAATAGTAATTATTTTCGTAAATAGTAATTACCTTCGTAAATAGTAATTATTTTCGTAAATAGTAATTACCTTCGTCAATAGTAATTACCTTCGTAAATAGTAAATACTTTCGTAAATAGTAATAAATCTTCTATAAATAGAGGCCTAGGGCTTCATTATTTTTCACGAATTCGTTCAAGCTATAGAGAGAGAAAGTATAGAGAGAGTAAGAGAGAAAGAAGAAGAGTATTCGGTTATTACACGACTGCAGTATTCAATCTCTTAATACGGTAAGGGGTGTTATTCTTTCTTCTTGAAGAGAACTTATGTTCTTCCATTCTTTGTTATTCTGTTGGAATAACCTGTAAAAGTGGCATACCCTATACATGACCTGTATACGCGGTACACCCTATACTTGGTGAAATCCTTATGTTATTCCATTCATTATTATTCTGTTGGAATAACCGGTATACGTGGAATACCCTATACTTGGTGACATCCATTTACTATCTTGTCTTTATATTTCTGTCGGAATATCCTGTCTGTGTGTTTTACACCGGACCTGGTTCCATTCTTTATTATTTTGTTGGAATATCCTGTCTGTGTGTTTTACACCGGACCTGGTTCCATTATTTATTATTCTGTTGGAATATCCTGTCTGTGTGTTTTACACCGGACCTGGTTCCATTCTTTATTATTCTGTTGGAACATCCTGTCGGTGTGAATTTCACCTGACCTGGTTCCGTTATTATTATTCTGCTGGAATAACCTGTCTGTGCGGTCTATCGCATGCATGGTGATTTCTTTTGTTATTCCATTCTTTATTATACTCAGTTGGATAAAACTTTGACTTCTATGCTCCATGAAATTAGTGGAATATCCTTGATATTTGCGCTTCATCCAGTATCCTTTCATAGAAATATTCTTCTGATCATTCTTGAATTTTACACCACAAAACAGTATCGTGTTGACAAATTTGAACGTTAATAATTCCTGGATAAAATAATTCTTGAACTTGTTTTATTGAATTCTTATATCATTGTCATCATCCTCATGTTTATATTTTGTCGAAAGTCATCTGTGGCCTGTAGTGCATAGATGGACTTGGTATGATTATGACCAGGGATTATTCGGTGTAATCATGACCGTAATGTTACAAATGATGTAAAAATTAAAAATCCTCATTGGCCCGTAGTGCATTGATGGACAGTTGTTGGCATGATCATGACCATTGATGAATACACAAATATTCTTGGCTGTAGTGCATGAATAATTGTGGTCGTGATACTAAAGAATATCCTTGGCCGTAGTGCGGGGGTGATTCGATGATGTGGAATATTTATTAAGCTGAGTCTCAGCTATATCGATGATGAAAAACCTTTTAAATCATAAAAGATAGTAGATTTTATTTTCTACTTGACTCTTTTAATGGATTGCTGGTTCCGCTGTAGTTAAACTTGATGTTTATTGTATTTTATCAGTTTAACACTGTTGAAGGCTAATGATAATTTATTCTGCATTATCTTAGTCATAATATTTCTTACTGGGCTAGTTGAGCTCACCCTTTCTTTCACTGTTCTCTTCAGGAAATGAGAATATAGCTGGGACGAGTCGGGGAACGGAGTGATGGACCAGAGAATAGTATTAGTAGTCCTCACTATTCTGTTAAATAGTGTGACAATAATTGTATTGAGGACACCTTTTGAGTTTGTATGCTCTCTAGTAGACAATAATTGTATTCAAACTCACAGTTATGTTTTGTCGTATTGTACACGACAGTTATATTAGTAAGTTGTATTTGAATTCTGTACCATGTATCTGGCGACTCAAGATGGGTGATGTATACCTAATTTTGGGGGCGTCACAAGCGTCAAACAATAGTATCCTATTATTCAAATAAAAAGATAAAATGTTATCAACAATGACTATGGAGTTAACTAAGCAAGGCAAGAGTATTTTCAGAATGGGATGGAAGCAAGTTGCTTCTGGTGCACAAGGAGGAAAAATGTTATCAACAATGACTATGGAGACTGATTTGCTTGCAAGTGCAGACATGAATGCTATAACATCACAAGAACGTCTCTTATTCAAGAGAGAAGTGAGATCTCTTTCTCTTCAACCTGCCTATTTCATTGCCAGAATTCATTTTTACACCATTCTTGCTCTAAAATAAAATTAAACTATCTGTTTATTTCTTTGGTTGTTTTATTATTTTTATTTATGATGCGCTAAAATTATGTGAAGTAATTTGTGTTGCTTATGCTGCATAGCTCAAAATTTTATTTTTGTCATTGTTTTTATATTTTATTTCTGTATATATCTTCTTGCTCTGTTTCTATGTTGAACTAAGTAATCTTTTACATTATCCTTTTTATGTTACCATGTCAAAATGACGATATATGATTAATTAAGAAAACTCTCTCTTTGGATGAATAAAGTAATTTTAATTTGCATAATAGGATAATGCAATTTTTTTCGTTTGAAGTTTTGGAATTTGAGTAGAGCTACAACACCAGTACTCTCAACCTTAACCAGAAAGCTTTACAAATAGCACAAGAGTCCCACATCGTCTAAAAATGTCTATATTGTCCAAGCTTTGTTCTATAAATTAAGGAGTTCAAGGCTTCCAGATTTAATTGCATAGCAATCAAAAGTATAGGTTGGAATGCATAGGCTTGCCTGGGCCTGGCCTGGGCCTGGCCTGGCCTTTCCAACAGGCCTTGACAGATCTTGTTTTTTATTCAATTATCTGGCCTGGTCCGGCCTGTTACTATTTAAGGTTGGGCTTGGCCCGGCCTGGTCAATGGTCAAAGCCTGGAAGGCCTAGATCAGGCCAGGCCAGGCAGCCTGTTTGTGCAACTCTAATCGCCACCAAACAGAGCTACATGCGTCGAGGCGATATATGTATATGTATATATATACACACGAAGAGAAAGGAAAAAATTGAAAACCTAAGACCTCACATCTGAGCATTGAGGTTCAATTTCTTCTATCCGTTATTAATTTATGTTTGGCGTGTTTATGTATATAATTTGACTTGTGTGCGATCAATTTGATTTAGATTAGGCTAGAATTTTGGTATGGATACTTCAATTGTTATCATTCATTCACTTTTCGTACAACTTTTTGAAATTTATTTAATTGGCCAGTTGGAGTTTGCAGACTATGGCATTTTACCCTTTCTTTTAATGATTTGGAGCTTCTTCTTTTTTTCTTTCTTGAAGAGTACATAAATACACATACACAGGTATGTAAAAAAAATAAATATATATATAAGCTCCTGTATAATAATAATAATAATAATATGAGTTTAAAAAAAATAAAAAATAAAATAAAATTAGTAATTAATAATTTAACTCTTAGTTTATTAATTAATTTTTGTTAATTTGTGTAATTAGTTCAAACGAAGGAAATTTAAAGAGTTATACTTGGAATATAAATTTTGGAGTATTAATAATTGATATAAGGCGATGATTAAAGGCATATTAAATAGATTATGAATTATTTTGAGAATTATTAGTTTGGATTATTTTAATTTGAGGTGAATATGTTTAGGTTGTGAATGACGTTTCGTATTTGATATCGTTGGTATTTGAGGGTAAGATTGGTGGAGTGTGCTATAAATGGTTTGAAAGTATCAGGTACGGATTTCGTACTCCTTCGGTGACACTCTTGTTAAATTTGATTCGTTCGTTTTGTTCCTTATTTTGAATTTCGTTATTATTTTACGTAATTGTCTCTTGTGAAATTCATATAATAGTTTCATTTTGGAGTTGATACATATGATGCGTAATTGTACTCTTTGAAATAGATTATCATGTTTAGTATTTATTTTTGATAATTGTAGAGCGGTACATGTTGCTACCTTCTTTTTGAAACCTTGTGACTAGAATTTGATTTGGTTCAACATGTACATATAGAACCCTTTTTGTTGGTTTTATGTCGCATGTGTTGTGACATGGTATTTTGTTAGAATATACCGTAGGGTATACCTGAGCTATAACCACCTGTGGGGGTACCACATGCATGTCGTCTTGGCACGAGAGACATGACACTCTCTGTGGCGGTGTGATTAGTCCACGGCGTCTCTGTTTTGGGCTCCGGAGGAAGTGGACCATTTGGTGTTTTGTTGTGGGAGGCGTATGGGTTAACCTTAGTTTTCTGTTATGCGGATTGGTGATGTTGTGCCAAACACACCTATCCGATTTGCATACATTTGAATTCACGGTCCAATGTGTGATTTGCCTGTGTGGCATTATTTTGATTTGCCTGTGTGGCATTACTTTAACTTGCCTGTGTGGCATTGTTTTGATGTGCCTGTGTGACATTATTTTGGTTGCCTGTGTGACATCATTTGATTTGTTTGTGTGACATTAGTTTGACTTGCCTGTGTGGCAAGATATATTTTTGAGCTCGTTCGGTATGAAATAACACCCAATCATTTGATTCAACCTATTAACTCATTGTATTTGTTTTGTTTGTTTCTGTTTAGTTAAATTCATTGAGTTAGTTACTTCAGTTCGTTATTTCTTTATTCTTCTATTGGTTTCGTCAACTTTGTTGATTCAGATATATTCCATTCAGATCTTTGGAGATTATATTTTTGTCAGTATTTACACTTGAGGTTTTGTTCAGTATTTTGTCTCAGTTGTTTTCGTATATCAGTTGTATATCTTTTGTATATCTGTATCCGTACTGGGTAATTGGCTCATGCTGTGTTGTTCTTCCGGCAGGTTTGCATGGGTGATTCAGGGGCTAGTGTGATGAGAGAGTTGCCGTTGACCATCTAAGTTGTTTCGAATTTTAAGTTTTGATTATTTTAACTCTGTTTGGAGAATTGTATTTAGTACTTTATTAATGAATCAACACTATTAATATTTTGAGATTATTAATACTCTATTTATTTATTTTGAAGTTTATTATGCTTTTTACGTGACTTTTCTTTCATTTTCGGGGAGGGGGTGTTACACCAAGCTCCAACAGACGAGTTGCAGACTTGCAGGCAGCCAGGCAGCTCTCCCTCCCTCTCTCTCCTGAGTGCAGTGTTGTTCGCGGTCTTTTTTCTTTTTCTTGTCCGTTCCCAAGAGTAACCCTAGGCTTTATTGTTTTTTTTTTGCTTTTTATTTTGGAAAATTATAATCTTGTATTAAAACTCATATTAAAAACTGAATAAATGAAATGTATTGCCAGAATTTTTTGTTAAATTACAATTATAAAATTGGCTTATTATATTAAATAATTTATTAAAATATTGTTAACTATAATTACATATTTACGTAAATCGCAATAAAAAATAAATCAAAATATAAAGTGACAAGATAAATAAAAATTGAAAGAAAACCCAAAGACAAATATAGTAATGCACAATGAATTTTGCTACTTACTTTATTGATTTTGCTACTTACTAGATACATTATTTTGTAAGTAACTTTTTGTAATATTCTTTTACCATTAAATATTGTTTAAGTTTTAACTAAGATTAGGAGGTATTTGATAAAAATTGAATAAATCTGAATGAGCTGAATCTGAATCTGAATGAGTTGAATCTGAATCTAAATGAAAAAAGATATTTGATAATTGACATGTCTGAAATATTTAAATGACAAAATTTTATTATTTTACCCCTCTGAAAAAATTTAAAATTGTTATAAATTTATTTAATATTAATTAATATAATAGTTAACGATTCAGCCATTCAGACCAAAACAAATGCACTGACCAATTCAATCTTTTAAATTCAGCTCCATTCAGCTCTAAACAAACAGACCCTTAGGGGGTGTTTGATAAAAATTGAATGAATCTGAATCTGAATGAGCTGAATCTGAATGAAAAAAATTATTTGATAACTGACATATCTTAAAGATCTGAATGACATATTTTTAATATTTTACCCCTCTGAAAAAATTCAAAATTGTTGTAAATTTATTTAATAGTACATAATATAATAGTTAATATTTTATTATTATTATTTTTATTTGTTTTACTTCATTCAGCCAACCATTCAGCCATTCAGACCAAAAATTCGGACTTAACCATTCAGCCAACGCATCTGACCGATTCAACCATTCAGACGATTTTTTTTCAAAACAAACGCACTTAATGATTCAGCCATTCAGATCCATTAAGTTCTAAACAAACAGGCCCTTAGTCTCACATAAAAGTGAAATGAGTCCCATTTTCATGGGGAAAATTATCAACATCAAATCACTTATTATAAACTTAAGCACTTTTATGCATATTTTTGGTGCATAAAATTATTGCATGCTTTTGAGGACTGAGTATTACAAATAAAATCAACATCTAATTGATTTAAATATTTGAATTGAATTCCATGCACACTTTACATATCTAATTGAATAGTATGAATGTGTACGTCTTTAATAAAAATTTAAAAATTTGAGAATTGTTATTAGTATTTAACAATAAGAATATATCTATTGCATCTATTATTATATTCTTACATAATTAATACTAGTATTTTACAATTGTTATAGTTATTTGTATTAAAAATAAATAATTTTGAATTTAAAAATTTTTCAAATTAATTTTAAAAGTCAAAATATATTTCTAATTTTGGAGCGGATGAAACAAATATTAAGAATGTATTAATTCCAACTTTCTTTTTGGTTATGTTTTACCAAATTTCAACACTATAACAACACTAACTCATATGATAAGGTTTTCGCCCAGTTTTTAGTATTTTGTACACTAAAATTGCATGTCTTGGACCAAAAAATAGACCCAACATTTAGGGAGGTGGTTTTTTAATTTTATATTTTTACATGTCTATCACATGATGATACAGTGAGTCTTATTTTTATATGAAAAGAATTACGTGAAAATATAAAATTTTAAAAATTAAATATAGAGCAAGTTGTTAAATCAAGTTGCATAGGGAGTGGCTAACTGCTATTACGTACGCAAAATAAGTTTTGAAGCCGGGAAAAGGCATATGCCAAAATACTACTTGTATGTTCCTACGTTACACAATATCACAAATATTTGAGCCACATAAATTTAAGATATAGTACTATATATGGTATAATAAACCTCAGCCCCATACTACTTTATCACCCTTTTTATCTACTCAGCCACTGCCACGTGGCACCCCAACAATAACTGCTCATCTTCTTTCATTCTAGTCTTTTAGTGCCCCATCACCATGCCCAAAAACAGTTAGTTAAGGAGTCTTTTGCTTTCTTGCTTGCTTCTTCTTCTTCTTCTTCTTCTCCATTTCTTTCACATATGGAGACTGCTGGTATCACATGCTGTGCGCGTGGGGCTCTTCTTCCTAGTGTTGCTTCTCAACAATATTCCACTACTGCTCTAGCCTCCCCTCGCTCCATTTCTGCCACCTCAAGGGTAAAAATAATGAAGAAAAAGTTGATTAATTCCCATCACATGCACAACATTTTTTGTACTTTTAATTCTGTCTTCTTTTGGTAATAGTATTAAAGATTTATGAAAGAAGAAAATATATAAAGATGGGGTATGTATGTGAAAACTGAATTGCATTGCAGAGTCTGAAATCAAGCTCACTATTTGGGGAATCATTAAGGATCATGCCAAGATCATCTCTTAAGGTTTCAAAGACAAAGAACTCTGCCCTTGTCACTAAATGTGAAATTGGTGATAGTCTGGTAAGTACTTCTTCCTGGAAGGGAGTGTTATACATATATATACATATATAATACATTGATCTCAATTTGAGGGAAGTGGTCAATTGACCAATATAATATTGACACGCAGGCGGGAGTTAATCTCTCTGCCTGTCAGCACTGTATTGGTCAATTAACCAACTTACTATGAAATTACCGGATCCCAATTTGAGCATTATTTGAAAACCATTATTATGTTTGTGGCACAAGTTTTAAGAAAATCATGACACCGAAAAGAATAATATGTATTACTTAATATAGCAACATTTTCTAAATTAGTCTATAGCACATAGAAGTATAATCTTATAAAAAAACACATGAATTATATATAGGATCGATGAGGATTCCTTTCATTATAACTTTACGTAGTTCTTCCCATACACATTTAACGACAAAATAATGTAGGCACACCTATTAGATAGGAAGGATGTATTGTCATTAAATATAATTTTCTGTGGCTAAATGTGTATTGGGGGGAAAATATAATTAATGAAGAGGATTGGAGTCGGATAATTTCAAGTATGTTGAAATCAAAGATTGGATTGGAGTGAGTTATAAGGTTAAAGGGGTAGAAATGAAGTACTTAGGTGAGTTTGTGATGGGTGCAGGAAGAGTTCCTTTCAAAATCAACCGAGGATAAGGGGTTGATCAGATTAATGATGTGCATGGGAGAAGCAATTCGGACAATTGCCTTTAAAGTGAGAACAGCTTCTTGTGGAGGAACAGCGTGCGTAAACTCTTTTGGAGATGAGCAGCTTGCTGTTGATATGCTTGCTGACAAGCTCCTATTTGAGGTGGTCTAAACTTAATTCAACTCATTTTCTGCCTTTTATAATATAAGCCAGATGTTTAATTATCTTTTGATTTCTTAATGAAGTGATTTTTAAATGTGTAAATTAATGAGCAGATAGTTTTTATTTGCCCTTGTATATAAAAATGCTGCTTCTGATATCTCTTGGAATCCATTCCCACATTTTCCCTAAAAAGGCATGGTTAAAACTTGTATTTGCTCAAATATTTGAATGAATTACAATTGAAGCCTAAATAAAATATCATAACCAAATATATTAAATAAAAAAGATTAGTTTTCTTTGTATAAATATGATTGTTGAACAATGCACATTTGTTTTAATTTTTAGGCCTTGACTTACTCACACTTCTGCAAATATGCTTGCTCCGAAGAAGTCCCTGAGCTCCAAGATATGGGAGGCCCTGTTGAAGGTTCGAGACTACTAAATTGAAAGTTCATTGTCCATAAAACATTAAAAGGCTGCTAATGGATCAATTTGGTTATTACTCCACAAAATATAAACAGGAGGATTTAGTGTTGCATTTGATCCACTTGATGGTTCTAGCATCGTCGACACAAATTTCACTGTGGGAACCATCTTCGGAGTGTGGCCAGGAGATAAGCTAACTGGGATAACCGGAAGAGACCAAGTTGCTGCAGCCATGGGGATTTATGGGCCTCGAACAACGTATGTTATTGCTCTTAAGGACAGCCCTGGAACCCATGAGTTCCTCCTCCTTGATGAAGGTATCATCATTTCACACACAAGCATCAAATTTTGATATTGCATAGTATGCAACAAAAGGATACCTATTTATCACAATTCACATGTATATAGACAGTTTGTATCTTTGTAAGTATTTTTTTCTCATTGGTCAGGAAAATGGCAACATGTTAAAGACACAACCGAGATTGGAGAAGGAAAGATGTTTTCTCCCGGAAATTTGAGAGCCACATTCGACAACCCTGATTATCAAAATGTAACTTTGTTCAATACTTCTTTTCGCTTCGGTCTATTTGTTTTATTCAAAATCATGTTTATGACTTTCTAATTGTCTAAAACAGCTCATCAACTACTATATCAAAGAGAAATACACATTGCGATACACTGGTGGCATGGTGCCCGATGTTAACCAGGTATGTATTTGCTCTATTAAGCATTTAGGAGATATAGTAATACACAAAAAAGATACTCCCAATATTCCACAAAAAGAGCCTCATATGCAAAATTTAAAAATATAAAGGTTGTATTTTTTTTCCCTGTGTTTACCCCTAAATTAATAAGATGTTAGTTTAGTAGTGGTGGTATAATAGTGAAATTTGATGACAAACTTGAATTTAGTAGCTCACAAATTTGTTTCTTCTAAAATTTGCAGATTATTGTGAAAGAGAAAGGTGTGTTTACAAATGTGCTATCCCCAACTACCAAAGCCAAGCTTAGACTACTATTTGAAGTGGCTCCTTTGGGACTCTTGATTGAGAAAGCCGGGGGATACAGTAGTGATGGCACGCAGTCTGTGCTAGACAAAGTGATTGTTAATCTTGATGATAGGACTCAAGTAGCTTATGGATCCAAGAACGAGATTATTCGATTTGAAGAAACACTATACGGGTCCTCCAGGCTTAAAGCTGGTGTGCCAGTTGGAGCTGCTGCTTAAGCTATGCTGATCATTGATCTATGCTATTTTCTTTCGTTCTAGAACAGCACTAAGGTACTTTCTGTCTCATACGAGTGAGTTATGTAGATTACAGAGAAAAAGTCAGCTTATAATGACAAGGTCAAGTTTGTTGTACGATGAAGGAGAGATCAAGTGGTCTTGGTGGTTGTATTTTGCTTGACATTTATTGTTGATCCCAAAACATATATTGATAAACTACAAAAAGAGGGTTCTTTGTTATACATTCACTTCAAGCCTCGTATTCGCAAGTATATGTTCAAAATGCACCTTAATTCTCTTATTATCAATGATAGCATGGCTATCTCCAGAAGTAATAATTATTGACTGAAGTAAAAAACATAACTTCGACATACAGCATTCACAAGGAAAATAGGCCAATTTGTGCCTATCAAGAAACATAAACTTGTAAAGAGTCTACTGAAACATCATAAATGTGCAAAAGTGTAAAACATGGAAATACGCCCTTAGACCTCTACTCACTTTGTCTAATTATCAAAATGCCAAAATTATGTTGGGCTTGAGTAAGTTTAGAAAGACTTGAGGGCATTTTTCTTGGAAGTGCTCTTTAATGTGAGGATGGTCTTGATTATCTTTCCTTATTTCAGAAGGTGTTTGAATGAATTGGTGTTACATTCTTTTTTTTTATCACATTAACTTAGTATCTCTTATTGGGGCCCATTATATGGGGAAGTGTTCTGGTTTGTGGAAGCTTTACCTTTGAGGGAGTTTTTCAGGAGTTTTAAGGGGGTGTTTCTTCAAAGGTTATGTTATTTGAGAAAGGGTATCTTTAGAATCTGTTTTTATCTAGACATTGTAGTAACAAAGAGTGGGGTTGGAAATACTATCCTTATAGGGTCTGCTGCTATTACATAATTACTTATTTGTTACTGAGATGGTGTTGCATGGTACTTCTCTTTGCCAGAAGACTTATGTTACCACCTCAATCTCACTTTGTTGGTGGTATGCGTATCTATTGGGCTATTGATTTGGTGTCATAATGAAGAAGCTCATGCCAAGAGTATGTAAGGAACCCAGCTGCTACACTACGATCTGTTACTCTACGATCAGTTAGAACTCTACGATAAATATTCATTAAGGGTATAATAGTCTGTGTAATAATTGAGTCGGTTAGATATCGTAGTGTTCATTTTATTGTGTATAAAAGAAACTATCTGTAATCAGTTAGGGAAGGAAATGAATTGTTCTTCCTCCTGAACTTCTCACTACTTCCTCTGAATTCTATCTCTTCCTCTCTCTAAATCTCTTCTTAGTCACAAATCTCCATAAATTGTGCTGAACTTAAGCTCAGTAAGGAATTTGATTATCCAAATCCTTACAAGTGGTATCAAAGCTTGCTACAATCAGTGGTTATGGCTACTAACAATCAGAGATTAACAAATTTAGAAACGAACCTTCAGGATTTGCAAATTCAATTGCAATCTTCAGTGGAGTCTCTGCAAAAAGGATTCGATGATAAGCTTGAGAAGCTAATGAAAGGAGTAGAAGCAATGTTGATAGCACAAGGTCAGAAGCAAGATAAGGGAAAGTCTGATAGTCACAATCAACAAACTCCTCCAAATCCAAATCTAAATCAACAAGGTTCTGGATCAATCCTTGGATCGTTTGAGGGAGGTAGTACACAGAACATTATAAATGAAGGTATATTCAGGAATATTAGATTTGAATTTCCTAAATTCCATGGATCTAACCCAAGGACCTGGATTAGGAAGTGCAATAAATTGTTTTCTTATCATAATGTTGCTGAAAATCAAAAAATATACCTAGCAACTATGCATCTCGAAGGAGAGGCTGAGTTGTGGCATTCTAGTTTTGTTGAAAATGGTGTTGACCTGACTTGAAATGGTTTAATTGATGAATTGCTTGCTAGATTTAGCCTTGAGACTAAGATGAATCCTATAGCTGAACTTAAAAAGTTGCAACAAACCACAACTGTAGATGAATATCGAACAAAGTTTGAAGAACTAAGAGGATGGGCACTGATAAAAATTCAAAGTTGAATGAAGAATTTTTTATTGATTGCTTTGTTGGTGGACTGGGGGAGGATATTCAGTTAGGTATCCAGGAGTTAGGGGTTACTACTCTTAAGGAGGCTATTCAATTGGCTAGAGTTGAAGAAGCTAAAGTGGAAGCATGGATCAGAAGAAGCAAAATTGTACTAAAATCTTCAATCATTAATAATTCCAGCAGCAGGAATGTAGTAATGAATTCTAGCTTGCAGAAAAGTGTCAGCAATAATGGAATGGAATTCTCTAGACCTAATGTGGGGGAAACTAAGGTTGCTTGGTCTGGAAATGAGCAAGGAAGAGTTCTACCAGTTAAGCATTTGACTAGAGATCAAATACTTGAGAAAAGGAGGAAGGGGCTATGTTTTTCCTGTAATGAGCCGTATGTTTTTGGTCATGTATGCAAACAGCCTCATTTGTTCACGAAAGTACCATCTGAGGAGGAGGAAATGTGCTTGGAAACTGAGGAACAGAAAAATTGTGTAACAGAAGTAGAGATGCAGGAAGAGCGAAAAAGACCATTATTGGAGGATCAAAAAGATGATGTACAAATAACATTACATGCTTTTATCTGGCCATAATGCTAACAATACCATCAGAGTACAAGGAACAGTGGGGGGCAGATCAGTTAGCATATTAATTGACAGTGGTAGCACTGGAAATTTCTTAGATCCTCACGCTGCTAAGAAATTGAGGGTTAAGCTAACAAATACTCCACCAGTGACGGTCTCAGTTGCAGATGGTTTTAAGGTGCAAAGTGAACAAGTGTGTTCAGAGTTCCAATGGCAGGTGCAGGGTAGAGATTACACTACAATGATGAGGATTCTGCCCTTGGGTGGTGTTGATGCTGTTCTAGGGGTTCAGTGGTTAAGAACAGTAAGTCCTGTAACTTTTGACTTCAATAAACTGTAGCTCCAATTTGTGCAAAATGGGAAGACAGTGCTGATGAAAGGGGAAGACATTAATGTCACTCCAACAATACAGTTAATGGAATCTAGTGAGTTCTAGAACCTGTTGCAAACAACATCTCATGGTTTTTTTGGAAGTTTATATGGAATATTGGAATGTAAAGAATGTCCACCCTCAAAACCTACCTGTCCAAAACTTAAAGAGATTTTGAAATCATTCTCTGATGTCTTTGAAGAACCTAAAGGTATTCCACCTGAAAGATCTCATGACCATCATGTTAATTTGCGGGAAGGTAGCAAACATATGAATTTGAGACCCTATAGATATCAATATGTACAGAAATCTGAAATTGAGAAAATAGTGACTGAGTTGCTGAAAAGTGGGGTTATTCAGAATAGTAACAGTCATTTTGCTTTTCCAGTTTTGTTAGTAAAGAAACATGATAATACGTGGAGAATGTGTATTGATTATAGAGCACTCAATGATGCTACTATTAAAGATAAATTTCTTATACCTGTAATAGATGAGTTGTTGGATGAACTGAATGGTTCAAGCTGGTTTTCAAAGTTGTATCTCAGGTCTGGTTAATGAACACTATTTTTGCCCCTTATTTGAGGAAGTTCATCTTAGTTTTTTTTGATGATATCCTAGTTTACAGTCCCACATATGAAACTCATTTACAGCATTTGGACATGACATTACAGTTGCTGAGGCAACATCAGTTATATGCCAAATTGTCCAAATGTATTTTTGATACACACCAAGTTCAGTATCTTGGTCATATCATTACACCTGAAGGAGTATCTACTGATCCTGCAAAGATAGAGTGTATGGTGCAGTGGCCAAAGCCTAAGAACCTTAAGGGTTTGAGGGGATTTCTGGGTCTCACAGGCTATTACAGGAAGTTCATTAGACAATATGGTTTAATAAGTAAACCACTGACTGATATGCTTAAAAAAAATCAGTTCCATTGGAGTGTTAAAGCTGAAGAGGGTTTTGTTAAGCTCAAAGGAGTTATGGTTTCTTCTCCAGTGTTGGCTTTGACTAATTTCAGCATTCTATTTTTATTAGAAACTGATGCTAGTGCTATTGGAATTGGAGCAGTATTAATGCAAAATGGAAGGCCTATCATTTTCTTAAGTAAGGCTATTGCTTTAAAACATTTAGGCTTATCAACTTATGAGAAGAAGTTGATGGGTGTCATTTATTCGGTGCAGAAATGGAGGCATTACTTAATGGGCAACAAGTTTATTATTAAAACAGATCACCAAAGTCTCAAATATCTGTTGGATCAGAGAATAACTACTACTAATCAACAGAAGTGGATCACAAGGTTAATGGGACTGGACTATGAAATCTGTTACAGGAAAGGAAAGGAAAGGAAAATTTCGCAGCTGATGGGTTGTCTAGGCAGCTTCATCATGGGTCTCAGGAAGGTATCAACAATGTCTCCCATTGTTTGGCTATTACTTCAGTTACTCCTACTTGGATTCAAGAGATAGCTCAGACTTGGGAAATTGATACTGAATTTCAGCAGGTGATAGCTCAACTTGCATTAGATCCTACTTCCTTGCCAGATTTTTTTTTGTTAATGGCAGACTTAAATACAAGGACAGATTAGTTATTGGTCATGTTCCAGCTGTGAAAACTAAGATTTTACACGAATTTCATACTTTTCCTGTGGGAGGTCACTCAGGAAGAAGATGGACTTTTGAAAGGATTTCAAAGTTTTTCTATTGGCCATCTTTGAGGAAGGATGTAATCTGTTTTGTTAAGGAATGTGACATCTGTCAACTGAGCAAACATGAAACTGTTGTGGTGTCAGGGCTGTTGCAACCACTTCCTATTCCTGATATTCCTTGGAAGGATATTGCTATGGACTTCATTGAAGGTTTACCTGCTTCTCATGGTTACAATTCCATCTTGGTAGTTATAGATAAACTCACTAAATATGCACATTTTCTGGTTTTAAAGCACCCTTTTACTGCCACTGATGTTGCTACCTTGTTCCTCAATCATATTCATAAGTTGCATGGGCTACCTAATTTTATAGTCTCAGATAGGGATAAAATTTTCATAGGATATTTCTGGCAATCCCTATTCAAATTCTTGGGTACTAAACTTCAACTTAGTACAACCTATCACCAACAAAGTGATGGTCAATCTGAAAGACTTAATCAGTGCTTGGTGGCTTATCTAAGATGTATGTGCAGTCAGAGACTTAAATCATGGAGTGAATGGCTATCGCTTGCTCAGTGGTGGTATAATACTCATTACCACAGTGTAACACAGTTGTGACGCCCCCAAAATAGGTATACATCACCCATTTTGAGTCTTCAATAACATGGTACAGAAACAACTACAACTTTATTAATACAACATAAAAACTGTGAGTTTAAATACAAATATTGCCATCTAGACAATATTCACACCCAAATAAGTCCTCATTACAATTATTGATACATTATTTTACAAAAATAGTGAGGACTACTAAACAACTTTCTAGAACCTTCATTCTATACCCCGACTAGTACTCGCTACATTTTCGCCTCCTGAGAAGAAAAATGGAACAAAAAGGAAAAGGATGAGCTTAACTAGCCCAGTAAAGAATATTATGACTAAGATAATATAGAACAAATTATCGTTAGTTTTCAACATGGAAAAATCTGATAAAATACAATAGAAGAGTTACGTAGAGAATGAAATCTACTATAATCTATGAATTTAAAAGTTTATCATCAATATTTTATCCCTGTAACCTCAATCAATATTCATCTTGAATCAAATATTTATCTTTGCACTACAGGACAAATATATTCATCAGTCAGTCATGTTCATCTCAACACATGTTCATCTTTGCACTACGGGCCAAAGATATTCATAAGAAAATCAATCATCTTTGCACTACAGGCCAAAGATATTCAATAATATCATCATTTAGGACTGAGGATGATGAAAAATATTTTAAAGAAAACGAATCCAGTGAAACAAAAGAATAAATTTTTAAGGATTCGTATTTCAAACAATCCAAGTTCAAAAATACTTCATAAATAATCGTAGTGAAGTAAAATTCAAGAATGATCAAAACATGGATACAATCAAAGCTAGTATCCATAATAGATATTTTGGACAAGAAACGAAAATTTAATTTTTTCCTGTGAATAGTGCCGTATTCGTGAATAGTGCCGTATACGTGAATAGTAACCCCGACACTAAAAGACAAGAATTTCACAAGAAAAATCTTACCAATATTCCGGCATAATGATATTAGAAGAAATAATATCATTTTTTTAAAAAAATAATATCACTTACCTCGAAAAGACAGTACTTCTGACTGGAATACTGGATATAGTGCTGAAGGGAACTTGCACCGTATAGCAACACTCAAAGTATTAAAATACTCACAAGAATACGCTCGATAATATAGAGAGAGAAAACTTTAGTTTCTGGTGTGATTTTTAATTCTAACCTAAACACCCTATTTATAGGAAAATGCTTAGAACACCAAAGCAGAAAATTTAATAAAATAATAATATATTTATCAAAATTTCCTACGCACACTAGATTTGCCCAAAAACATCAGTCACCATGTCGGCTCACCTCACCAAACTAAAAAAAAAACGTTTTTCTTATTAAAAATAATTAAAACTTCCAAAAATCAATTATTTCGGAACTTCAATAATTCATAATAAATAGTCCTTTTATCAAAAAAATTCGAATCTTATGTCTTTTCCATAGGAAATTCCATTATCTACAACTTTGCAGAAGAAAGTTTTTCCAAATTCCAAACAGAAATTGACCGAAATTCACAAATGGACGATTTTACAGGCTATAATCAAATTCCAGTCAATAAATGAGCCCACAGACATGGTTAACATGTTTTAAATAACTTTTGCAACAAAAATACTCTTCCTCCTCATATATTTATATATCCCATATTCATTGTAAAAATATCACCATTATTATATTATTAAAATATAATAATATATTTAAATGAATTGTTTTATCAGAAAAGATAAAATATCAATTTTTCAATAATTGTCACTTTAAAATTTTCTCCATCTATATCCACATAAAATGAATATTTTCCTTATCATGTAAATCAATAATTAATTATTCACAAATAATATTACAGAATCACAATATTGACAACCAGGCCGTTCCCAGGAAAGAGGGGGCTTTCCAATAAGGATTTCTCCTTACTGACGCGCAATTAGGTGACCAAACCTCTCCTTAGACAGAACTTTCTAGATATTGCCAATAATGTTATCTAATAATATTATTCAAATAATATGAATTATTAATCTGATAAAAGAAAATATTGTGTAATGACAATTATTGAAACAACAATAATATAAAATATCAACGTAGCAATTATTGAATCAATAAAATATTGAAAAGTAATTACTGTAACAATTATTGAGTAGTGCCTTCTTACGTAAGAATCAATAATTGGTGCAATACCGTGTGCTACTGTGTTTTAACCATCGAGTATTCCAACAGTATTAACAGTAACAACTACGCAGTTATTTATAACCAACTTATATTTGTCGTTTTCCTCATCCAATCGCTTTCCGTTATGGGACCCACACAAGGTTACGCCGTCGTACGAATATTCTCCGACAGTAAGAATATTCCACGACCAAACGAATATTCTCCGATAAAAATGAATATTTTATAACAACTTGCTTATTTGGAATATTTGCGCATTTTACCCATAACTAACCACATTAATCAAATCAACCCTTACTATTTCAAAGTATTAAATAGAGGAAATTTAATTTCATTTATAATAAGTTGGGGTCTTACAACAGTTAACTCCTTTCCAAGCCTTGTATGGGTATGCAGCTCCACATGTTTCTTATCATCAGTATGGTACTATTTCTGATCCTACAACTAGATTATTTTACCAGTCTAGAAACCAGTTGTTACAACTTCTGAAGAACAATCTCTCCCAAGCTCAATGTTGTATGAAGAATTATGTTGATGCCAATAGACAGGAAAGGGTCTTCAATGTGGGCGATTTGGTTTATTTGAAGGTTCTACCTTATAAACAACATTCTATGACACAATCTAAATATTCCAAGTTGGACTCCAAATACTATGGTCCCTTTCCAGTGCTGGACAAAATAGGCTCTGTTGCTTACAAATTATTACTGCCATCTGCTGTTAAAATAAACCCAGTGTTTCATGTGTCTTAATTGAAGAAGAAACTTGGTGTTTCTGCTCAAATTTCCCCAGTTCTGCCTCCAGTTGATGTTCATGGCCAGTTTGTTATTGAACCTCTTGTCGTGCTGGATCGGAGAATGGTTAAGAAATACAATGTAGCTGAGGTTGAAGTTTTGGTTCAATGGGCTAACACTCTACCTTCAGAGGCAACTTGGGAATTGTGGTCTGCTTTGCATGCTAAATTTCCTGATTTTATTCCTCGAGGACAAGTGATTTTTTAAGGGGTATGGATTGTAAGGAACCCAGCTGCTACACTACGATCAGCTACTTCTACGATCAGTTAGAACTCTATGATAAATATCCATTAAGGGTATAATAGTCTTTGTGTAATAATTGAGTCGGTTAGATATCGTAGTGTTCATTTTATTGTGTATAAAAGAAACTATCTGTAATCAGTTAGGGCAGGAAATGAATTGTTCTTCCTCCTGAACTTCTCTCTACTTCCTCTGAATTCTATCTATTCCTCTCTCTAAATCTCTTCTTAGTCACAAATCTCCATAAATTGAGCTGAACTTAAGCTCAGTAAGGAATTTGATTATCCAAATCCTTACAGAATAAGCCAAGTATAAGCCTAGTACAATTTGATATTCAAGCACATGGAGTTTATTCTTCTAAGTTCTGATGTCTCACATTGTTATTTGAAAGATGCGCCATTGTGGCCTCAATCCAAATCTTTTGGATCTGCCACATTTGTATTTCTTTGGGTTTTAACAAATATTTTTTGCTGATCAAAAAAAACAAACAAACATTATTTTAGTTGAAGAGAGAAACCCCCAATAGATATTGCAAGTAATTCACAGATTTTGTTTGCTAAAAAGCTACCAGCAGCAAACAAGAAACAGATAAAAATGGTTTGGGCATTTTTTCATGATTATAGGCTTTAATTTTGCCACTACACAGTTTATGGTGTGATTTATTATTGGTTAGTCTGGTCTGCCTAAAACCACAAAAGATCAACTTGAGTAATCTTGGCCCTCCTCAAGCCCCAAAAGATCATGACGATTGGATAGCTTAATAGATTATATAGGCTCAGTATACTTAGAGGTTTTGGAAAAACCCAGTGTCCCAAAGACAGAAATCCTAACTTTGGACCGACTCGATTGCTGGCTCACTCCTTATATTTCATATTTGGCCGACGGAACCCTACCCTCGGACCGAATTCTAGCCAGGCAAGTCAAGCATCGAAGCTCGAACTTCGTCCTCATTGATGGAGATCTCTACCAAAGAGCCTTTAGCTCTCCACTGCTCAAATGCTTGACTCCTTCAGAAGCAGACTACACACTTCGAGAAGTTCACGAAGGGATCTGTGGGGATCACATGGGAGCAAAGTCACTGGCACATAAAATTCTGAGGCAAGGGTATTACTGGCCGACTATCTACACAGAAGCTAAGGAATTCGTCAGAAGGTGCCCCAAATGTCAGCTGAACAGCAACATTCCACATCAACCTCCAGAAGAATTATACTCGGTTCTATCCCCAATTCCCTTTGCTGTATGGGGAATTGACATCCTAGGTCCTCTACCAAAAGCTAAGGGACAGGTCAGTTTCGTGATCGTGGCCATCAATTATATGACCAAGTGGGTCGAGGCCAAGCCATTGCAAAGGATAACCGAGCAGGAGTGTTTAAAGTTTGCCAAAGAAGGAATAGTCTACCGGTTCGGCATCCCGATGGCAATAGTCTCAGACAACGGCAGACAGTTCGTCGGGTCAAAATTCGAGGGCTTTCTGAAAGATATAGGGATCCAACACCGAAAGACTTCGGTTGCCCATCCTCAATCGAACGGTCAGGTGGAAGTAACCAATCGAACCCTACTCAACGGGATAAAACGTAGGCTGGAAGAATTAAAGGGTCGGTGGCCCGAAGAGCTATTATCCGTTTTATGGTCGTACCGAACTACCCCACGAACTACAACGGGGGATTCTCCATTCAGACTGACATATGGGACCGATGCTCTAATTCCCGTCGAGATCGGATCACCCACCCTTCGGGTCAGCCAATATAAAGAATTATACAATGATGATGGCTTGAGAACAAATCTGGATCTGCTAGATGAAGTTCGGGATTCGGCTGTGATGAGGTTGGCAATCTATCAGCAGCGGACAGCCAGACACTATAATCAGAAGGTGAAGTCTAGGAGGTTTGCAGTAGGAGATCTAGTCCTCCGGGAGTCGGAGGCTTCAACCCCCCAGAACACTGGCAAGTTAATGCCTAACTGGGAGGGTCCTTATGAAGTGATAGGAGTGCCGAAACCCGGAACATACCGGCTTCGAGCAATGAACGGTTCGGAGGTAACGAATACATGGCATGCTGGAAGACTTAGAAAATTTTACCAGTAATAGTTGTGTTATTCTTACTTTTGTCTATGCAACCGATTCAATTTAAATGATATAAATGAAAGTTCTTATTCTTGGCAATGTTTAACTTCATCTATATTCATATGTTTCATTACTACTCGAACAGACATGCTTCGGGCAATATCTGATCAAGAGGTTCGGGAAGACACCACTGATCGATATAAATCCCGAACTTAACTGACCGAGAGTTCAATACATCCTCAAAGAACAGATCTCGGCTACTATCCGATCAAGAGGTTCAGAAAGATACCACTGATCGAGATAAGTCCCGAGTATAACTGTCGGACCCTTCAATATCAGATAAACTCTAAGGGCAATCCGATTAGAAGGTTCGCGCATGAACATAACTGATCGAGATTAGTTCTAAGTAAAACTGATAACAAACATTCATGGGCCAAAAGAGTATATTTCATTTATACTTATAAAATTTTTACAACCCGATCGCTTACGAGTAGGGCAACAGTACAAAAAAAAAAAATATATGGTGTATATATCTATTCTGAAGGAGGATCGTCTTCGGCTTCGGACTCATCATCAGAAGAATCAAGGATGGAGGCGTCGAGCCCGGCAGCAGTCAGTTTTGTCTTAGCCTTCTCCCGATAAGTTTCATATCCTTCCCCAAATTGGGCTAGGACCTTATCGTTCAGAGCGTCAGATTCTTCATATTCGGCAATTGCTTGCTGTGGGGCCTCGGCGACTTTCTCAGAAAATGTATCGACAGTAGCATTCAAGGTGTTGTTCTCCTTAATCAGGAACATCATCTTGCTGTTCATCTCAGAATATTTGTCGGTAATCTGGTCGATAGCATTCTCCCGATCCTTGATCTTCTGAAGCATCTGATCCTTTTCGGCCAGAAGCGAGCCCTTCTACTGCTCCAACTCCTTGACCCTCTCCTCGGCCAGGACCGCCCGAATTTGTGTTTCAACGAGGGCCTCCTGCTCTTTCTTTAGCTCAGACTGCAGCCCCGACACGTCAGCCTCAAGCAGCTCAATCTCCGTCCCCAGATGAATCTCTTGCTTTGTAGATCTAGCAAGGGGCGGAATGGCTCTGGCTAGGATGGCGTTGGCCTACAACAAGCATGTACATCAATACAAGAGATAAGAGTTATAATTACTAGCAGTGATTATAACACCAAAGAAAAGAAATACCTGAGTCTGAGCTCGAATGAAGGCCACTAAGAATTGCTCCGAGGAATACCCTTTAAATCGCTCGTCGTCACCGGGAAGCTTGAAGTGCTCGAAGAGGGAGAAAGGGAATACTTCCGACGGGCTCTTAGGCCAGCAGGTTGTCGGCGAGCCTTCGGAGGAGCTGGGCCCGGAGGGAGGAGTGGCAGCATGTGCCGGGCCTGACGCCACCATCTGATCGGCAGGACGATCGAGATCATCCGACACTCGAGGCCTCTTTGGACGAGGTTCGGCAGGAACATCCTCAGCTTCCCCCGAATCCTCGATGACCTCGGTCGGAGGAGGTGGTGGTAGAGACGGCCTCGGCGCAGGAGGTGGAGGAACTTTTGCAGGCGCCTTGATGGCCGGTTTGGAGGGCTTCTTGGATTTCTTCATTAAAGCCGCCTTCTCCGCGCGGCTCATCTTCAGCGCCCCTTTATTTGCCTTCGGGGGTTCGGGCCCCGACGTGGACCCCAGTGACAGCTCGTTGATCGGGACTGTATCCTCCTCAACAGCCTCGTCGATCACGGGGGGTCGGATGAACCCCGAAGTGATGGTAGCTGGGGCAAAGGAATCGGCGACGCCCTCGGGCTTGAAAATGGTCACTGGACGAAGAAAAAAAAAAAAGAGCAAAGGGGTTAGGGCATGTGGTACTTAGCGAAAAAGAAGATATAATATAAAAGAAAAGAAGATACTCACAGCCGTGTTTGTACAACCAGGTGTCGTCCATCAGAATCCCCACATTCCACTCGGCTTTCTTCCACCGGGCGTAGAACGTTCTGAAGGCCTCAGCCCGACCAGTCGGAAACTTTGAAATTTTGGCCGCCTGGTCGGCTGGGTGAGCCCAGGATGGAAGGAGTTGGAGGTCGGACCCTTTGGCATAGAACCACTGTTCATGCCACCCCTTATTGCTGGAAGGGGTCTTGATCGGGACTGTTCGGTTGGGGCGTTTGGTTAGTTGCCTAAGCCCTGGCTCTTTCGACCCTCCAAGGGTGAACAGAGCAAAAAAGAGGTCGCGCCCAGGAGTGAGGCCCACCTCTTGACAGACGGCGATGAAAGAAATCAGCTGGATATACGAGTTCGGCACGAGTTGTGCGAACCCGATCCCCACAAAGTTAAGAAATGAGGAGATGAAGTCATGCAGCGGGAACCGAACCCCGTACCTCAAGACGTATAGGGGAACGGCCACCCATTCACCCTCGGGCCTCCAGAACATCTTCTCTCCCGGCCGAGGGATCCTGAGTTGATACTCTTCAGGAATCTTGAAGAGAGTTCGGATGTCAGAAATTTGGGATGGTGTGAGGGTGGAGCGAGTATGGAGGTGAGAGAACTCTTCAGGAGAGCGGTAGGCATCTCGAATCTTGAATTCAGCATCCCCTGAACTAGGAAGGTCCAGAGGAGCGGTGTCAGAGGAGGCCTCCGGCAGTATGACCTCCAGGAGGTCGCCGGCGGTGACGCTGGTAGGCTCAGAAATGGGGATGATGCTGGAATCGGCCATTTTTTGTGCGAAGTGAGGGAAACAAGGAGTTTAGAGGAAGGAATGAGCAAAAATAACACTCAAACGCTGAAAGAGATGAGGAAAATGGTGAATACGAGGGAACGGAATTTCGCCGGAAATCGCCTTGCCGGAAAATTTGAAATTATAGGATTTGGGGAAGAAGAATCAGTAAAGGTGATAATGAAGGGGACGTGGGGTTTTTATAAGTTGTACGGCACGGAGCCCCAGGGCGGCTAATAAATGTTGAGGTGGGTCCAGGCGTTAAAAGGCGTGCAACGTTTAAAATATCTATAACAGACCGTTGGACTTTCCTAGATGTCTCATCATTAGTTGTCGTGACCTTTCAAGTCTCTAGTCATAAATATATTATGACCAGAGACTGGGGGGCAATGTTCGGGAGCGTTTTACCGACCTCCATCTGGGCCGAAGGCTTTCTGGCAGAAGGGTTTGATAGGCCGATAGGATGAAGCCCATGAAGGTGTTATAGGTGTTCGGGTCGGCATATGAGTCCTTTGGGGTGAGGGCCGAACCCATTCTTGTGATGATGAGAGGTCGGGCCTTCGAGTCCTTTGGGCCGAAGCCCAGACCAGATAGTAGGATCGTTTGGGCCTGCACAGTGGGCTCTCCTGCGTGCAGAGTCCGGGTGCCTATTCATACACGGTAACTCCAAAGGTAGTGGTGGGATTGGATTCTACTTGCACCTTTTAAGGAGATTGTGTTGGACCCAAGTTATGGTAACTACCATACACTAGGAGTCCTAATCCGACTGGGAGAAGGATTCTAAGGTGGTGAGCTCTATAAATACAAGGCCTAGGTTAACATTATGAGGTAATACCTACTTTTGAGCACTAAACATTTAGCCTCCATTGTTTACCCTTGTAACGGCCTGTACTCATTCTCACACCGGAGCTATCCCCCGGCGGCACAAGCCGTCAAGCTTCTGTGTGATCTGTTACTGTGCAGGTTCTAGCGCGTGGATTCTGTGATTGGACGCGCCGGCGAAACTTGGCGTTAACATTTAGCATGTGTTAATCGCATGCATGGCTGTTATCTATTGTCACCTACCTAGCACAAGAACATTCTGTCAAATACTATAAAGACCCTCTATAAAGCTAGCTGCAGGGTTTAATACTTCAATCAAATATCTAACCAAGGGAAAGGCAAATACATAACATTAAGTTCTTAGTATGTACTTGTAATTACATATGTTCTTTTATTTCATTTTCATATAAGATTGCTCTAATAAATAATCTCTCTTTCTTTCTTTTTTCATTTTTAGTTAAATTGAAGTAAAACAAGGTGAACTAGAGTTAGATTTATATGCAATTATTAGGGCTACCTGTAAGCCTTTGCTTGGTGGGTGCATGTGATAGTGAAAGTGATGAAAAATATCAAGAACCAGGTACAACAAATGAATCAATATCTCCTCTGTTTAAAGTTATTTTTTCTTCCCTTAGATAAAAGCTAAAACTAAAACCTACTTTTAGCAGTGGGCAACTTTTCCATTAAATTGACACTAGCAAAAACTTGTCCATGTATAGGTAATTTTTTGTTGTTTTTTTTTTTTTTACTTTAGTGCTAATAAAAAATTAGTCCATTTTCTTTTACTGCCAACACAAAAATACTTAGATTACAATGAAGAGCAGTTAGATGTATTCCTCTTCTATTACCTGCCTATATTCAGACAAGGATTCTATACCAACTGCAAAAAACATTACCCCCTCGGCCTTGAGCATAAATTTTTTAGTAGTATGGTGCAGCATATGGAACATTTGGAAGAAGCTAGCTCGGCCGAATCCCAGGCCTTCTCTTCCACATTTGAGAATGTTAATTATAATAGGCAAGAGAGGAAGAAAGGCATACCATGGACAGAGGAGGAGCACAGGTGAATTATCTTTTTAAATATGTAGTTTGGCTTGGGGCCGGGATGCTTCTTGTTTAAATCTAATAGAACTGTTTTAGTTGATAAGAAAAAAATGAGTAAAAGAGCCTTAATGAAATGCTATTGTTTTTACTATCTGCTCACCTTAGCAATGCCTTTTACCCAGAACTATTAGTTGGTACTTAGTGTTCTTGATATCACTTGATTGGTGATTTAACCACAGGTTGTTTCTGATGGGGCTTCAAAAGTACGGTAAAGGGGACTGGAGAAACATTTCCAGGAATTATGTAATCACCAGGACACCAACTCAAGTGGCTAGCCATGCTCACAAATACTACATAAGACAGCTTTCAAAAGGGAAAGATAAGATGAAGCCTAGAACAGTCAATCACACTCCATCGAATAATTGCAATTTCCATCATATCCAAAGTCTACTTTGATTCCAACGCTATTGAGTAGCACATTCATGGCATATATATTCACATGAGGTTGTAGTTGTAGTATATTATATGGAGAATATATGAGTTCATGAACAAGGCAGGATAGTTTGTATTTGCTTTCGGGTCAATGATTATGTATTTGTACTAATGTTATGTGATTATCTGCAAAGCTGTGACATGGTTTGGTTGTTGTAATTAAGTCATGTATTAAGTACTAAACGTTTAATTACTTTGAATGTTCTGGCTTTTGGTAAAGTTTAGCAGATGCTTTAGACTTTGAACCACTTAAATCTCTCTTCTTTACTGTTACTGTTGTGTGCGTGTGTGATCCAATCTTAACAGAGGCCATATGTATATTCAACATCTTGTACTGTATATTCCCTTGTATGCTTAAAAAGTGCTCTAGTTTTCTTTCTAGATGTACATGCACATAAAATCAAATATAGAGAGATTAGAACAGGAGAAAAAGAGGGAAGGAAGAGAACTGAAGCACATAATAATGTAGAAGATATTTTTTGAAAAGGCCAAATAGGATAGGCTCCATGGGTCAATCACTACCCCAATTATGAGCCAAATTTTGTCCGCAGCACTAAAATCAAACGCATGTAGCACTTGCTTTTTTTCTGAATGACAGATAGTGGTGTAATGTAAGCTACATTTACAAATAAAGTTGGTGAATAGAAGGAAGAATAAAAAACATGTCAATACAATTAGCAAAAAAGTAATTTACTAGCTACTTGGCTATTCAAACACACCCTCTCAAGTATCAATCAAGTTACTCTCAGGCTATGTTTGGATTGCAGATGGTGGGAATGCAATAATTTATTCTCATGTGTTGGGATTGACTCATACTTCTGCGGGCTCGACGAATGACAACTATGACAGGGTAGTTGGGAGCTCTCCGGTGAGCGAGCGGCTGTCCAGCTTGCTGGTGAGCTAGCGGAAGTTGCAAGGATTAGCGCCCCCTGTATGCCAAGCGCAAAGTGCAATTGGGCTTGGAAATATATTAGTAGCCCGATCTTGAGTTTTACTAATATATTGGCCTCATGGGTTTGAATTCATGTTATAACAGCTAGGTTTTTTCTAGTTATTATAAAAATATTGTTTAGTGTGTGGATCATTATAGAGTGTATAAGACATCTAATGAATACATCACATAAGCAGGACTAACCAAATTGGTGAATCTGGGTATATCGCGTGTTCTTACTTTTCCGTATTTAATATAATATACGTGTGATTGGAATATTATTCGTTCTTAAATTCTAACATCATGGAATGAAAAAATTGTGTTTGGTTGTTCTATTGGAATGAAATAATCCATTTCCATTCTTGCCATTTATGAATTTTATTTTTTGAGAGAGGGTATAAAATAACTCATTTTCAGGTGGAATGGAATGAATCATTCCACTCTCCATTCCATTATATAAATATTCTCTATTTCATTCTTTCAATCCAAGGTTTGACAACTTACATGTCTAATGGGTTGTAAAAGTGCACTTTTATGGCTTATCGATAAGCGATAAGACCTTTATTTTATTACAACAAACTATTACAATAAAAATAGGAAAAGGAAAAATAAGGTAAATTGAAACTTTGACCAACTTACCGATGCACACTTCTATGATGATTTGTTCTTAGGCATAAACAAATGAAAATGAGTGTTCAAGTTTTTATTAAACCAAGAGTAATGCTACTATCACATAAAACTGCTCACAAACACTCGCATACATATTGATTTGATTTGCACGTGGACCATACTAATATGCATGTTAGCAGTATGTGATAATAGACTTATCATTAAACTAAAGCCATAAAAAGGCAATCAGCAAATCACTCACTCCTTTCTTTACCCCTACAAGCCATGTCATTTGCTGATTCATTCGGCACTGGGATGCTATTCTGATTGCTTTGCATCCTTTGTGCAGGCGGCAGTGTTAAATATTTTTGTGTCGAATTGGGCCAACTTGAGTGAAATTAATCACCAAATATCACTTTGTGGTACTTAGCTGCTGAGTATGCATTCCAATAATATGGCATCTTTTGCTTTATTATTCTTCTAACAGGGATGATATAAAAACACAAAAAATACTTTATAATCGCGCCAGGTAGGGGTCGAACCTACGACTTTCTGCTTAGGAAACAGACGCTCTATCCACTGAGCTACAGGCGCTTTAGTCAACTATATTTCACAATAATGTATTCATTCTATACAAACATTTTGTAGACTAAACTATTGTCAACAGGAAAAGGAGTAGGGAATCTTTTACAGGTTATGCAGAAGAAAATAAATGGTTTTTTTGAGAAAGAACACGAGGCGAGGGGAGGAGAGGGGAGGGATGACTTTAAAAATTATCTTTTAGAGTTCTGCTAAGAGTTTTTTTTTTTACTAAACAAATACTAATACACAAGGTTAAAAAACGAGTTATATTTTTGTATTAACCAACACTACAACACATGCAAAGCACGGGTTTTTTATTTTTTGCGATACACACACCCCTCACACACTTCTTACTGTTATCAAAAGATCTCATGGGTACCATGTATGGGCGTGCAATAGTTAAATACTGACCTGAATCGAATAGATATTGAAATTGGCCAAATTTTGATATCGATACCGGTACTGATTGGACCGGTATACCGGTTTGGTACTGATTTTTATCGAAAATTAATATTATTATTATTATTATTATTATAGAAAATTGGTATATACCGGTTCGGTTCGGTAATACCAAACTATAAAAATATCATACCGAAATTGGTACTAAAAAACCAGTATATACTGATTTTTTGTACCGAAACCGAACCGATTCTTTTTATACCAAACCGGCCGATTCGATCTGGTCCGAAAAATCAGAAAATCGGAAAGCTTTGCAGAGTCCTAGTATCATGAGGCAAGTTATACCTGTAAGACCCCAACTTTTTTGAATAAAAATAAATTTTCTATAAATATCATTTTTGAATATTATGGAATAAATTTGATATAATGTTATAATTGTGGGTAATATTTATAAATTTTGCAAAATACGCAAGTTGTTATATAATATTCGATTGGTCTGAGAATATTCATTTTAACAGGAAATATTCGTACGACGGCATAATCATTGGTGAACCCTACAACAGAATTATTGTCGGATTGAGAAAACGACAAAAATATTTTATTGAAAATAACGACGGAAGTTTTATCATTAATACTGTTGAACTACTCGGTAGTAAAAGTACAGTAATACGCGTGGTTGCATAGTAGCACACTGTATTGATTATTGATACTTACGTGAGAAGTCATTCAGTTTTATTCAATTATTGTCGATATTTTATATATTATTAAATCAATAATTGAGATGACAGAATTATTAATATTATTATTTACAATATTAACGATGCCTAGAAATTCTGTCAATGAGAGGTTTGGTCACCTAATTGCGCGCCAATAGGGAGAAATTCTTATTGGAATGTCCCCTCTTTCCTGGGAATGACCTGGTCGATTAATAGTGTGAATAATAATAATAATAATGAAGTTTTATTTTATTAGTATTATTAATATAATAAAACAGAAAAGCTTTTTATATAAAACAGAATACTTTTATAAAGTTATTCGTTTTATTAGATTAATAGTAAAATCTTTTTATATAAAACAGAATACTTTTATAAAGTAAAAGTTATTCGTTTTATTAGGCTAATAGTAAAATCTTTTTATATAAAACAGAATACTTTTATAAAGTTATTCGTTTTATTAGACAATAATTAGAATATATTATATTTTATTATGCATAGTATTTGCATAGTGCCTACATAGTATTTGCATAGTAAAATCTTTTTAAAAGTTATTCGTTTTATTAGATTATAAATAGAATATATTATATTTTATTATAAACCAATATGGACTGTCCATTTAAAGTAAATCGACATGGACCGTTCATAGATTGGTTACTATTCAATCCATTCTTCTATAAATAGAAGCTCATTCCTTCATTATTTCTTACGGATTCACTAAAACTCTAGAGAGAGAAACTGTAGAGAGAATTATTCTTCTATAATCTTGAGCGTACTTCTTTAGCGTTTAAGAAAGCTTTGAGCGTAGTACAAGTTTCTTCAAATATATCCTCGTCCTACCGTCGGAGTATTTTTCTTTATAAGGTAAGAGATATTATTTTTTCATATTCATGAAGAGAACTTCTGTTATTCCATTCTTTATTATTCTGTTGGAATAACCTGTATACGCGGTCTACCCTATACTTGGTGAAATTCTTCGGTTATTCTATTATTTATTATTTTGCTGGAATAACCTGTCTATGCGAAGTACCGCATACATGGTGAAATTCTGTTGTTATTCCATTCTTTATTATTCTGTTGGAATATCTTGTCTGTGCGTTTTACGCCGGACCTGATTTTGTCTTTATTATTCTGTTGGAATATTCTGTCTGTGTATTTTACGCCGGACCTGGTTCCGTTATTTATTATTATGTTGGAATAACCTGTCTATGCGAAGTACCGCATGTATGGTGATTTTTGTTGTTATTTCATTCTTTATTATTCTGTTGGCATATCCTGTCAGTGCGTATTACGCCTGACCTAGTTCCGTTATTTATTCTGTTGAAATAACATGTCTATGTGAAGTACCGCATGCATGATAATTTCTTTTGTTATTCCATTCTTTATTATACTCAGTTGGTTAAAGTTTTGACTTATATACTCCATGAAATTAGTGAAATATCCTTGATATTTGTGGTTCATCCAATATCTTTTCATGAAAATATTCTTCTGGGCATTCTTAAATTTTACTCTACAAAAAAGTATCATGTTGACAATTTGGATGTTATTAGTTCCTGAATAAATTAATTCTTGAACTTGTTTTATTGAATTCTTATATCATTGTCATCATCCTCAAATTTATATTTTGTTGAAAGTCATTTGTTGCCTTTAGTGCATAGATGGACTTGGTATAATTATGACCAGAAATTATTCGGTGTAATCATGACCGTAATGTTACAAATGATGTGGTAAAAGTTCTCATTGTCCCGTAGTGCATTGATGGGCAGTTGTTGGCATGATCATGACCATTGATGAATACACGAATATCCTTGGCCCGTAGTTCATGGATAATTTGTGGTTATGATACTAATGAATATCTTTGGCCGTAGTGCATGGATGATGTGAATTATTTATTAAGTTAAGTCCCAACGATAAAAGTGATGAAAAAATTTTTAAATCATAAAAGATAGTATATTTTATTCTCTACTTGACTCTCTTTAGATTGCGTGTTCCGCTGTAGTTAAACTTGATGTCTATTGTATTTTATCAGTTTAACATTGTTAAAGACTAATGATAATTTATTCTGCATTATCTTAGTCATAATATTTCTTACTGGGCTAGTTGAGCTTACCCTTTCTTTCACTGTTCTCTTCAGAAAATGAGAACGTAGCCCGGACTAGTCGGGGAACGGAGTGACGGTCCAGATGATAGTATTAGTAGTCCTCGCTATTCTGTTAAATAGTGTGATAATAAATGTAATGAAGACTTATTCTGAGAGTGGATATTGTCTAGAAGACAATATTTATATTAAAACTCACAACTTTCTTGTTGTTTTATTAAAGATTGTATTTGTATTCTGTACCATGTATTTAGCGACTCAGAGTAAGTGATGTATACCTATTTTGGGGGTGTCACAATACTGGTGGGCCAAATGCAATGTGTTGTTTTGCTATAACTTTTGTGTTCATTGCAATTCAAATTCGTCACATAATTGTGGAATATAGAAATAATATATATGTGGATTAATTTGCCAAAATTGCTTTGCCATTTACATTACTAGTTATTGTTTGTTCTTAGGTTTTGGTTGAGACTCAAATTTAACTGTTAATAAAATACTTTTTAGAGCTTCCTGATTTATTTTATTAACTATTATCAAAATATTTTTTAAACCTAGAATTTAATTAAAATCTGAATTCTCAACAATTTTAGAGTAACTTATTATTTTATAATAATTTTATTTTTTATAAAAATCTTTTATTAATATTGATTCTCATAAGCCTAAATTAAAACACCTACTGATGATATATCATATAACAAATTATTCTCCTCCTATTTTTATTTTATTAACTACAACTACCAAAACACTTTTTAAATAAAAAATTTAGCTAGAATCAAAACATTGAAAAACTTTAGAATAACTTATTATTTTATTATTTTGGAGCAATTTAAATTAATATTTATAACATAAACGGTAAAATTATTATAATATAACATATAAAGAGATTAACTTATAAAGAAATATAATAGTGTTTTATGAGTGCTTAGTATTTTAATTTTTTTTAAGAATACAAAACACATGTTTATTTTATAAATAAAATTATTTTTAATATTTTAAAAAATTACAAAACACATGATTCGTATAGAAAAAATTGAATTCCACAAATTAACTTACTATTGGTATTAGAATGATTATAATATTTGTTTAAAAATTAAATAAATAAAAACCAAATATTTCATAATCATCAAATATAAAATGAATAAAAAATAAAAAATTATGTTGTTTGAAAAATAAACCCGTGCTTCGCACTTGATTTTTTGTCTTTGGTATGGATTTAGAATTTAACTATAACTAAAACACTTTTTAAAATCTCCCTAAATTTATTTTAAAACAATCTAAATAACTATTAATAAAATTCAAACTTAATAGGACTCATTTATATATGTTTCATGAAGATTTTGGTTGTTTCTGTAATTGTCTTCCAATACCAAAAGAATATGATCATGACGTAACATTATAAAATTTTAATAATAATTAATAAAATAAATTAAATTATATGCAATTATTAAGTGAAGTTGTGACATTAATAATTAATAATTAATGTTAGATAACCAAATTTTTTTATTGTCCTACAAACTTTAATGTTAATTTATTATTCTACGATAAATTTATTTTATAGTTCTTTAATTACTTAGTCATATAAAGTAATAAATTTTAACTTTAAAAATATGTTTAGAATTTTATTTTACTCAACTTTAGACAAAAAAATAAAAATAATTATGATTAAACTTTAGTTCATATAAAAAAATATTATAATTACATAATAATTAATATATTAATTAATATTAGAAATAATTATGACTTATATATTGTGATTAAACTTTAGTTCATACATAAACCACACAGTTGCACAATAATTATTGAAATAAATAATCCTCCTAAAAATGTAAATTCATTTTCTGTCACTATAAATGACATCTTTTAGCATTGAATTATTATTATTTATTGGAGAACTATTGTGATATAGAATTCTGCCGACTGCCATACTTTTATCAGTTCACTATTTCCCTTTTAAAAGTGTTATTACCAAAAGTTCATCCAATGGCAATCCAAACTTTTTTTTCTGCTGACATAAAAAGTTAATTTGATTTACCTCAGATTACACAGAGGAGTCAGGCCCTTATTCCATCTCCTCTCTATAATAAGAGAAAAGGCACATACATACATCTTCATCAACTGCAAAAACCATAGCCTCCCCAATCAAAATCACCTACCTTTAAGCTTTTTTTAATGTCTCCTTTTCTCTTTCTAATTCTTCTATCATTTGGGTTCATTCATGACCAAAATACAGAACTACTCTCCCAATATCTCTGATTCTTCAGCCATTTTTATTTTCCAAGAACAATTTACTTGTTTTCTTGGTTCCTTTGCTGGCTCAGCCTCAAAGGAACAAGAAGGAGAAATTTTCCCACTTCCTATCTCTGATTTTTAAGAATCAATCTCTTTTCTCAACTGGGTTTTGATCAATTCCTTGACTTTGTCATTTCTTTTGAGTTTTAGACTGGTTTTGCTACCTAGGAAATAGAAGGGTGTTTTGGGACTTTTTTAAGCTTCATTACTCAAAATTCTCCAAGTAAACTTTCAGTTTCACAATTTTTATCTGGGATTTACTTAATTATTTGTTTGTCTCTATATCTCTCTTATTTCCTTGGTTATATGATTCACAGGGTTTATGGCTTATATTTGAGCAAGAAAGATCAGTTGCTATATTTTCAAGATTTTAAAAAGGTGGATTCTTTTTATTATTATTATTGATTCTTTCAATTTATGCTGTAAAGAATAAAGGGTATTTTGATTCCCAATAAACGGTTATAAATTTAATGCCCTCTTGGTGTTTGTAGATATGCTCACATTTATTATTGAATACAATCACTAAATATTGTAGCAAACTGAAGATTTGCATTGGTAAAAGGGGATTGGAACTTGGCAAATATGGAGACTTTGTATCCAGCTTCACACACTTTTAACTCAAATTGGTTGATGCAAGCGTGCAATAGCACAATCTGGACAAGTGAAGAGAACAAGAAGTTTGAGAGTGCTCTTGCATTTTTTGACAAGGAAACCCCGGATCGCTGGATAAAGGTGGCAGCTATGATCCCTGGGAAATCAGTGTTAGATGTGATAGAACAATACAAGGAATTGGTATCTGATATCAGTGATATAGAAGCTGGTCGGGTTCCACTTCCGGGATACCTGGCCTCCTCTTTTACATTTGAATTGGTGAAAAATCGCGAGTTTAATGCGTTTAGAAAGCGGCCTTTGGGGTGTATATCTTCTGATCAGGAGAAAAAGAAAGGTGTGCCTTGGACAGAAGATGAACACAGGTGAATTCTCTTCTTATCTTTGTGATTTGAAGCTAATAAAACTCTTTCGTTCCAAAATTATAGATACATTAACAAAACGACAACTATAAAGGAAAATTTGATTTATTTATTTTCCTAATGATAGCTAGAAAAATGTAGTTAGGGCGACATGATAGTACTCAATCTACCTAAGTATAAGTAATGATATGTTAGGATTCATGTCACTTTATGGTCTAAAATCATAAATGCATATTTAATTTTGGAATTTATGATATTATGTTTGGTAAAACTATGAACTTTAACTCCAAATTATTTTGTGTTTCATGCTTCCATAAACTTGCAAGACAAAAACTATGCAATTCCAATTTTTCTGCTCTTTTAAGTTGTTTTTTTTAAAATCAAACAAAGATGAGCCTTCAAGTGCATATTCGATTGAAAAGTATATTTAAGATTAGAATTGGAACTGTGAATCAAAGTTCATGACAATTTGTTTGTGTGATTATTTGACAAATTTGATTTTGTTAATATTAATGTTTTATAAATATTTCATTTTTGAATTTTCTCGAGATTGTTACTTTGTGTATTCTGTTCTTAGCAAAATGGTTGATTGGTGATTTAATCACAGGCGGTTTCTGATGGGGCTTCAAAAGCATGGTAAAGGGGACTGGAGGAACATTTCACGGAATTTTGTAATCACCAAGACTTCAACTCAAGTTGCAAGCCATGCTCAGAAATACTACTTAAGACAGCTTTCAGAAGGGAAAGAAAAGAGGAGGCCTAGCATCCATGACATCACAACGGTCCATCTGACAGATGCTACTCAATCGGACGATTGCGAATTTCCTTGGCAGTTTAAGTCTACAGTGATCCCACAGCCAGAAAAGTCCATTAACACACCCAAAATATTACTTGATTGGAACCACTCGGATGATGGATCAGTGATGCTGTTTAACTCGGCTCGCAATAATCCATTTATGGCATATAAGGGTGAGATTGCTTCACGCGGTCATAAATTGCAGAAGGGTGGTAGCCATGGAGCTGATATCGGACCTCTGAATTTAGGATTTCAGTTCCAGTCAACTAGATATCCAGTTTGGTGATAAGAGAGCAATAGTTGTGATGTTTAGTTGAAGACTAGAGAAATGGAATCAAGTTGTAGCTTTTAATGGTGAATGCTAGACTATTGGATTTGTATATATCTTTATGCTTGTTTGAGGATTTAAATGGTTCATATTATCAAAATATAAAAGCCAGAGCCTTTTCTTTTAACTACTGGAAATGATGGAGGAGTTTCACATTCCAGATAAAATTAAGGCCTAATGACCTACCATTAGATGCGGTGGCCTAATTCGAATGCTGGATGTTTTTTTTTTGTCATTAGCTCACTGACTGGTTCGTCACTCACAATAGTATTCTTAAATAATTGGACGGCTTACTTTTATTTTACATTTTGGACTGCAAGGTTCTCATACCGAACCGGTCATCGAACCGAAAAAGGTATCGGGTGGATGGTCGAACCGTTATTGACCTAATGACATCATTAATATATAAATATATATTATTAGTAATTAATAAAATTTTAAAGATCTCCTTTTTTATGAACTAAAACATAATAAAGTTGAGTTACAATATTATTAAAAGTGATTAATTTTAATATTAAAACTTTTTTGGTACAAAAAAAAATCAAGTCACTTAACCAGTTTTATGGGTCAATCGGTTTTTGACTAAATTAATAAAATCGAATTAAATCAGATCGAAAAACTGACCGATTTTATTTTTATCGGTTGTACCGGCGGTGCAGTCCGGGTTTAATAACACATTTGGAGTTCATGTAATAAATTTGGCAAGTTGCCTCCCCATCACTTATTCACCTTGTTGAGGCTGAGTCTGCATTCCAATAATTCAAGCATCCTATGCTTTATCCCAAAACCATAGATATCCATAATATTTTGTGGTTCGCATCATGGGCGGAAGCAGGATTTACTTCCGGTAGCAGAGGCGAATTTTAATTAATTTTTTTGATTAAATAAATAAGACTGATAAATCTAAAAATTACAAAACTTATAGATATTAACTAATAAATCTGAGGATATGAATCAACCATATTCTTGTTAATCAACTTTTAAACAAGTTCACATATTCCCAGAGTCGGCCCTGGGCCAGGTCTACCATGGCCCAAAGCTGAGGAGGGACCAATTTTTTTTTAAAATTATGTATATATGTGTATAAAAAATAAATTATAAAATATAATATAAAATAAATCAATAAATTAATATGAAGAATCAAAATAGACTCTTAGCCACAAAAAGAAGACAAAACCCTTCAACCCTCTCAGTTCATAACACAGTTTTTTTTTCGATGATTCTTTTCTTCTCCAACAAAGTTGTAAAATAAATCATCCACAGCTAGATCAGTGCCTTTCTTTGAAGGTAATTTTTTTTAAGATACATATAGAATCTAGATATATAAATTTTGTAAATTGTAATATATATTTTTGTTAACTTTTTCTTATTTATTATTTAATTCAACAGAAAACTTGGTTGAGATTCTTGTTCTTCGTTTTTAATTCAATGTTTACAATTCGGGGTACTCTTTTTTCTTCGTTTGGGATTTTGTCCCATTAGATTTTCCCCAAACAAATTTTTTAACGATGCCCCAAAGTGTTCTTACTTATCTTTTGTAAATTCTTATAATTTTAATAAAATTAATTAGTTGATAATTTATTTATTTTTTTGTTTAATTTATATAAAGGGTCACACTTGAAATTTTTTGCCCTGGGACTTACAAAACCCGGGACAGGCTCTGCATATTCCTTTCGCATTATAAAATTTAGACTCCTTTTTCACATTTATAATATATAAGTCTCAAGTTCATCAAGCCCCCAAAGATTCCCATCTTGAAATTTCAACAGGGTAAAATTTTACAAATTGAATCAACCGTTCCTTGTCAAATATTTGACAAAGATTTACTTGAAGACACGCCATACATGAGAGCACAAATTCAAATTTATATAACCATAATTTATATTTTATGCCCTTAACATATTTATTTTGATACATTTCTGTCCTCATTTTTTCTGTCCTCTTCTGTCCCACCACTTAAATTTTAACACCTAGTCTTTTACTTAATATTAATTAAGGTTGTGTTTGATAAACCTGGGAATTAAAATCTGAATGACTATGATGTCTTAATAAATTAGATCATCTGAATGGTTATGAGGTCTGAATCTAAAAAATTATTTGATAACTAAAACGTAATTTGTCTCTTAATGATACTATTTTACCATTTTAAAGGGTAAAATTTTATTTAATAATTTTAAATATTCAATTTAATAAAAATGAGATGCATAATATTGTTGAATATATTTATATATCAAAATATCAAAAAAATTTCATTAAGAGGCACCTTTTAATTATTAAGATTTTATTTTTTGTCTTACCAATTAAGAGGCATTCAGAGATAACAAAAAAAACAGCATCATGCCTCTTAGCAAATAAGAGGCAGTTCATTAAGAGGCAATTAGATGTAAATAAACAGCACCTAACTCTAAAAGTAAATAAAAAATTAAGTGTCAAAATTTAAATAGGGAGACACAAAAGAGACTGAGAATCAACTCTCAACCTATGATGTCCCTAACATAGTTCTGCCCCTAGTTGGAGTAATATTCTAGTGCTCACTTGTTGAATGATTAGTCTTGTATTGGGCAGGATCTATTTTATTACTACCTCCGTTCCTAAAAGATTGTTGTTTAAGGTTTTTGCACATGAATTAAGAAAGTATCATTTATATAATTTTTTTTAAATTCCATCACTACCCCTTTATGGGAAGTTGAAAACTATTAATACAAAGGACAATTTCTTGGGACAATGAGAAAAGGTAGGGGTAATACAAGAAAGTAAATAATTTATTCTCCTAGAAAATTATAAACGACAAATTTTTTGAAATAAATTTTACCTTCTAAAATGACAATCTTTTAGTAACGGAATGAGTATAATAAATTATGACAGAGTATAGCATTAGGCTTTGTAGATTCTTTAACAAGTCTATGGAAATATCATGGAGTTTTAATGTCAACCCAACTAACTCAACAATGGGTAAAAGGGACCAACTTTGTTAAGCATTGGACTTTAAATTGTAATCATTTTGATGGAAATATAGCATCTTGACTTTTTATTGACCCTTGGCAGATTAATGATATGAAAAATCATAAACAAGTTAATTTACTCAAAAGGTATAGTAAAAAGGCTTAAAAAGTGTGTGTGTTTTTTACATATTAATTAAACATGCTGCATTTGTTTCCTCAAGACATGTGTATGATTCGAAACCTACCTTTTGGTTCACTCTAATGTTGGTTCAAAAGAAAACAATTGCACGGAAGACATAAAATTTACGTGGTTCACTCGAATAGTTTTCACCATCTCAGAATTTTTTAATCCAATGTAAAATCGTCTAATTCATCCAAAAGTACAAAACTACCCCTCTAAATTTAGGTCATGTCGCTGCCCTGGACCCCGCCTAATTATTCATAACAAAAAATAAACAAAGTTTATGCTTGTGGGGTCCTGAGTAACTTTACAATCACTTCTGAATCAAATTCGGATCAAGCTACAAGAAAAACATTCAAAACAAAGAAAAACATAGATTTCTTTTTTTGCGTAATTTTGTAATTAAACAAAATGAAATGGAATAATATAATTAATTTGGTTTAATTACCTGAGTTTTGTGGAGTGGATACATCACTATCTCTTTAGTTGGCAGTCCACAAATGAATCATGCTTTTAATTACTGTGTTTTTATTCCTTTTAATTGCCATAGTGCATGGCTGCTGCTAGTGCCACCATTGTTGCTACTACTACCATCATGATCAAAAGCCTAATAGTGTCTGCCCACCCAAATATATCAATTCCATCTACAAGCCACACATTGGGCAATTAAATTTTCATGGCTACATGATCAACTTTATTTTATTTTACACATTTCTATTGAATAATAAAGCTACCAACTTTATACTAGCATTTTTTTTCCCTACTGATGCAACCTTTCTGCAAGTTGCATTAGAAAGCACTTTCAAGACAGTACTTTTTTGTCTAATTTTTATCAAACCTCTGAGGTGGAATTGGATCATATACATGGACCATGGTCATAAAGTCTCACACTCACACTTTGGTTTATCTTTTTCCTTTTTTTCTTTCTATTTTTTTTTAATTTCTCCTAAACGACATTTAGAACTTTTTTAAGTTTACATGACTAAATAATAATATAGAGCTTAATAGTTAAATAGATAATCTAGCCGACTCGTTATATATATGGTCCCTGATCGTGTTAGAAGCCTATGTCAGCATAATTAGGATTAAGCAAAAAACGGATAAAATCGAATAACATACCGAACCGATTTTTTAAACCAAAATATTTCGGTTATACCCGTTTTAATTTCTAATTTTCGGGTTATTGAAATTTGGTTAACCGAAAGACTGGGGTTGGGTTTGGTGGTGTTTCTGGCTGTGTATATGCATGCACGGACTTATGGTAGGGACTATGCGCACTGCTGTCATGGGGGTTTTCCCTTTACACCACATACAAGCAAGGCTAGGGTCCCTTCCCTTCCCTTACCCTCCAATTTTCTTTTAAGTCATGTCCCCTCCCCTTTCATTTCAGAGACTGTAAATACTGGAATTACTTTACTTCAAAGTTATCAAATAATGGTGACAATAATGTGTAGTGCTATTTTTTTCCTCCTTTTTTTTGGTAACTTTCCTTTTCTTTTCTTTCTTTCTTTTTTTTTTTGCTAATTTCCGCGAGCACACACCGAAGAATCGAAGTCTTGACCTCGTGAAGCAAGAGTTACCACTTGGTCAATCATTCATTGGATGTATAATGATGCATAGTGATTTATGTATGGGTAAAATCCCAGGTGAAAACAAGAATTCCATGTCTCTTTGAGGGTAAGATATGAAATCAAAATAGGTAAATGAAAATTTGAAAGTGAAGACCTTTGCAATCATTTTACTTCATATGTAAAAAACAGCAATAATAATTAACAAGTATCTAATTCTAAGTCGAGAAAATACTTCATGTTTTGATCATGTTAAACACCATATAACTAACGGGTAAAATACAAGGTTGACTTAGGGGTTTTTGAGTATTAAGCCTTTTTTTTTTGTCAACGTATTTTGAGCCTTTTCTATTAAAAAATTGGACTTCTTTAATCTCCAAACCTCCGACTTGAAATTTCGACCCAATGACCACCCAAACACAATGGGTTAGCTATTTTATTTTTACAAGAATTATAATTTATAACTGAACAAAGAATTTCTCCCAAATTAAAACAAAACCCCTCTTCTTAGATCTGCTATGTCTCAGTTTCTATTTCATTTAGTTCTTTCGATCTTCATCTTCTATGTTCACCGCCGTTCTCTTTTTTCCACAAAATCATTGCCTTAAACCAATGTCACAACACAACGATCTGTCGCCAAAATCTATCATCTCACATTGATGTCGCACCACAAGGTCTACTACTAGATAGAGGAAAATTACCACCGAAAACGGAGGAAGAAGGGAGGAGAGGATGGAGAGTGGACGGCGGCGTTGGTGTTTGACAACCGCGATGCCGAGTATGGCGGTGGGAGAAGGGAGGGAGGAATCGGAGATGATGGTATCAACAACGAGACCATCCGTTTTGAAGTTACTGCAGCTCTAACTCCCAAGCACTATTTGTTGCTTCTTTCATCTTTCCATTTTGCAAAAATATTTTCCTTGAGTTTTTGGGTCTGTTGGGTATTTTGCATTTTTATTCTTCTTTTGAGATCAGATTTAGAACTTGGGTGTTGAAGAGCTCTTAATCTAAGTCTCTGAGGCTTATTTTAATATTGATTTGATTTTGGGTGTGCCCAAAAATTTGTTTATGAAACTTTACTGCTGAGATGGACCAATCTGTTGAACGATCTCTAAATGTACACATGGGTTTTTGAGTTCAAGCTCCATTGATATGTCTATTTTGAATTCTTTTTGACATAGTTCTTTTTATTATTCATGTGTTTTTAGAGATACCCAGATGAAATCATTGCTAAATGTGTAATCTTTGTAAGAATTCTTGGTTTGTGCCCGTGTTTTGATGTGATTTTAGAATTATTAAGATGATATTCTTGTTAAACGTGCAGGCTTTTTGATATAATTCCTGGAATTTTGATGAAGATATGTGCTTATATTATTAATAATAATAATAATAATAATAGTAGTAGTAGTACTAATAATAATAATAACAATAATAATAATAATAATAATAATAATAATAATGTAATTTGGAGATCTGTTTTGTCTTTTAATTTGGGGATCTAATTATTTAGTTATAAATATTAATTCTTGCAAATTCATAAGTAGGTTGTGCATTTGGTCATTGGGCTAATTTTCCAAACTTAAGGTTCTAAGTTCAAATTTGTGCTGCAAAAGTCCAAATTTTTTAATAAAAATGGGTTCAATTTGCGTTGACCAAAAGAAAAGGGCTCAATACCCAAAAATTCCTAAAGTTCAGTGGTCGACTTTGCATTTTACCCTATAACTAACTAGTAGACATGTCTTTGACAGAATTTGGATCATCCCAACAAAACACATGGATCCCAAACCCAAATACTCTTCCACCAAATACTACCTAATAAGGTATACAAGTTCTCAAAAAAACAGGCCAATAGAGGGACAACCCCCCCTCCCCCACCCCCCCCCCCACCCCCCACCCCCACCCCCCACCCCCCACAAAATTAAGAAAACTAGTAAACAACCATACAATCTAAATAGTCAACATCTTTTTCTAGTACTAATTTGTTCACACTCATGATTAAATTCTTGGTTGTTTCTGCTGTTGACACTTGACTGTTGTTAATTTATGAAAACTCTTAATTTCGATTACTAACCGAATAATCCAATAACAAATTCGATTATCTTATAATTCTGGTAGTTGTTTGGATATTAAAAGCATTCAAATTTCAATTTCCAAAAATATGTTGGGGATGGCAAATATGGGCTATCACAGTCCATTCTGATATAATGGGGATTGGGCTAGGCTTGAGTCTCACAATTTTTTTAGGGTCCTTAACACTAATATACAACAATTAGAAAGTAATTACAAAAACAAAACATCCACAAAATAATTACAAAAATAACGCAACACAATATTACCTTGCTAAAATTAAGCATCATTAACTCCCTACACGTCAGTTACCGACTTTCATATTTTTAACTGACCGGTCCTAAATTCACGCTAATGAAGAAAAAACAACTTCAACAAGATCAACAACAACAGATCAACAGCAACTTCAACAACAACAACTCTGACGACAACAACTCTGAGAAACAACTTCAACAGAAACAACAACTTCAACAACAACTTGGAGATCAGAAAAAATAGAGCAACGACAGATCGGAGAAGACGAGATGCAACTCTGAGATCGGATAATAAAGGAGAAGATCAACAGCAACTTCAAGATCAACAACAACTTCAACAAGATTAACAACAACTTCAAGATCAGTAATCAACCTTTGTAACAACTTTGAGTTTAAAGTTTATATGCATATAGTTATCTCGTGGGTACTATATACTCGTATAATGGTTACCTTTCTTAAGTTTTTCGCTCTTTGATTGGTAACAAAGTCAGTATACTGATTGTTTTGATTTCAAAATGCATGTAAAAATATATTTTATATTCTGGTTACTAAGTACATATAAATTGGTTACTGTTTATTATTGATTTGGTTATTGTATAATGTTTATTTGGTTGCTGTATACTTTAAATATTTATTTCGTTACCCCGTGGTTACTATATACTCGTATATTGGTTACCTTTCTTAAGTTTTTCACTCTTTAATAGGTAACAAAGTCAGTATACTGACTGTTTTGATTTCAAAATGCATGTAAAAATATGTTTTATATTCTGGTTACTAAGTACATATAAATTGGTTACTGTTTATTATTGATTTGGTTACTGTATAATGTTTATTTGGTTGCTATATACTTTAAATGTTTATTTGGTTACCACGTGGTTACTATATACTCGTATATTGGTTATCTTTCTTAAGTTTTTCGCTCTTTAATTGGTAACAAAGTCAGTATACTGACTGTTTTGATTTCAAAATGCATGTAAAAATATGTTTTATATTCTGGTTACTAAGTACATATAAATTGGTTACTGTTTATTATTGATTTGGTTACTGTACAATGTTTATTTGGTTGCTGTATACTTTAAATATTTATTTGGTTACCCCGTGGTTACTATATACTCGTATATTGGTTATCTTTCTTAAGTTTTTTGCTCTTTGATTGGTCACAAAGTCAGTATACTGACTATTTTGATTGCAAAATTAATGTAAAAATATGTTTTATATTCTGGTTACTAAGAACATAGAAATTGGTTACTATTTATTATTGATTTGGTTACTGTATAATATTTATTTGGTTGCTGTATACTTTAAATGTATATTCTACTGATGTTTTTTATATTGATAGTTACTTATTAAATACGTTGGTTACCTTCCTGCAACTGTTGAATCTTTAAGTACATATTAATATTTTTTATATTGATATTTTTTATATTATTTGTTTTTGCTGTAAAATGCATGTCAAATATGTTTTATGTTATGGATACTAAGTAAATATATGTTGGTTACTGTCTAATCTGGATTTGGTTAGTATATAATGCCGACTTGTTTACTGTATAATATTACCATGGTTACTACATAATATTACTGTGTTTTATACTGATTTTTTTATATTGATGGTTACTGATTAACTACATTGGTTACCTTCATACACCGGTTAGTCTTTAATTTGTAGCAAAGTCATTACTGATTGTTTTGGTTGTAAAATGAATGTAAAAATATTTTTTATAATCTTGGCTACTAATTACATATATCTTAGTTACTGTATAATATGTATTTAGATACTGTAAGGTGTTTATTTGGTTACTCTATAATGTTATTGAGTTTTATAATTGTTTCTTTTATATTGGTGGTTACTTATTGACTACATTGGTTACCTTCATACAACTGTTAATCTGATTATATATATTGGTTGTTGTATACTATTTAATTGGTTACAGTATAATGTTTATTTGGTTGCAGTGACAATTTGATAATTTCTGTCAAGTTTGGAGGTTCAGATTTTGGCGTTTTCGAAGCCTAATTTCATTAGAAACGGGTTAACGATCAAAAATCACTGGCTTTGCTGGTGAACTGCATGGTTTTTTGGTCAAATTCTATCATTTAGGCCTTCAAATTTGTATATAAAAATTTGGTTTATTTTCTGGTTACTAAGATTATGTAATTTGGTTAATGTCTAATATTGATTTGGTTACTTTACAATGTTTATTCAGTTGTTAGACAATGGAGACTAACAGTAACCAATATAACAAATTTAATTGTTTACAGAAATATATAATTGTTTACTGTTAGTAACTATTAACCACGTGGTTGGTAACATTTTTGATGGTGTACATTAACCAAAATTGATGTTGATTAATATTTTAATTTTTGATTCCATCATGAGTTATCAATATAAAGTAAACATATACATTGAATAATTGGTAACTGTTATGAAATATTTTTATGTAACTTTGGTTACCCATCTAAAATAAAATTGTTACCTCTATATTCATATTTAGTTACCAACTGGCATGGATCATTTCCAAATAACTTTTATAACTACGTTATTTAAAAGTATCCATCAGCTAGATAAATGGGAACCCTCACATGTACATTAAGCACTTGATAATTGTTCTGATATAAGTTTTTAATTATTTGGTTACCAACAAAAACTAAAATGATTACCCTTATATGCAGGTTTGGTTACCAACTGCACCTCTTTAACTATTTTTATTTTAATATGAGATCTATAAGTGACCATCATATATATAAATGAGAACTCTTAATTGGAGTTTGTTATTCTATCATGATGACAGAGTATAAATAAAATATATACATTTAACACTTTATAACAGTCTTGATACAAGCTTATAATTATCTGGTTACTAACAAACTTGTAACTATCTATGATAATTATCTGGTTACTAACAAGCTTGTAGATAAATAGGACACTCACACATGTACATTTAACAATTGATGTTTATCCTGATACAAACTTGTAACTATCTGGTTACTAATAACAATAATCATAATGTAACATAATAAAACAGTAACCACATAATTATATGATAGTAACCAGAACAGGTTTTAGTGGTAACCAAAACAGAAACATCATGTAATGAAACTCAATTTAGACAATCCATGTATACTAAACAATTACATATTAACCAGAATAAAAAATAAAAGTAACTGAAATTCCACATTTAGGACACAATAATAGTAGCCAAACCATAAGGTAACAGTAACCAAAACATAATAAAGAAGTAACCAAATAGTTATATGAAAGTAACCAGAACATGTTTTAATGATAACCAAAATAGAAACAACCTGTATATCCAACCAAGTTTAGGCAACCCATGTATACTCTCACATGTACATTTAACCATAACTTTTCCAATGAATTTTCTAGAAGAGCATAACCCTTGTAGAATATATTTGAAGGAATTTATAAAAATAATACATCAATGTATACTAAGTAAATACATGGTTTATTATGACTTGGGTTTATTATTTATAAAAATAATACATCCACAAACTAATGATGGCTTAAACTTCTCCAACTGACTTGGGTTCAATTTCTTGGTAATAATGCTTGGGACTTCTATGTCACACCAATATATAACTTTTTCAGCGAATTTTCTGTTGCATTCCTCATAGTAAAGATCTCATAACTGCAAATAAACAAAATCAGATTTACACAGTAATTAGTAACCAGATATAAACAATATTTATAACATAAACAGTTACGTAGTGACCAACAAATAAAAGCATACTAACCAAAACATAATATAACAATTACACAGTAGCCAAAACAGACTATAACAAATAACCAACATCCCACATTGACTGCACAATAATAGTTATCATATCATAATATAACATTAATCGTATCATAATAAAGCAGTAACCAAAAAGTTATATTATATAATCTAATGGTGACCAAAATATAAACAACTTGTAGTATAAACCATTTTATGTAGTAAACAAACAGTTATATATAATATTAACCAAAACATAATTTAAAGGTCGCCAAAACAAAAACATGTATACCAAAAAATATACTAAAGAAGTAACCAAACAGTTATATGATAGTAACTAAATCATGTTTTAATGGTAACCAACACATAAACAACATGTATACCAAACCCAATTTAGTCAACCAATGTATACTAAGCAAATACATTGGAACTAAAACAACATATAAAAGTAAACAAAATCCCAATTGGGGAAAAAAATGGTATCTAAATCATAAGCCAACAAAAACAAAAAATATACTAATGAAGTAACCAAACAGTTATATGTTAGTGACCAAAATATATATTAATAGTAACCAATACATAAACAACATATAGACCAAATACAGTTTAGTCAACTCATATATACTAAACAAATACATGGTAACCAGAACAACAAAAAACAGTAACCAAAATCCCAACTCAAGGAAACAAAAATAGAATCCAAATCAGAAACTAACAATAACCAAAAACATAATAAAGAAGTAACCAAATATTTATATGATAATAACCAAAACATGTTTTAATGGTAACCAATACATAAACAACATATACACCAAAAATAGTTTAGTCAACCATGTATACTAAGCAAATACATGGTAACCATAACAACATAAAAAAGTAACCAAAATACCAAATCAAGGTAACAAAAATGGTATCTGAATCACAAGCTAAAAGTAACCAAAATATAATACAGAAGTAACCAAACAGTTATATGATAGTAACATTAACAAAATTTAAATTAGCACACCTTTAAAAAATTTTGGGTTGAAAATATCTTCTGCCTATGAACTTGAGCTTCTGTCTTAACTACAGGAACATCAAAATCAGAATCCAACTGCACAAACCCAAACAAATTTCTTCAAGTCCTTAATAGAATCACCCTCTGTGATTCTTTTCCTCTTTCCATCCTTCTTCCTTGTATCAACCATTTTATACAAAACATAAAAACAACACAAACCCAAACAATCAATACCCCATTCTGTTAGAAACATAGCGTATATATATGATCATATTGACAATTAATTAGTAGAATGAGAATTAACAGAAATTAGAAGCAGACCTTAGAGAGAGAAACCAGAATCCTTTTAGTTGTGAGAGAGTTGGATAGAGAAAATCACGTATTAGCCTGAAAACATAGCCTGAAAGTCACGTATTCAATTTTCTGTCAGAGTTGAGAGACTATGGTGTTGAGGCGGCGGTGGCGGAAGAGGACGACGACGAGTGGCTTCGAGAGGAGAGAGAGAAGTAGTAAGGGAAAGAAAGAGAAATAGTAAGGGCGTAGAGAGAGAGATCGAAGGAAGATGGAAACTAATTTACTATGTCAACCCATTAATATTAATCCCTTAATTTAAGGACTTTTAATTGTATTAGTATTGAAAATAAAAATGATAAAGTGTAGTATTTTTGTAATTATTTTATGAATGTATGATTTTTGTAATTATTTTCAAAAATGTACTAATATATGTAATTAATCCTTTTATTTATTAAAAGGTGAACTTGTGATTATAATTTGGATGGGCTGATACTTATGGGCTTTGTTCTGCTGGTTGATATAAACAAATTAAGAAGAAATTATTGGAGTAGTGAGTGTTGATAAAGACAAGCCCATGTTATGGCTTAGGAAATATAATACTACTATATAATAATTGTGTACTAAAATTCTAAATTCATGGCTAGAAATATATCATTTAAAATTAAAGAGTTGAGTTGTGTCGTCCAAGAATCGGTTGAAACTACTACGGGATAAATATCAATTAACTACCCTGAGGCCGAGGTGGTTTTCCACTTGACCAACTATGTTTTGAAAGCCAACATATAAACGCCTATAGTTTTAACGTTCATTGAAAGAAAAAAAAAACTTTTCATCTCAAAATTAGTATCTTTCTTTTTATTTTTCCATTTTTTTTAACGAATTAATTTTGATGAAGTTAAAATAGAAAGTCATTTTTCACTTCACCTTAAAACTATTAAGTGTTTGTGTCAATTTTATGTGAAAAATCCTATAAACCCTTTAAGTAGTTAATTAATATTTACCCTACTATTTGACAGTGGGGGTGGGGGAAAGATTAGCTTATTCACTTGAGCCATATTTGTTTGCAAAAAAATATGTTTGGTATTAGATTATTTATTTTAATTTAACACTATTTCAGGACTATTTAATCATTTAATTTAGTCTCATAAAGTCATTTGATAGCTTAAAATCGGGAGTCCCTCCTAAATAACCTTAAAATTATTAAAAAAAATTAGTCTATATGACTATTTAAAAGATTATTAATCTCCATGGAATAAAATAGTCTGAACTAATGTTAAATTAAAAAAAATAGCCTTAGAGTCTGGCATCTCTTTGCCATTGGAGCCACCCACATATAAGTGATAGTACTCCTATGAAAGCTTCCAATTGGCTTCATCAAACAGTATATCCTTCATCCCCTGGCCAAGTTTGGACCATTTGGAATCATAAAAATATAGTAATTATCCAGGATAATATATATATATATATATATATATATATATATATATATATATATATATATATATATATATATATATATGGGAAATGATTCGTGGAATACGTTAGTTATTAATTATGTTTCAATTAACGCTCATCCAGCCGTCCAAAATTGGAGTTAATGGCTGAGATAAACGCCCAGCCACTAGAGGGAGTAGCGGCCAGCAAATTTCTTTTATGCTGGCCGCTACTCCCTCGTGTTTTGACTGGCCGCTAGAGAGAGTAGCGGTCAGCCAGCATAAAAGAATTTGGCTTAATTACCGATTATCCTAATTATTCTCGTAAAATAAAATAAAATAATAAATAATTATAAGGATAATTATCTTTATACTTATCCTTATACTTATTAACAAAATAAGTATATATAAGAATAATTACTGATTATTATTTTATGATTTTTTATTATAAATAGGAAATAGTAATTGAGTTTATATATTTGATTAGGAATATAATATAAATTCAATCATTATTTTCTATTTATAATTAAAAATCATAAGATGATAATCAGTAATTATCCTTATACATAAGATTGAATTTATATATTTGAGTATTAATATAATATAAATTCAATCTTATGTATAAGAATAATTACTGATTATCATCTTATGATTTTTAATTATAAATAAAAAATAGTGATTGAATTTATATTATATTCCTACTCAAATATATAAACTCAATCACTATTTTCTATTTATAATTAAAAATCATAAAATAATAATCAGTAATTATTCTTATACATACTTATTTTGTTAATAAGTATAAGGATAAGTATAAAGATAATTACTGATTATCCTTATAATTATTTATTATTTTATTTTATTTTACGAGAATAATTAAGATAATCAGTAATTAAGCCAAATTCTTTTATGTTGGCCGCTACTCCCTCTAGCGGTTGGGCGCTCATCTCAGCCATTAACTCCAATTTTGGACGGCTGAATAAGCGTTAATTGAAACAGGGTTAATAGATAACGTATTCCACGAATTATTTTTCTATATATATATATATTAATTAAATGTTTGGGCCATTAATATATATATACTCAGCTGAATTCTTTCTATTTTTGAATATATTTAGTCAAATATATTAAATGAATGAACTAGCTCAAAATTTGTAAATTTCAAATGTGGGGTCAAATTGGACGTTAGATATTAAATGAACACACTGACCTGAAGAAATAAAGTGATATCATGTCAACATGTATATCACACGCCACTCACCTAAAATTGGAAGGGAAAAAATGTTTGGGCTATTGCTTGAATAATCATGGAGGGAGGGGACGAGGTACACATTTCTCTTGAATATGGTTACTATGACGTTAATTTTATGATAAATTAATTGTTTGATCAATATAATATTGACATTCAGAGAGAGATTATCTCCTGTCTACATGTCGACAATGTATTGGTCAATTAACCAAAGTGAGTTATTATGAAGTTAACTATGATAAATTGGTCATGTGACTAATATAATACTGACACACAGAAAAAAAAATCATCTCCCGCCTACTTGTCGATACTGTATTGGTCAATTGACCAAAATTAAATTCATGTTAATCACTCTCATTTCTCTTTGATCTGGGTCAGAAAAGAAATTATTGAATACAAAGATAACATCATGATATATTTGACCACACATAATAACAGAAAAATGTACGGGTGATAAATTATTTAATACAACGGTGGTATTATGTCAACATGATGTTGACCTGACCCGTATAAAAATTAAGAAGACAAAATGTGTGGGCCAAATCATGAGGGTATAGAACACATGAATTGTGAACTACATATATTTCTCTAATTGGATCCACATTATGATAAACAGAACTAGTACAAGTCAGCTTGTGACTACAAGCTGTCTGTGCAACTGCATATACATTACAAATTCAAACAAACTTATTACATGTCAAAAATCCAAACTGAGATCAGAACCAAAGGGAAAACTTCTCTTATCAAGATACAGAAACCTAGTAAACAGGATTCCAGTAAAAAAAACAAAAAGATATATACAGATTTTTGAAGTAACAAGTTTAAAGGGATAACAGTATCTGGAAAATCTGTTTGTCCAGCTAGGGAGTAATATGCGAGTATATGGGACGGCTGTTCAGTTCTTACAGACTCTCCATTGGCATCAGCACAAAAATCTCGTCTGGCAGAAATCAATTCAATATTCCAGAACGGGCGAGCCATGGCTAAGAGATCACTATTTAGCTGGGGATGCTCTATATCCTTGCACCCACAGGTACCTCAGAGAAGTTAGCTGCAACACAGCAGTAGCCAGAGCACTTTCACTGAAGTAACAGCCCCTCATTTCAAGCTTTTGCAGGCGAGGGCAGCCTCTAGAGAATAACAGAAGTCCTGCATCCGACTCCCCAACATAACCCAGAAACATCCATCTCACATTCAAGCTGTACTGCCCTATAAAACCAAGACCTATATCTGTCAAGCCCCCAGGTCGAAGATACATAGCAAACCTTCTAAGCTTTTAAGGCAACCTCTTAATAGAGCTCGAACTCCATTGTCAAGCGGTAAATCTGTTATACTTTCTTCTTGATCAAGTAAGACCAATCGAAAATCACAAAGATTTTTCAAAAATGTGCCCATGTATTCTAAAGACGCATTTGTGATATCAGACACATATACAGCGAAGTATTCTAATTCAAGACAGCCTACTGCCAAAGCTACCAATCCTCTTTGCGAAACTACACCTTCCTCATCTTCCATTTCCTGTTCATCAGCACCTCTCTCAATCCTAAGCCTCCTCAATTTCTTGCAACAACGACCAAGTACTCCCAATCCTCTATCACCAATAACGTTCCTTGTCTGTTCAAAAGAAAATAAAGAAATAGCACTAGTTAATCAAGTCATTTCATTGTTTCATTAAATCTGTTGAGGTTTCTTTATATCTTTCAAAGAATCCCCACATATTGGTATTCTACATGCTTAAACATTATCTGAACTCGATATAAATCTGCCTAAATAATAGCTTCTAATATTTAAATTTGATGATCGAGTGATATAAAGATCTAAATCAAAAGGCCCGCAAAATTTATGATTTCCTTTAGAATTAGCCATAGATGTAAGAAGTTAAAGTGTGAAAGATACTTGTAAGGAACCAGAACCAGAGTAACATATTCTACTGACTAAAGTAAAACGGTATATTTGTACAGAATCCAAACAAAAGAATGAATAGAACCCTACCAAATTTTCTCTCCTTTTTCTTAGTTTTTTTAAAAAAATGTATGCCTGTTTGTGAGACGGGGGAGGGAGAAGAAACAGCCAAGCTCATTATATAGCCCTCATTTATCCATTAAAAAAACAAAAAGTTATATACAATATGAATAATCAAAATGGTTCTGTGATTTTACCTCAAGAATTTCCAAGTTGGAGTGGACACCTCGGAATCAAGAGACAATGGTCCTCAGTGTCAAGAAGGGCATAGAGAAGATCCAGCTTTTTTAGTCGGGATGCAAAAGGAAATACAATGGGCAATTCATGCTTCCCCATGTAAGTTAGGCCCAAGAGGCATAATTTTGGAGGAACTGGTACAACAGAATACTTTTCTGGTTGATCGGTGAAGGAACCTCCACCAAACTCTTCTAGTGCAGTGGCAGCTCAGAAGAAACAAACAAGGTTCAAAATTTCACAATCGCTAATTTTGTCCGAGACTAAAGAGCTACAATTTTTGGCTATGAGTTCAAGGTCGGGGAAGCTGACTTCAGAGAGCTCAGTCATGTAAAAGTTCAGCGTTTCAAGAACTGTGTTGTGCAAAGCAAGCTCATGCAGCCATTCACCATCATTCTCAATGATATAGCTCTCTTCCAAATACAAGGTTCTTATATTCCTAAAGCGTATAACAAGAATTAGAAGTTTAAAACATATGGCGATAGATAGAACACACATAAACATACACGATATTGATGTTAGAAAAAAAAAATCTCCCTCAATAAGAATATCTACAAATTAAACATTAAGAACCAGCTTCAACTCCACATGGTGACTTCACTAGTTAGTTTTGTATGCATACTTCCCTTTCTTAAGAACTTGCGAGATATTTCAAAATTCCTCAACAATTACACTGGACTTTCAAGTAACAAAGACAGATGAGCTTGTTTTACTCGGTTTACATAATTTGACATCCAAGAACCCTGAATCTCAAGTCCAAAGCACAACCTTCATAGAATAAAATGGTTTACTATGACTTTATCTCCCGAATATAAACACAATAACGAGAGAGATATGACCATATCCCTTTTATTAAACTTATTGAGTTTGAGCACATAAACCAATACATTTGAGGATGAAAATGAAAATTTTGTCATAAGCAAGCATATTTTATGCTTCTGTAAGTTTTCATACAAGCTCCAAAACTTTTTCCCTTTTATTAGGAAGGGAGCGAGAGCAGATGTGTCAACTTCAACAGGTAAAGGTTCAAAGAATAGCTTATATGATGTGTGGTTGACAATGTGCATTATGCAAGATATCTAATAGAAGAAAATGGTAAATCATCAAGACATGAAGACAGTCTTCTCAAAATTATATAAAAGCTAGAAAGGAGAAAAACTTATTGTGTGAATCTGCAATTACACATTTCATATTTCCTCATTGATGTCGTAGGGGTAAATTGGTTATAGACTCTTTGTCCTCATTTGCGCTTGGTCACAGTTCTTACTGAGAACCCACTTATTGCTGCCACTGCCAAGAACTGGACTTCTTAATATAAAGATACAACCAGAGCTATGGATGTTGAGAAATGTATCACATGCACTTAGTCAACATGCATCTCGTCACCGTGAAAAAACTATTACAAGGGGATAAAAAAATAACAAGGAAGAAATTAAGAAGCTTCTTAGGAATTGATTAAAAAGTTACAAATATATGCATAATTATAGAAATTTTCATCAAGAAAAGGTAAATAAAATAACACAAACAACCAAAAAAATACAACCAAATTTCAGAAGGGGAAAAAAGTTATAAAAAAAATAGATTTTTTTGACATGGAAGTCAGTATATCAAATCAGCGCAAGTTTCTATAAGCAATAAATGAGGGTATACCTGCAAGAACGAGTAATATGTAGAAGCCCATCCGTAGAAAACCCAGAGCACTTGGAGCGTGCGACCACGCGACTGGGCAATAACTTGGAGATCCGAATCCCTAACAATCATCCGCCGAAAATGGAGGGACTTCAAGCAAACAAAAGACCCAGAAAATTCCTCCACCCAAGGAGTCACATAACCTCCCCAATCATCCGGTATCAAATTAAACATGGCGGCGCGTGGTTTCCCCTTCAGCTTAATCGATTCTATGTGCTTAAACCTCCGCAGGAGCTGCTTGGGCGTGGAGGTGTAGCAGAACGCGATTGTGATGTGCTTTCGGGTGAGCGCGTCAAGCTCGTACCACCGCCAGCAGACCAGAGAGACGGATTCCCGGTCACGCGGATCGGTTATGTAAGGGATCACGCACTTGAAAATCACATCTGACATTCCGGTACTCATCCGATTGGCGCTCCGATCTTCCATATTTGAAGGAATTTTATTGAGAATCCGTGGTGGAATTCGAAAGGATTGAGAGAGAGAAAATACGAACCAATTGCTGGTTCAGCGATTGGGTTTTGAGAGAGAGAGAGTTGAACAAATGGTGGAGGTGGAGGTGGTATATTTTATATGAATGAAATAAGGGAGGAAGAAAATTGGAGGATTTAGGGAAATTGAGGGTCAGGATTGGAGGGAAAATGAGATCTGACGGTGAGAGTGGTAAAGAACAAAAGAAGAAAAAAAAAATAGTCTGCTCCACTTGTGCCGCAAACGTCAGAAAATAAAACAAATTTCACCAACTTTTTACTGTAGGTGTTTGTGGGTTTGTCTCTAGTCCTCCGACGGCGACATTGTTGCAGTGACGTTCTAAAGACTTTTTATTTTTTTACGTTTTTTTAGTACCTTTCAAAAAAATATATACAATTTATTTTAATCAAATTTTTTGTAAAAAATAATATTTTAAGTATAATTTAGATACATACAATTGAATTTCTATAAATTAATACTCTCTAAAATAATTTTTTTCTCAGTCCCGACTTGAGCTAATGGGATAAATTAATTATTTCGATAAAATAATAATTTTTAAAAAGACCCTTATATAAATATATAGTTACATCAAAATTATAAATTAATAATTCTTTTAAATTACACATATATCTATAGTAATTTTGTAAAATATGATTATATTCTCGTTTATTTTGCCTTGAAATTCAAATCTAATTGAATATCATCCTTAATTTTTTTCATTGCGTCCAAAAGTTCAAGTGTTGCATTCTCGAATTGTAATAAAACTTGTGAAGAGTTGTTGACTCTATATGTAAGACCTCGAATTTTATGAAATAAAAGTATTTAATTTTTTTATAATTATTATTTTATTTAGTAAATGGTTAAATTGATAAAATATTAAAGTTAAGGGTGATATATAAAAAAAATTTAAAGTAAGCAAGTTGTCATAAATAATCGGTGATAAAAGAACAATAATATGTGTGGTTGCACAGTAGCACACAGTATTATACAGTATCTCTGATTATTGATGCTTACTCAAGAAGTCACTCAGTTTTATTCAATTATTGTCACAGTAATTGTTGCATAGTATCTCACGTTATTAATTCAATTATTGTCACAATATTTTATATTAGTTGTAAGACCCCAACTTTTATGAATAAATATTTAATTTTCTCTAAATATTTTTTTTAGTAATAAAGTGTGGATTTGTTATAATATTATAGTTGTGGGTAATATTTATAAATTTTGCAAAGTAAGCAAGTTGTCATAAAATATTCGATTGGTCGGAAAATATTCTTTTTATCAGGGAATATTAGTACGACAACACAATCATTGGTAGACCCCACAACGGAATTACTGTCGGAGTTAGAAAATGACAGAAATAATTTTTTATAAAAATAACGACAAAAGTTTTGTCGTTAACTGTTGAAATACCCGGTAATAAAAGTACAGTAATACACGTGGTTGCATAATAGCACACGATATTGATTATTGATGCTTACGTGAGAAGTCACTCAGTTTTGTTCAATTATTGCCACAGTAATTACTGCATAGTATCTCACATAATTGATTCAATTATTGTCATAATATTTTATAATTGAGACGACAGAGTTATTTATATTATTATTTGAATTATTGAAGATGTCTAGAAAGTTCTGTCGAGGAAAGGAGTTTGGTCACCTAATTGCGCGCCAATGTGGAGAAATCCTTATCGAAAAGCCCCCTCTTTCCTGGGAATAATCTGGTTGTTAATATTGTGAGTTATAATATTACTGATGAATGTTATTAAAAATATGTTTTGTTAAGCCAAGTGAGTTGAGATAAATAAAGGGGATTTTTATGAAGTATTTGTTGTAAATTTAACTTATTATATGGACCCCCCCACTTATCTATTTTTCAAAACTGTTGATAAAAAGTTATCTCAATTTTATTATATATATATATATAATAAGTTTTATTTTTTATGAAAAATAGAATATATTATATTTTATTATGCATAGTATTTGCATAGTATCTGCATATTATTTACATAGTAAAAAATAAAATTATTCAGAGAATTCACCGAATTTTTACTGTGCGTCTGTGATATTTTTTTTCTAAATAGTATCCTTCCATTCTCCTATAAATAGGATGATCAGTTTAGAAATAAAAATCATACCAGAATTAGAGAATTCTTCTTCTATAATATTGAGCGTATTTATAGATTATAGTAGATTTCATTCTCTACGTAACTCTTCTATGAATTGTTAATTCCGCTGCGAATATTGATCTGAAACTTGTTGTCTATTATATTCTATCAGATTTTTCACTGTTGAGGACTAACGATAATTTGTTCTATATTATCTTATTCATAATGTTCTTTACTGGGCTAGTTGAGCTCATTCTTTTCCTTTTTGTTCCATTTTTCTTCTCAGGAGACGAGAATGTAGCGAGTTCTAGTCGGGGTATGGAATGATGGTTCTAGAAAGTCATTTTAGTAGTCCTCACCATTTTTATAAAATAATGTATCAATAATTATAATAAAGACTTATTTGAGTGTGGATATTGTCTAGAAGACAATATTTATATTTAAACTCACACTTTATGTGTTGTCGTATTTAGCACGATAATTGTTTTAATAAAGTTGTAGTGGTTTTTGTACCATATATTTGGCGACTCAGAATGGGTGATATATACCTATTTTGGGGGCATCACAGTATAATTAAGTTTGAATTTGTATTCTGTACCAAGTATTTGGCGACTCAAAATGGGTTATGTATACCTATTTTGTGGGCGTCACATTAGTAAATCAATAATTGAGATGACAAATTAATTCATATTATTATTTGTGTTATTCATAATTTCTAGAAAGTTCTGTCAAGAAAATGGGTTTGGTCACCTAATTGCACGCCAATAAGGAGAAATCCTTATCGAGAAGTCCACTCTTTTGTGAGAATGATCTGGTTGTTAATGTTATGAGTTATAATATTAATGATGAATAATTATTGAATGATTAAAGATGTGTTATATATATTTATTAGCGATAAATGATGAGATTTAATTTAATAGTTAGTCAAGACTAATTAAATAATTTGAACTAACTAAGAAAGCAAAAGTGTGTATAAAACACAAGAAAATAAAATTAAAAATCGAATTTGAGTTCGGAGTTGAATTTGAAGATGCGGACGAGATATTTTTGTTCGGAACGATAAAATTAGTAAAAATAGACTATAAACACAAAATTTGTCGGGGTTGATTTTTTGGATAAAAAGTCAGCAGTTGACTTTTTCAAAAAAGTCAAATTTCAAAAATTCAAAGATAAAATTATTGATAAAAATATTTCCATTGCGTTAGGATTATTAGTGTTAGTGAAAATCGATATTTATTTTGATAATAGTTAATTTTTGGATGTTAAATTGACCAAGAGGATAATTAATCGGATAAATGAGCAATTAATTGCTATTGGTAGGTTATGCAAGATTAATAATACTTGAAGGACTAAATTAAAAATAGAGGCAAAGGTGAAAGTACTAAACTGTAATAAGTTGAGCCCCTAAACGTGCAATTTTCGAAACTATATTTTTCTATAAATAGAAGCTCATTTCTTTTATCATTCTTACCAATTCACTAAGACTCACAAGGGCAACTATAAAGAGAAAAATTATAGAGAAAGAAGAAGAGTATTATACTACTTCACTATTGCAGTATCTAGTCTTCTATTAAGTTAAGGGGTATTATTTATTTCATATTCGCTTACGATATTATTTTTGGTATTCGTAAGGAATTTTATTTTCATTCAATATTTGTAAGGAATATTATTTCCGTTCGTTATTCGTAAGGAATATTATCTTCGTTCAATATTCGTATGAATATTATTTTCGTTCAACAGTTGTAAGAGATATTATTTTTGTTCAATATTCATAAGAAATAATATTTTCTTTCATTCTCTGTAGTATGTAAGTAATATTATTTCATTTCAGATTCCGAATTCTACACATATTTTGTTAAAGTATTGCTTCTATACTCCTTAAAATTAGTAGAATATCTTTGAAATTTGTGCTTCATCTAGTATCTTTTCACGAAAATATTATTATGAACATTCTTGATAATTTTTAATTATTTTATGTCGGGGTACTATTCCCGAATTACTATTCACAGGGGTACTATTCACTCAGGAACTATTCACCCGAAGTACTATTCATGACAAAAATTATTTTTTTGTCCAAATTATTTTTGATACAATATTATTCTTGAATTTTACTTCACAAAGCAGTATCATGTTGATAATTTGGATAATTATTAAATTCTAGATAAATTAAATTATAAATCTTTAAATCGATTATTGTCATAGTATCATCTGCATAATATGATATATTATTAAATCAATAATTTAGACGACAAAGTTATTCATATTATTAAATTGCAATATTTATAATGTCTAGAAGTTCTGGCAAGGAGAGGTTTGGTAATCTAATTGCGCGCCAATAAAGAGAAATCCTTATCGAAAAGTCCTCTCTTTCCTGGGAACGACCTGATTGTTAAATATTATGAGTTATAATATTAATGATGAATAAGTTCGTATTTGATTAAAGATGAAATTGATAGTTTCATTGTGTTGGGATTATTAGTGTTAGTGGAAATTGACATCTATTCCGATGATAATTGATGTCTAGGGGTTATATTGATAAATCGGGTAATTAATCGGATAAATGAGCAATTAATTGCTACTAATTCATATGTTTATATAACGATTTATTCACATGTGTGTACTATTGAATCACATTCTTGTACTATTAGGGGAGTTGGTGCAAGATTGATAATACTTCCATGACTAAGTTAAAAATGAAGGTATAGATGGAGGTACTATACTGTAATTCGTATTTTTACATGATTATAACTATTGATTCACATGATTTAACTATTGACTCACATGATTTACTATTAGGGGAGGTGGTGCAAGTTTGATAATATTTGCAGGACTAAATTAAAAATAAAAGAAAAGTTGAAGGTATTGTACTGTAATATTTCGAGCCCCAAAATGTGCAATTATAGAAACAATATTTTCCTATAAATAGAAGCTCATTCTTCCTTCATTTCTCACCAATTCACTAAAGCTATAGAGCAATTATTATAGAGAGAAATTATAGAGAAAAAGAAGACGAGAAGTCTGCTACCTCTCTATTCCAGTATCCAGCTTTATTCTAAGGTAAGGGGTATTATTTCTTTCGTATTCATGAAGAGAGCTATTGTTATTCCATTCTTTATTATTCTGTTGGAATAACCTATCTATGCGAAGTAATGCATACATGGTGACATTCTTCTGTTATTCCATTCTTTATTATTCTGTTGGAATATCCTGTCGGCGCGTATTACACCTGACCTGGTTCCATTAATTATTATTTTGTTGGAATAACATGTCTGTGCGGTTTATCGCATGCATGGTGATTTCTGTTGTTATTCCATTCTTTATTATTCTGTTAGAATATCATGTCGGTGCGTATTACGCCTAACCTGGTTCCATTATTTATTATTCTGTTGGAATAACCTGTCTGTGCGATCTATCGCATACATGGTGATTTCTGTTGTTATTCCATTCTTTATTATTCTGTTGGAATATCATGTCGGTGCGTATTACGCCTAACCTGGTTCCATTATTTATTATTCTGTTGGAATAACCTGTCTGTGTGGATTACCACATGCATGGTGAATGATCCTTCGTATTCATTCCTTATTAAATTGTGAAAATGATCTGTTTACGTGGATTACCGCATGGTGGTTTAAAATCTATTTGCAGTTTTGTAATTTTTCGGACATTCAAAAATTCTGGAAAAATTTGGGAGGATATTATGATAAGTTTTCTAATATCTCCAAGTGGAATCACTGAAATAGGAGTTGTAGATTTTTGTATGGACTATTTTTAACAAAGCATGAAAAAGAGAAAAATTGAAAGAGAAAAAGCTACTGCCACAATTTTGTAAGGGCTGTTTCGGCCACTTAATTTGTGACAAAAATTCTGGCCTTTTGGGACGTGAAAATATATGGTATAAAGTACCTACTGTCGAAAAATGAGCTCATTCCGACTTAAAATGAGCAAGTTATGACTATTTCAATATTTAGGTTTTTCCGACGAAAAACGCTATAACCGGAGTTCTATAACTCCGATAACCATGAAATTTAAAGTGGAAGCTCACGTTAACATGTGTAAGATCCTGCCAAGATTTGGGAATTTCTGGAGTTAAACTTTAGGTAGCTAATTTCTTAAGGAATTGATTAAAAATTGATTTTTGAAAAATACTTAAGAGAGTTGAAAAATTATAAAAAAATACTTATTGTGTATGAAATATATGTATATATGTTTGGACAAATGATAGAAAAATAATAAGTTGATTTGGTAATTTTTCATGAAAATGGTTTAGTTACAAACATATGAGTTAAATAGAATTTTAGGGCTTGAAAATACTATATAAGGTATATGCAGATTTTTGATAAGTGATTTGATCATTGGTGATGAAATATTATGAGTATGACATTTTTGAATGATTAAATGTATTATTTGATAAAGTGTAAACAATAAATGTAAATAGAGTGACGGTCCAGAAGATAGCATTAGTAGTCCTCACTATTCTGTTAAATAGTGTGACAATAAATGTAATGAAGACTCCATTGAGTGTGGATATTGTCTAGATGACAATATTCTTATTAAAACTCTTAGATTATGTTTTGTCGTATTTTACACGACTGTTGTATAATTAAGTTGTATTTGAATTTTGTACCATGTATTTGAAAACTCAAAATGGGTGATGTATACCTATTTTGGGGGCATCACAGTTGGTATCAAAGCTTAGGGATATGATCCCTGGCTGAGATATGAGACAAGAACTAGGAGGGGAGTGACGGGAAATTCCTTCGCTAATATGACCTACCTAAGTTTATTTGCTATTTAATTGGTTGGTCAGAGTATAGGGATAATATGTGATATGTCAATTGACCCTTGTTTTGTGATAGTGTTTGAAAATGGCATCTGAAAATGTTGAGATAAGCAATGGAGTAAAATAATATGACCGTATCGCAGTACGATGCTATGTTTACGGAGTTATCCCGGTTTGTATCCCATTTGGTCGATAATGAGGAGCGAATGACGCGAATATTTCGAAGAGGTTTAAAACCCGATATACGTCAATACCTCATTTCTCATAAAATTTGTTTATATTCAGATGTTGTGAATATGGCTCAGTTATTGGAGCGCGATAATGAGTTAGCACAACCAAAAGGTAACGACCAACAACACGATAATAATCGTACTAGTGGCAACGGCCATCGTAACAATGATGACCATCGTGGGGGAAATTATCATGCCAAGAATGGAAACCACTTTGGTGGTAACCATGGCCAAGATAATAGAAATGGAAATTTCAAGAAGAGAATGTCATTTAGCTCTATTTTGTCGTATAGTGAAGTCAAGTCCAGCTGGGACGGTGGCACCAAAGGCGGATACGGACAAAAAAAAGTCGATGGTTTCAGGAAGAACGTTTTTTGTGACTTCTCAAAAAGCAAGTAACCCGAACGAAGTTAGCACGTGCTAGGTAATTATAAATTTTTGCGAAGTCTATACCTTATTAGATACCAGTTATAACCTTTCTTTTATCTCTCTTGCTTGCATTCACCGTTTAAATTTGACCCCAGAGAAGTTAAACTTTGACTTATTGGTTGAAACTCCATTAGGAGAAACCTTCATTTCATGTGTTATTCAAGTCTTGGATGAGAGTCATAGTTTTTAAATGATATTTCTATTGTTAATAAATTTGCTAACGCATTCCTTAAGACTTCCTGGCCTACCTAGAGCATGAAATCGAATTTTGTATTGACCCAAGTACAAAACTCATTTCTTAAACCCTTAAATATTTCTTTACCTAAAATGATCGTATAATGTGCCAAAGACGTTGGCTCGAGCTGTTGAAGATTAAGATCATACCATTCAATATCATCGTGGAAGAGAGAACATGGTAGCTGACACGTTGAGTAGAAGATCGTATGCGTTTACGAGTGCGATGTTGTTAACACAAAAACCCATTTCGTATAACTTACAAATGATGAAGTTAGAGTTAAAGACTCTAGGGACCCACGTGAAGATAACGAATATACGATTAGGATCGACTTTAATCGATAAAGTTAAAGCCGCTCAAGCTTCACACCCGAATCTGATGAATATGAAGAAGAAGGTTCAAGAAAGCGTTATCTCAACCCTCGATTTAATTGTCCCATTTGAAATCCTCGATCGAGTAGGAACTGTGGCCTATAGACTCGTTTTATACCACCAAGTATGTCGCGTTTTTCACGTATCAATGTTACGTAAATATGTGAATGACCCGAACCACGTTATTAAATTAGAACTAGACGAGATAGCAGAAGATTTAACGTATGAGGGGATACTTGTTAAAATCTTGGATAAGAAGGATTGTATTCAACACTCAAAGTTATACCTCAAGAGTTAGAATCTGAAATGAAGTCAAGGTATCTTCACCTCTTTGGCATACCAAAAACGTAAGTAAATTTCGAGGGCAAAATTTCATAAGGAGGAGAGATTGTAAGACCCCAAATTTTATGAATAAAGATTCAATTTTCTCGAAATATTTTTTTAAAAATTATGATGTGGATTTGAGATAATGTTATAGTTGTGGGTAATATTTAGAAATTTTGAAAAGTATACAAGTGGTTATATAATATTCGATTGATAGAGGAATATTCTTTTTGTCGGGTAATATCCGTACGACGGAACAATCATTGGTGGACCCCATAACGGAATTATTGTCGGAATGAGAAAACGACATAAATATTTTTATAAAAATAACGGCGGAAGTTTAACCGTTAAAACTGTTGAACTACTCGGTAGTAAAAGTATAGTAATACGTATGGGTGCAGTAACACACAATATTGATTATTGATGCTTACGTGAGAAGTCACTCAGTTATACTCAATTATTGCTACAATAATTGTTGCATCATATCTCTCATATTATTGATTCGATTATTGTCATAGTATCATTGACATATTATGATATATTATTAAATCAATAATTTAGACGACAAAGTTATTCATATTATTAAATTGTAATATTTACAATGTCTAGAAGTCTGTCAAGGAGAGGTTTGGTCATCTAATTGCGCGCCAATAAGGAGAATTCCTTATCGGAAAGCCCCCTCTTTCCTGGGAACGACCTGGTTGTTAAATATTGTGAGTTATAATATTAATGATGAATAAGTTCGTGTTTGATTAAAGATGAAATTGATAGTTCTATTATGTTTGGATTATTAGTGTTAGTGGATATCGACATCTATTCCGATGATAATTGATATCTGGGGGTTATATTGATAAATCGGGTAATTAATCGGATAAATGAGCAATTAATCGCTACTAATTCACGTGCTTATATAACTATTTGTTCACATGTGTGTACTATTGAATCCCATTCTTGTACTATTAGGGGAGTTGCTGCAAGATTGATAATACTTCCATGACTAAGGTAATTATCGAAACTATATTTTACTATAAATAGAAGCTCATTCTTCCTTCATTTTTCACCAATTCACTAAAGCTATATGTGAGACCCCAAATTTTATGAATAAAGATTTAAATTTCTCTAAATATTTTTTAAAAAATTATAATGTGGATTTGAGATAATGTTATTGTTGTGGGTAATATTTATAAATTTTGAAAAGTATGCAAGTTCTTGTATAATATTCGTTTGGTCGGAAAATATTCTTTTTGTCGGAGAATATCCGTACGACAGCACAATCATTGGTGGACCCCACAACAGAATTATTGTCGGATTGAGAAAATGACAAAAACATTTTTATGAAAATAACGACGGAAGTTTTATTGTTAAAATTGTTGAACTACTCGGTAGTAAAAGTACAGTAATATGCGTGGTTACATAGTAGTACACGGTATTGATTATTGATGCTTATATGAGAAGTCACTCAGTTTTGTTCAATTATTACTGCAGTAATTGTTGCATAGTATCTCACGTTATTTGATTCAATTATTGTCGATATTTTGTATATTATTAAATCAATAATTGAGACGACGAAGTTATTAATATTATTATTTGCAATATTAACGATGTCTAGAAGTTCTGCCATGGAGATGTTTTGTCACCTAATTGCGCGCCAATAGGGAAAAATCCTTATTGGAAAGCCCCCTCTTTCCTGGGAACGACCTAGTCAATTAATATTGTGAATTATAATAATAATGATAACTGTTGTTAAATATATTGAGGTGTCTTTTTATGAAGTCGCAGAAGTTTATATATATATATATATATATAATATATATAAATTTTATTTTATTAGTATTATTAATGTAATAGAACAGAAAAGCTTTTTATATAAAACAGAATACTTTTATAAAGTTATTTGTTTTATTAGACAATAATTAGAATATAATATTTTTTATTATACATAGTGTTTTGCATAATAAAATCTTTTTATATAAAACAGAATACTTTTATAAAGTTATTTATTTTATTATACAATAATTAGAATATAATATATTTTATTATGTATAGTGTTTTATATAGTAAAATCTTTTTATATAAAACAGAATACTTTTATAAAGTTATTTGTTTTATTAGACAATAATTAGAATATATTATATTTTATTATGCATAGTATTTGCATAGTGTCTGCATAGTAAAATCTTTTTATATAAAACAGAATACTTTTATAAAGTTATTCGTTTTATTAGATTATAAATAGAATATATTATAATTTATTTAAAAGATTTTATTTTATTAATACTGCATAGTAAATCAATATGGACCGTCCGTTTAAAAGTAAATCAATCTGTACCGTTCATGAATTAGTTACTATTCAGTCCATTCTCCTATAAATAGAAGCTCATTCCTTGATTATTTCTTACGAATTCACTGAAACTCTAGAGAGAGAAACTATAGAGTGAAAGAAGAAAATTATTTCGCTACTTCACAACTCTTATATCCAATTTCTTTTACGGTAATGGATATTATTTCTTTCGTATTCATGAAGAGAACTTCTGTGACGCCCCCAAAATAGGTATACATCTCCCATTCTGAGTTGTCAATACATGGTACTAAAACAACTACAACTTTATTATTACAACAGTAAAACTGTGAGTTTGAATACAAATATTATCTTCTAGACAATATCTATACTCAAATAAATCCTCGTCACATTTATTGATACATTATTTTATAAAAATGGTGAGGACTACTAAACAACTCTCTCTAGAACCTTCATTCCATACCCCGACTCGTACTCGCTAAATTCTCGCCTCCTAAGAAGAAAAATAGAACAAAAAGGAAAAGGGTGAGCTCAACTAGCCCAGTAAAGAATATTATGACTAAGATAATATACAACAAATTATCGTTAGTCTTCAACAGGGAAAAATCTAATAGAATACAATAGACAACAAGTTTTAAATCAATATTCGCAGCAGAAATAATAATTCATTAGAAGAGTTAAGTAGAGAATGCAAACTACTATCTTCTATGTATGAATTTAAAAGTTCATCGTCTATCTTTTATCCCTGTAACATCAATCAATATATATCTGGAATCAAATATTCATCTTTGCACTACAGGCCAAAGATATTCATCAGTTGGTCATGTTCATCTAAACACCTGTTCATCTTTGCACTACGGGCCAAAGATATTCATCAGAAATCATTCATCTTTGCACTATAGGCCAAAGATATTCAATTATATCATCATTTAGGACTGAGGATGATGAAAAATATTTTTAAAGAAATGAATACAGTGAAACAAAATGACAAGGATTAAGGATTCGTACTTTGTTTTAACCATGTCCAAAAATACCTCAAAAATAATCATAGTGGTGTAAAATTCAAGAATGATCAAAATATGGATACAATCAAAAGCTAGTATCCACAATAGATATTTTAGACAAAAAGGAAAATTTTTATTTTTTGATGAATAGTGTCGTATTCGTGAATAGTGTCGTATACGTGAATAATACCGTATACGTGAATAATAACTCCGATACAAAAGTTCCAAATTTGATTAAAAATTCAGATCAATACTTCGGCATAATGATATTAGAAGAAGTAATATCATTTTTTTAAAAAATAATATCCCTTACCTCAAAAGACAGTACTTTTAGTTGAAACACCGCATATAGGCTATGACTTGAACTTGTACCGTATAGCAATACTCAAAGTATACTCAAAATACTCACAAGAATACGCACGATAATATAGAGGGAGAAAACTTCAGTTTCTGGTGTGATTTTCAATTCTAACCTAAGCACCCTATTTATAGGAAAATGCTTAGAACACCAAAGTAGAAAATTTATTAAAATATTAATATATATTTATTAAATTCCTACGTACAAAAAATCTGATTCAAACCATCAGCCACCAAGAGTGACTCACCTTGCCTAAATAAAAAAAACGTTTTTCTTACTAAAAATATTTTAAACTTCTAAAAATAAATTATTTTGGAGCTTCGGAACTTCAATAATTCATAATAAATAGCCCTTTTATGAGAAAAATCGAATCTCGCAACTTTTTATAGGAAATTCAATTCTCTACAACTTTACAGAAGGAAATTTTCTAAATTCCAAACAAGAATTGACCGAAATCCACAAACGAGAGATTTTATAGGATATAATCAAATTTCAGTCAATAATTGTGTCCACCAACACACAAAATATGTGTTAAACATTTAATGCCACAAAAATACTCTTCCTCCTCATATACTCATATATCCCACATTCATTATAAAAATATCACCGTTAATATATTATTAAAATAATATATTTAAATGAATTATTTTATCAGAAAAAGATTAATTTTCAACAATTGTCACATTAAAAATTTTCTCCATCTATATTCATATAAAATCAATATTTTCCTCATCATATAAATCAATAATTAATTATTCATAAATAATATTACAGAATCACAGTACTGGCAACCAGGCCGTTCCCAGGAAAGAGGGGGCTTTCCAATAAGAATTTCTCCTTACTGGCGCACAATTAGGTGATCAAACCTCCCCTTAGACAGAACTTTCTAGACATTGTCAATAATGTTATCTAATAATATTATTCAGATAATATGAATTATTGCTTCAATAATGAAAATACTGTGTAATGACAATTATTGAAACAATAGCAATATAAAATATTAACGCAGCAATTATAAAATAAAATACTGAAAAGTAACTACTGTAACAATTATTGAGTAGTGCCTTCTTACATAAGAATAAATAATTGGTGCAATACCGTGTGCTACTGTGTTTTAACAACCGAGTATTTTAACAGTATTAACGGTAACAACTACGCCGTTATTTTTAAACAACTTATATTTGTCGCTTTTTTCATCTAATCGTTTTTCGTTATGGGGCCCACACATGGCTGCGCCGTCGTACGAATATTCCCCGACAGTACGAATATTCCACGATCAAACGAATATTCCCCGACAACATTGAATATTTTATAACCACTTGCTTATTTTGAAATATTAACGTATTTTACCCATAACTATCCACATTAATCAAATCAACCCTTACTATTTCAAAATAATAAATAGAGAAAATTAAATTTCATTAATAATAAGTTTGGGTCTTACAACCTCCCCTCTTATGAAATTTCGTCCTCGAAATTGACGTACGTACCTGGTGTTTCGAAAAGATGAGGATACCTTGCTTTTATTTCCGTTTTTAACTCCCAGGTTATTTCCTCTATAGCATGATTCATCCATAAAACTTTAACTTGTGGTATGACCTTTATGTGTAGGACATGCTCCTTCCTATCCAAGATCTTGAAAGGCACCTCTTCGCACATTAAGTCTTCGGCTATCTCGTCTGGTTCTAACTCAATAACGTGGTTCGGGTCTTTCACATATTTACAAAGTACAGATATGTGAAACACATTATAAACACGAGACATACTCGGAGGTAACGCGAGTCTATAGGCTACATTTCCTACTCGGTCAAGAATTTGAAATGGACCAATAAATCGTGGATTGAGCTTTCCTCTCTTTCCAAATCTTGTAACTCCCTTCCATGGAGCAACTCTCAATAATACATGATCCCCTATACTAAATTCCACGTACTTTCGATGTAAATCCGCATAACTCTTTTGTCGATCTTGTGCCGTTTGTATACGTTGTCGAATCATTTAGATCTTTTCGGTAGTCATACGTACTAACTCGGGTCCCAACAATGTTGCTTCACCCACCTCATCCCAACATATTGGAGAGCGACACTTTCGTCCATATAATGCTTCAAATGGAGCCACACCTATACTTGCCTGATAACTGTTGTTGTAAGAGAATTTCACCGATGGTAAATACTTATCCCAACTGCCCTTGAAGTCTAGAACACAGAGTCTTAATAAATCTTCAAGAGTTTGAATAGTCCTCTCTGATTGTCCGTCTGTTTGAGGATGGTATGCCGAACTGAATCGTAAATCCGTGCCCAAAGATTTTTGCAAGCTAACCCAAAATCTTGAAGTGAATCTTGGGTCACGATCCGAAACTATGGATACTGGTATGCCATGCAACTTCACAATCTCATTTACATATATACTAGCAAGACGTTCAAGGGAATAAGTCTCCCGTATCGGCAAGAAATGAGCAGACTTGGTTAATCTATCAACAATAACCCAAATAGCATTGATGCCTTGAGACACCGTAGGAAGACTCGTAACGAAATCCATGGTAATGTGTTCCCACTTCCATTTCAGAATCTCAAGTGGTTGCAACGGACCCTTAGGTACTAGATGCTCCGCCTTTACACGTTGAAAAGTTAAACACATCGAGATAAACTTTGCAATCTCTCTCTTCATATTTTTTCACCAAAATGTATGTCGAAGATCACGATACATTTTAGTACTTCCAGGATGGATTTCAAAAGGTGTATTATGTGCCTCCATCATAATCTTGTACTTCAAATCAGAGTCGGTAGGAACACAAAGTCTAGAGTGGACTCGAAGTATTCCTTCTTCATCAATTCTCACTTCCGGAATAGCTCCTTCTTGTACTTTCTTCTTCATACGCATCAGCTCCGGGTCGGTGGCTTGAGCAACCTTAACTTTTTCTATTAAAGTTGGCTCTATGCGTATACTTGACATCATCACACTCGTTCCTGTATATGATCTTCTACTCAACGCGTCAGCTACCACGTTCGCTTTTCCAGGATGGTATTGAATAGTGTGGTCGTAGTCTTTCAATAGCTCGAGCCAACGTCGCTGCCGCATGTTGAGTTCTTTTTTAGTGCAGAAATATTTAAGGCTTTTATGGTCTGAATATATCTCCACTTTCTCCCCATATAGATAGTGCATCCAGATCTTTAGCGCGAAAATGACTGCTGCCAACTCTAGATCATGAGTAAGATAATTCCTCTCATACTCTTTAAGTTGTCGCGAGGCATAGGCTATGACTTTCCCACGTTGCATGATAACACATCCTAACCCTTTTCCTGAAGCATCGCTGTAGATAACAAATCCATCCGTACCAGATGGTATTGTTAGAACAGGTGCCGAAATGAGTCTCCTCTTGAGCTCTTGGAAACTCTTCTCGCATTCTTCGCTCCAAACGAATTTTGTATCCTTCCGAGTTAGCTGGGTTAATGGAGTAGCGATTCGAGAAAACCCTTCCACGAATCTCCGATAATAACCAGCTAAGCCCAAAAAGCTACGTACGTCAGTCACCGACTTCGGTTGCTCCCAACTTTGTATTGCTTCAATCTTCGTCGGATCAATAGATACTCCATATTTCGACACCACGTGCCCAAGGAATGCTACTTCCTCAAGCTAGAACTCGCATTTCTTCAATTTGGCATATAGTTTGTTTTCAAGAAGCCTTTGGAGTACCAGCTTCAAATGGTGCTCATGATCTTCACGACTTTTGGAATATATGAGGATGTCATCAATAAAAAGAACAACGAACTGATCCAAATATTCCTTGAATACTCGGTTCATCATATCCATGAAAGCTGCAGGAGCATTAGTCAATCCGAAAGACATGACTAAGAATTCATAATGTCCGTACCGAGTTCTGAAGGCAGTCTTTAGAATATCCTTAGTTCTAATCTTCAACTAATGATATCCAGAACGAAGATCGATCTTTGAAAAGAATTGTGCTCCTTGCAACTGGTCAAACAGGTCATCAATACGAGGTAGAGGATACCTATTCTTGATGGTGACATGGTTCAATTCCCGATAGTCAATACAAAGTCGCATACTCCCGTCTTTCTTCTTTACGAATAAAACAGGAGCACCCTAAGGAGATGTATTAGGACGAATGAAATCGATGTCCAACAATTCCTGTAGTTGGACCTTTAACTCCTGAAGTTCAATAGGAGCCATTCGATATGGGGTTTTAGAAATGGGCTTTGTACCAGGTTCAAGATCAATAAAGAATTCAACTTCACGTTCTGGGGGTAGACCGGGAAGTTCTTCAGGAAATAAGTCAGGAAAGTCAATAACAACAGGAATATTATTCAAATTTGACGTGTCTTTATTCAAATACATAACATGAGCTAAGAAAGCTTGACATCCATATTTCAATAAACGAATAACTTTATGATTAGATATGACAGTGATTGATTTTAATGGTTTAGTTACCTGAATTCGAACAACAGGTTGATTAGGAATATGAAAACTAACAACCTTACAAAAACAATCAATTTTGGCATGATGAGTAGTTAACCAATCAATCCCTAAAATCACATCAAAAGCAAGTATCTTTAAAGAGATAAGGTCAACAGGTAATGTAATGGTGCCAACTTGGATTAGACAAGACTTATAAACAGTGGATGTGATGAAAGTTTCTCCTAACGGAGTTTCCACAGATAGGTCAAAGTCTAATTTCTCTGTAGTCAAGTTTAAACGTTGAGCACAAGCAGGAGAGATAAATGAATGGGTATTACTGGTATCATGTAAGGTATAAACTTTGCAAGAATTTATAAACAGCTTACCCGTGATCACCTCGTTTGGGTTCCTCGTATTTTGACCAGTCACTGAAAGTAGTATGCACATAAGCCAATCATGTTTGATGATAAAGCATATACTTTGTACACAATCTTATTCATTTATTAATAAAAAGTATTAATTTATTAAAGGCTTTTAATTATCTACATGATGCTGTTTTATAATATGTGATAAACCCATAGTTTTAAGCAATGCTTTTAGAATAATGATGATGATCATTCTAATGAGATCTAAATTCTTAGAAAGCTTAAAACTAAAATAGTTCCCAATCGTTGGATTACTAAATTGGGGATTAGTGAATCCGGATAGATTGGTACATACGTTGCTTGCTCATTGGATGAGGATGATTGATCTCATGATCATTTGTGTGGAGACACTAAAGCAAGTATGTAGGTGCTTATTAGAGAATAAGTTCACTGAACGTGACTCGCTAAGGAATACCTAATGGAGTTTTACTTGCATGTCAATAGGAATTCCTGTAGTGATAGTAGTACAAGTGATCCTTGGACTTGAGATCATCATAGTATCTTGTGTATGATGAGTTATACTTTGACTTATTCCTTAAGACCCTTAGGGTATATCAAAGGGTATGCTTGGGTATAATAAGTTGTACATGGAGATAATGTATGATCAATAAAGAATCTACCACTTCTAGTAAAAGAAGAGAAATGTCCTATGTGATTCGATAAATGACAACCCAGTAGTCCTTGGCCAAGGCAGAATGAAATTAGAAAGGAGTTTCTAATTTGCATTATTTGGAGTTGTGCATTTAAGAGTCGAAATACATATAATTAAATAAAATAAGACTTGACAGAAATTCCATGTCTTATATTTAATTGGGACATTGTATGGTGGAAGGATTGAATTGTACGGTAACTATTTACTCAAAGGTTCTTTTATGATTAATGTTGAAATCTATATTATCTGGAAAGTCGTTGATCGCTAGGGAGGCTTATCCCTATTGTAGAATAAATATTATTTATTTAAATAAATTAATAGTTTAATTTATTTATTTAAATAAGATTAGAATTGTTCTAATTGATTTATTCACAACCGGTTTAATATGGAGAACCTAAAGGGTCACACCATAAAAGGAAGAATAATTATTTAAGAAGTTAATGGCATAATCGTAATGATAAGTTAAGTATATTTAATTTAATCTATGGTGATAGAATAAATTAAATAGCTTAATATTTATTATTTAATATTTTGGAAATATTAAATATAAATTAATAAGAGGAGTCTTATTATTATTATTACTATTATTATTATTTAATTCCTAAAGGAGTTTGGGAATTAATTAATATAAGTACTCTCATTTATTCCTAATAGGATTAGGAGGAAAAATTAGTTAAAGGAGTTTAATTAATTATCCCTAATAAGATTAGGGAGCCCATTTAATTAAAAGAGTTTAATTAAATAAATAATACCTTATTTTAATAGGGTTACTTGATATCTTTATAAGAGGAGTCTTATATCAGATATCAAACATACGTAATTCCAATTGTTGGAGAGTACGCCTTTTTCTATAGAGATAGAAAAACTAGGGTTTAGCCAACAACCCATCTTCTTGAATTCTTCTTCTTCCTTGGTGGATCACCTCTAGAGGCCAAACACTTGGGTGGCTAACGTTGATCAAAGGAAGGGACACAACCCGGTGGATTCAAGTTGAACGCGAAAAGGATTGGAGGTGAACTTGTACCTGAGGAAGCTCGATCTTCAGGGTATGGTTCTTGTTCTTATCTTTTCGTTTAAATTAATAATTGTGTATAAAGGGTGATCCGGGTTTTATGGTTTGTAAAATTTTAAATTCTGATTTTTACACGTTTCCGCTAATTTTTGCAATTTGATTGCGTTCATGAATATTACAAACCTAACAGTGGTATCAGAGCCAAACTTTTATGCAAATTATTAATTATTTTGATTTGATATGTATATTGATATGTGTTTTGAACAATTTAATTGGGCATAATTTTATTGTATAAAAATTAAAAAAAAAAAAAATTCAATTTCCGAATACATATGAAATTCGCGAAACTGTGTTTGAAAAATAGTTTCTGTTTTTGCTTAGTCCGCGGCTGACTTTTATTTTCAAAAGTGAATCATGTTATTTCGGTTAGCATGCCTTCAATTAAAAAAAAAACTGATTCATGTGAACCGTACAGCTGTTGTTTAAATGATTTCATGACATGCACGGAAATGAAGAAACTTTTGTTACAGGATTTCAAGCTTGCAGGAGATTTTAATTTTAAAAGATTCATAGAGTACTGCAGCGGTCCAGCGGATAAAGTAATATATATATATATAGTATATAATGATTCACGGCTAGCATGATTACTGATAATTTTTTTTGCCACGCCGTACGGTACTATATATATATATTCTTAATTATTTTAATATTAAAATAAAATGTTTATTTTAATTTTAAAATTAAATTTCATGCTAACTAATTAGAGTTGGAATTGGATTCCATGATAACTAATTAGAGTTGAAATTGGATTCCATGTTTCCTTAAATAAAGGAGTTTATTTAGATATGAAATAAAATTTCATATTATTCAAAATAAAAGAGTTTATTTGAGAATAGGAAAGAGAATCCTAATTTCCTTAAATAAAGGAGTTTATTTAGATATGAAATAAGATTTCATATTATTCAAAATAAAGGAGTTTATTTGTGAATAGGAAAGAGAATCCGTGTTTCCTTTAATAAAGGAGTATTTTTTTTTACATGGAATTGGATTCCATATTTAATTAAAATAAAGGAGTTTATTTTGATTAAAGATTTTGATTAAAATAAAATAGTTTATTTTATTCAAAATTGGATAAATTAAAATAAAATAGTTTATTTTGATTTAAATTTGAATTAAAATAAAGGAGTTTATTTTGATTCAAAATTAGATTTTATACTAACTAAATTTTGCCCATTAAATGATATCAATATATATATTAAATGTTTATTATTCATAAGATGAATATTATTTATTGATGCATATGGTGATGTGTATGATAATAAATGGGATTGATTATGGACTATTGACCAATGCGATTGGATTTTATTTTAGTTGGATGCATGAATGTATGGGTTTTATTAAATGGGGTTTGCGTACCTCGTCTTCTCTAATTTTTCTTAATATAAATTCTAACTCCCTCCTATGTACTTCCCCTTGACTGCTGATCAAGGTTTCTATTTATTTTAAATAGTTTTGTAATAGGAATAGTTAGAATTAATTTTGAAGAATTGGAGATCAAGGAGTAAGGAGCGCTTGAAGACCCGTTTGTAATGGAGCCCGGGTTTAAATGTAATAGTTATATTTAAATATTAATTCTTGCACCCCTAGGGTTTGACCATTTGGTTCACTTGGTGGCTCTAGTGAACTAAACTAAAATAAAAGTCCATAATCAATCCAGGTAGAATATAGTATTCTATATGTGCATGCTTATACTATATATATTATATATTATGCAAACATGCTTCGCATGTTAATTAATATGACGCGTATTTTATATATATATATGTGCATGCGCGCTAAACAAGATGAGACATTTTAATAACAAACCCCTCAAATATTTTATATTAAGTTGTAACGTTCAAAGATATTTGGAATATCGAACGTCGCCTTCTAGCATGATAGAAACAATAGAGTATTGAATATTTAATATGAGTTTGTTGTGCACACACAAGGCGAGTATTAAATATTTAAGATGTTATTTTTATTACATATGATGTTTATAAGGAATTGAACATTACTGCTTTGTTGTGCACACACAAGGGCTGTAGTTTTCTCTTCACTTATATGGAAATGCTGGGTCTAACTTAACTTAAATCGTTTTAGTTCGGATGTGCACACACTTGACCATTATGATTTAAGAGGCAAAATACAAGGAGTTACATAGTTGATGTAATTGACAAGAGTTGTCTACCTATTTATTTATATATAGTTTGTTGTGCACACACAAGGCTATATACATTTGAAATGGGATCCTTATTCTCACTAGCAAATCTTTAATTAGATTTTGCCGAACTATATAAGTGAGGGTAATATAGTTTGAAGAAAATAGTGGGAGATACCAATTTAAAACAAGACCTAATTTATTTTGGTAATTAATAAAAGAATGTATGTTAAAATGTTGTTAATTACAAATTCATTTACAAATTTTTACAATGTCTAAATTACTATCACTGTGTAGCATATTAGATGCTAAATTTAACCGGACCGTATTAAACGGATTGGTTAAGGTAATTGAGAATAGTTCTCACGGCTGAAAAACTATCTTATGTCCTTAATACGCCTATCCCTGCAATGGTTGCAGACAATGCCTCTGAGGAAGATATTGCTTCTTTTAAAAAGTGGCTAGATGATGCATAGTTGGCTCAATGCATCATGCTCGCATCCATGAGTAACGAGCATCAGCGTCAGCATGAAACTATGGATGCTCCTATTATATTCCTGCACATCAAGTAGTTGATGGTGAGGAAAGTAGGACTGATAGATATCAGATATCTAAGGAGCTCTTCCGATCTAGAATGACCGATGACACTACAGTACAGATAAAAGTCGTTAACATAATCAATTTGATTGATCAATTAGGACAACGGGTTTTGTCATGGATGGAGAGTTGAGCCAAGATTTGATCTTGCACTCACTTCCGGACTCGTTTCACAATTGTTGTGAATTTTTCATATGAACGAGCTAGATATCAGCTTCGCTGATTTGCTTAACATGTTGAAAAATGTTGAGAGTCATTTTCCAACCAAGAAAGACCAAGTCTTACTGGTAGGGGCCAAAGGATCTTCTGAAAAGAAGAACGATTCTAAGAAGGTAAATAGAAAGGGGAAAAACAAAGGATAATAAGAACAAAACTGAAACGGATAGCAAAGGAGTTTGCTTCCACTGTAATAAGCCTGGACACTGGAAGGAAACTGCAAGAAGCATCTTGCAGAGGCTAACCAAAGAAGCTTAGTGAAGTTTCGGTTACAAATACAATTTTGTTCATGATTTAAAATATTTTTTCCTTTAAGTCAATGTTCTACTTGGGTATTTGATACCGACTTTGGTTATCATAAATATAGATTTATGAAGGGACCAAGTAGAAGTAGAAAGCTAAACAAATATAAGTAAACCTATGTGTGGGAAATGAAGCAAAGGTTGCTGCATTAGCCATAGGAACTTATAGTTTAGCAATGCCTACGGGAAAATCTATTAAGTCAATAAGTTGTTATTATATTTCAGTTCTTGTTAGAAACATTATTTCTATTTTATTGTTGGACAATGAAATTTTTGGTATTATATTTAAGAACAATTGTTGTTCTGTTTATAATAATAATGTCTTGTATAGAACTGGAATATTACTTAATGGATTTTGTATACTTGACTTACGTGAAAAATATATTTTGCAAATTGAACAAACTAGTATAAGAAAAGGAGATGATCATTCAAAGAGTTGAATGTGTGTATTTGTTGAAATACAAGTGTGAATTATTTGAAAGGTTCAAAGAATTCAGAAGTGAAACAACATGGCAAAGTATTGGGATTCTTTGATCGGATCAAGGAAGCAATACTTGTGCAATGAGTTTTTAAATCATCTCAAATGATTTTCTCATAATGGACGCCTACTGATAAGCAATAATTGATTGATGTATCTGAATGGAAAAATCGTATCTTGTTGGACATGGTGCGGTCCATAATGATTTTACCGACATTCCAGTATCCTTCTAGGATCATGTCCTAGAAATGGTTGCATATCTACGGAAAAGGTAACCTCAAAATCCGGCCCCAAGACTCCATAAAAGTTATGGACAGGGAGGATTCATAATCTTAAGTATGTTAAGATAAGGGGTTGTCCAACTTATGTGAAACGGTTTCAGAGGATAAGCTTGGGACAAAATTTGACAAGTACAGATTTGTGGGACATCCTAAAGTAAGTTTAGGGCATATATTCTATAATCCTACTTAGTAAAAGGTGTTTGTTGCGAAACATGCTGCCTTCTAAGATAAAGGTGTTTATCATTGAAAGGGCTAGTAGAGGATAATACATCTTGAAAAGTTCAAGAACCACAAAACACTACAAGTCAAATAAGAGGAACCTATAGATAGACCTGTTGTACCACAACCGAATCGTAAATCTGGAATAGTACCGAAGATACCTAGGAGGTATGGATTCATCATGGATAATGATGATGAGGTACGTATCATAGAAGATGATGATCCAGTTACATACGAATAGGTAAGAGTTCTAGTGTGTATAAAAGGGTCAGTGGGAGCGTCGTGGCATTTCTGGTATTATATGTTGATATAATACGGATAAGGAATGACATGTCAATGCTAAAATCAATAAAGATAAAGTTGTCTAAACATTCCTCCATGAATGATTTGGGAAGAGCTTGACTTAACCCAATGAACGTATATTCATTTGATGTTAAAGTTGTTTAGCATGGCAAACTCCAAGAGATGTCTCATGTTGATGAGTCATGGAGTGTATCTCTCTTAATAGTCCCCATAGACTACAAAAGAGAGATCACATGAGTGACAATCATGTATGCAATGAAATATACGCGACCTGATGTTGATCAGTCATATTCTGGAGAAGTTCACTGTGAGACAATGAAAAACATCTTAAAGTACTTAACCAGCACTAAGGATGTGATATAATTCATGGCGGGTCTGAATTAAAACTAGAGGGCTTAACAGACTCAAGTTTTTTCAGACAGACCAAGACGACAGAAATCCACTTTAAGGTAAAGGGTTACCTTGAACGGTGGTGCAGTGAATTAAAAAGGTTCCAAACAACAAAGAGTTGTTAGTTTAGTGATAAAGACAAAGTATATAGCTGTAAATGAAGCTACAAGTTGATTGTTTGGATGATAAGTTCATTACAGAACTAGGAATTATTCCTAAGTCTCATCTTGGATCCAAACATGTGTTGTGGCACTTTCAGTTGATTATAAGAATCATTGAAAGATGGGAAATCACTATAGAAATAGTGGACTCTCAAGAACAACATTACATATCCATTAACTAAAGCTTAACCAACAGTAGGATAATCGTCACTTAGAGAAGAAGGGTATGAGATACCATGGCGATTGACTTTAGTGCAAGTGGGAGATTGAAAGTAGTATGCACATAAGCCAATCATGTTTGATGATAAAGCATATACTTTGTACACAATCTTATTCATTTATTAATAAAAAGTATTAATTTATTAAAGGCTTTTAATTATCTACATGATGCTGTTTTATAATATGTGATAAACCCATAGTTTTAAGCAATGCTTTTAGAATAATGATGATGATCATTCTAATGAGATCTAAATTCTTAGAAAGCTTAAAACTAAAATAGTTCCCAATCGTTGGATTACTAAATTGGGGATTAGTGAATCCGGATAGATTGGTACATACGTTGCTTGCTCATTGGATGAGGATGATTGATCTCATGATCATTTGTGTGGAGACACTAAAGCAAGTATGTAGGTGCTTATTAGAGAATAAGTTCACTGAACGTGACTCGCTAAGGAATACCTAATGGAGTTTTACTTGCATGTCAATAGGAATTCCTGTAGTGATAGTAGTACAAGTGATCCTTGGACTTGAGATCATCATAGTATCTTGTGTATGATGAGTTATACTTTGACTTATTCCTTAAGACCCTTAGGGTATATCAAAGGGTATGCTTGGGTATAATAAGTTGTACATGGAGATAATGTATGATCAATAAAGAATCTACCACTTCTAGTAAAAGAAGAGAAATGTCCTATGTGATTCGATAAATGACAACCCAGTAGTCCTTGGCCAAGGCAGAATGAAATTAGAAAGGAGTTTCTAATTTGCATTATTTGGAGTTGTGCATTTAAGAGTCGAAATACATATAATTAAATAAAATAAGACTTGACAGAAATTCCATGTCTTATATTTAATTGGGACATTGTATGGTGGAAGGATTGAATTGTACGGTAACTATTTACTCAAAGGTTCTTTTATGATTAATGTTGAAATCTATATTATCTGGAAAGTCGTTGATCGCTAGGGAGGCTTATCCCTATTGTAGAATAAATATTATTTATTTAAATAAATTAATAGTTTAATTTATTTATTTAAATAAGATTAGAATTGTTCTAATTGATTTATTCACAACCGGTTTAATATGGAGAACCTAAAGGGTCACACCATAAAAGGAAGAATAATTATTTAAGAAGTTAATGGCATAATCGTAATGATAAGTTAAGTATATTTAATTTAATCTATGGTGATAGAATAAATTAAATAGCTTAATATTTATTATTTAATATTTTGGAAATATTAAATATAAATTAATAAGAGGAGTCTTATTATTATTATTACTATTATTATTATTTAATTCCTAAAGGAGTTTGGGAATTAATTAATATAAGTACTCTCATTTATTCCTAATAGGATTAGGAGGAAAAATTAGTTAAAGGAGTTTAATTAATTATCCCTAATAAGATTAGGGAGCCCATTTAATTAAAAGAGTTTAATTAAATAAATAATACCTTATTTTAATAGGGTTACTTGATATCTTTATAAGAGGAGTCTTATATCAGATATCAAACATACGTAATTCCAATTGTTGGAGAGTACGCCTTTTTCTATAGAGATAGAAAAACTAGGGTTTAGCCAACAACCCATCTTCTTGAATTCTTCTTCTTCCTTGGTGGATCACCTCTAGAGGCCAAACACTTGGGTGGCTAACGTTGATCAAAGGAAGGGACACAACCCGGTGGATTCAAGTTGAACGCGAAAAGGATTGGAGGTGAACTTGTACCTGAGGAAGCTCGATCTTCAAGGGTATGGTTCTTGTTCTTATCTTTTCGTTTAATTAATAATTGTGCATAAAGGGTGATCCGGGTATATGGTTTGTAAAATTTTAAATTCTGATTTTTACACGTTTCCGCTAATTTTTGCAATTTGATTGCGTTCATGAATATTACAAACCTAACAGTCACAACAAACGCTCTTCCAGGAACCGTTGACTTTGACTTTTCTGGGATAGTCTTTTGAGTCACCATCCCCGCTAAACTAGGTTTCACTACCGTACAATCTCGAGCGATATGACCTTCCTTTCCACAATTATAGCATACCTTAAACTGTTGTGGGCAGGTTGGACTGATATGTCCCTCTTTCCCGCATTTATAGCATATGAACGGTGGTCGTTCTCCTCCCTTAAAATCAGTTGTTGCCGGCACTGTCGTCTTCAAATGGTCATTGTTAAATTTCCTCTTTTTAAAATCTCCTCCTGACTCGCTTCTTCTATTTTCATGGCCATTATTACCACCAGAGTGGTTATCATTTTTGTCCGTCTTTTTCTTTCTCCGATGGTTATCATTGTTTTGTTGACTGCTATCTCCGGTATGATCCTGATTGTGGTCCCTTGGTTGACCGTACTCGTTATCTCTCTCTAATAATTGAGCTTTGTTTACAACATCTGAATAGAGAGAAAATTTATGAGAAATGAGATATTGTCGTATGCCGGGTTTCAAACCTCTCAGAAACATCCGCGTCATACGTTCCTCATTCTCCACCAAATGAGGTGCAAACCTGGATAACTCTGCAAACTTTGCCTCGTACTGAGACACCGTCATGTTGTTTTGTTCTAATCTGATGAACTCCACTTCCTTCATATGACGAACACTTTCAGGAAAGTATTTGTCATTAAATAGTTTCTGAAACGTCTCCCAAGACATGCTGAGTGCGGCTGGATGGGTACGCTTCACAGACTCCCACCAGTAGTCTGCCTCGCCACGGAATATAAAGGTGGCGAATGGAACCTTCTAATCCTCCGTGCATCCCAAGACATCGAATATCTTAGTAATTTGTTTGAACCATGTTTCCGCCATGATCGGATCTGGCTTTCCCTTAAATTCTGGTGGTCCCAACTCTTTGAACTGTTTGGCTGTGTTAACCCGTGAATTGCTATCATTTCCTCCTGTATTTTGAACACGAGTCTCCCTCGTCTGATTTTGCATGAACTGCAAAAAGCTTCTAAACATCCCCTCGTTCATCATCTGCTCAATGGTGTTATTCACAGGAGGAACATTGCCAGCCTGTTGCACGTTCTCCTCGTTGGTGAGTACAGACGTCTCCACGGTTTCATTTCCACTGTTAATATTCTCAGTCGACATTCTCAAATACTGTCATAAAACAAGGGTTAATTAAGAAATCAATATATCACATAATATCCCTTTATACTGACCAACTAACAAATAAGCTTAGGTAGGACACACTAGCGAAAGATTCACTCGTCTCTCCCCTCCTAGTTTTATTCCCCGATCTCCGCTAGAGATCATATCCCTAAGCTTTGATACCAACTGTGACGCCCCCAAAATAGGTATACATTACCTATTCTAAGTTGTCAATACATGGTACAGAAACAACTACAACTTTATTATTACAACAGTAAAACTGTGAGTTTGAATACAAATATTATCTTCTAGACAATATCTATACTCAAATAAATCCCCGTCACATTTATTGATACATTATTTTACATAAATGGTGAGGACTACTAAACAACTCTCTCTAGAACCTTCATTCCATACCCCGACTCGTACTCGCTAAATTCTCACCTCCTGAGAAGAAAAATAGAACAAAAAGAAAAAAGGTGAGCTCAACTAGCCTAGTAAAGAATATTATGACTAAGATAATATACAACAAATTATCGTTAGTCTTCAACAGGGAAAAATCTAATAGAATATAATAGACAACAAGTTTTAAATCAATATTCGCAGCGGAAAATATTAATTCATAGAAGAGTTACGTAGAGGATGAAATCTACTAATATCTATGAATTTAACAGTTCATCATCATTATTTTATCCATGTAACATCAATCAATATATAACTAGAATCAAATATTCATCTTTGCACTACATGCCAAAGATATTCATCAGTTGGTAATGTTCATCTAAACACCTGTTCATCTTTGCACTACGGGCCAAAGATATTCATCAGAAATCATTCATCTTTGCACTACAGGCCAAAGATATTCAATTATATCAACATTTAGGACTGAGGATGATGAAAAATATTTTTAAAGAAACGAATCCAGTGAAACAAAATGACAAGGATTAAGGATTCGTACTTTGTTTTAACCATGTCCAAAAACACCTCAAAAATAATCATAGTGGTATAAAATTCAAGAATGATCAAAATATGGATACAATCAAAGCTAGTATCCACAATAGATATTTTAGACGAAAAGGAAAATTTTCATTTTTCGATGAATAGTGTCGTATTCGTGAATAGTATCGTATACGTGAATAATACCGTATACGTGAATAGTAACTTCGACACTAAAAGTTCTAAATTTGATTAAAAGTTCAGATCAATACTTCGGCATAATGATATTAGAAGAAATAATATCATTTTAAAAAAAAATATCCCTTACCTCAAAAGACAGTACTTCTAGTTGAAACACCAGATATAGGCTATGACTTGAACTTGCACCGTATAGCAATACTCAAAGTATACTCAAAATACTCACAAGAATACGCTCAATAATATAGAGAGAGAAAATTTCAATTTCTGGTGTGATTTTCAATTCTAACCTAAGCACCCTATTTATAGGAAAATGCTTAGAACACCAAAGTAGAAAATTTATTAAAATATTAATATATATTTATTAAATTCCTACGTACACAAAATTTGATTCAAACCATCAGCCACTAAGAGTGACTCACCTTGCCTAAATCAAGAAAAATGTTTTTCTTATTAAAAATATTTTAAACTTTCAAAAATCAATTATTTCGGAGCTTCGGAACTTCAATAATTCATAATAAATATCCTTTTTATCAGAAAAATCGAATCTTGAGACTTTTTATAGGAAATTCAATTCTCTACAACCTTGCAGAAGGAAGTTTTTCCAAATTCCAAACAAAAATTGACCGAAATCCACAAACGAGAGATTTTACAGGCTATAATCAAATTTCAGTCAATAATTGTGTCCACCAACACACAAAATATGTGTTAAACATTTAATGCCACAAAAATACTTTTCCTCCTCATATACTCATTTATCCCACATTCATTATAAAAATATAACCGTTAATATATTATTAAAATAATATATTTAAATGAATTATTTTATCAGAAAAAGATTAATTTTCAACAATTGTAACATTAAAAATTTTCTCCATCTATATTCATATAAAATCAATATTTTTCTCATAATATAAATCAATAATTAATTATTCATAAATAATATTACAGAATCACAGAACTGGCAACCAGGCCGTTCTCAGGAAAGAGGGGGCTTTCCAATAAGAATTTCTCCTTACTGGCGCGCAATTAGGTGACCAAACCTCTCCTTAGACAGAACTTTCTAGACATTGCCAATAATGTTATCTAATAATATTATTCAGATAATATGAATTATTGCTTCAATAATAAAAATACTGTGTAATGACAATTATTGAAATAATAGCAATATAAAATATCAACGCAATAATTATAAAATAAAATACTGAACAGTAACTATTGTAACAATTATTGAGTAGTGCCTTCTTACATAAGAATCAATAACTAGTGCAATAACGTGTGCTACTGTGTTTTAACCACCGAGTATTTTAACAGTATTAACGGTAATAACTACGCCGTTATTTTTAAACAACTTATATTTGTCATTTTCTTCATCTAATCGCTTTCCGTTATGGGGCCCACATATGGCTGCGCCGTCGTACGAATATTCCCCGACAGTACGAATATTCCACGACCAAACGAATATTCCCCGACAATAATGAATATTTTATAACCACTTGCTTATTTTGAAATATTTGCGTATTTTACCCATAACTATCCACATTAATCAAATCAACCCTTACTATTTCAAAATAATAAATAGAGAAAATTAAATTTCATTAATAATAAGTTTGGGTCTTACAACTTCTGTTATTCCATTCTTTATTATTCTGTTGGAATAACCTGTATACATGGGCCAACCTATACTTGGTGAAATTATTCTGTTATTCCATTCTTTATTATTATGTTGGAATAACATGTCTATGCGAAGTACCGCATACATGGTGAAATTATTCTGTTATTCCATTTTTTATTATTATGTTGGAATAACCTGTATATGCGAAGTACCACATACATGGTGAAATTATTCTATTATTTCATTCTTTATTATTCTGTCTGAATATCCTATCTGTGCGTTTACGCATGACCTGGTTCCATTATTTATTATTCTGTTGGAATAACCTGTTTGTTCGGTCTATCGCTTGCATGGTGAAGTCTTTTGTTATTTCATTCTTTATTATTCTGTTGGAATATCCTATCTGTGTGTTTACGCATGATCTGGTTCCATTATTTATTATTCTGTTGGAATAACCTGTCTGTGCGGTCTATCGCATGCATGGTGAATTCTTCTGTTATTCCATTCTTTATTATTCTGTTGGAATAACTTGTTTATGTGGATTACCACATGCATGGTGAATGACCCTTCGTATTCATTTCTTATTAAATTGTGAAAATGATCTGTCTACGTAGATTACCGCATGGCGGACGAAAATTCATTTGCAGTTTCATATATTCTGTTATACTCAGTTGGTTAAAGATTTGACTTCTATACTCCATGAAATTAGTGTAATATCCTTGATATTTACGCTTCATCCAGTATCTTTTTATGAAAATATTCTTTTGAGCATTCTTGAATTTTACTCTACAAAGCAGTATCATGTTGACAATTTGGACGTTATTGGTTCCCGAATAAATAATTCTTGAACTTGTTTTATTGGATTCTTATATCATTGTCATCATCCTAATGCTTATATTATGTTGAAAGTCATATGTGGCCTGTTGTGTATAGATAGACTTGGTATGATTATGACCAGGGATTATTCGGTATAATCATGATCGTAGTGTTACAAATGATGTGATAAAAATCTTCATTGGCCCATAGTGCATTGATGGACAGTTATTGGAATGATCATGAACATTGATGAATACACAAATATCTTTGGCCCGTAGTGCATGGATAATTTATGGTTGTGATACTAATGAATATCCTTGGCCGTAGTGCAGGGATGATGTGGTTTATTTATTAAGCTGAGTCTCAGCAATAAAAGTTATAAAAAAACTTTTTAAATCATAAAAGATAGAAGATTTTATTCTCTACTTGACTCTTTTATTGGATTACTTATTCCGCTGCAGTTAAACTTAATGTTTGTTATATTTTATCAATTTAACATTGTTGAAGACTAATGATAATTTATTCTACATTATCTTAGTCATAATATTTCTTACTTGGCTAGTTGAGCTCACCCCTTTCTTTCACTGTTCATTTCAGGAAATGAGAACGTAACCGGGACTAGTCAGGGAATGGAGTGACGATCCAGATGATAATATTAGTAGTCCTCACTATTCTGTTAAATAGTGTGACAATAAATGTAATGAGGACTCCTTTGAGTGTAGATATTGTCTAGATGATAATATTCTTATTAAAACTCTCAATTTATATTTTGTCATATTTTATACGACTGTTGTATAATTAGTTTGTATTTGTATTCAGTACCATGTATTTGGCGACTCAGAATAGATGATGTATACCTATTTTGGAGGCGTCACACTATAGAGAAATTATTATAGAGAGAAATTATAGAGAGAAAGAAGAAGAGAAGTCTGCTACCTCTCTATTCCAGTATCCAACTTTATTCTAAGGTAAGGGGTATTATTTCTTTCGTATTCATGAAGAGATCTATTGTTATTCCATTCCTTATTATTCTATTGGAATAACCTGTCTATGCGAAGTACCACATACATGGTGAAATTCTTTTGTTATTCCATTCTTTATTATTCTGTTGGAATATCCTGGCGGTGCGTATTACGCTTGACCTGATTCCATTAATTATTATTCTGTTGGAATAACCTGTCTGTGCGGTCTATCGCATGCATGGTGATTTCTGTTTTTATTTCATTCTTTATTATTCTGTTAGAACATTCTGTCGGTGCGTATTACGCCCGACCTGGTTCAATTATTTATTATTCTGTTAGAATAACCTGTCTGTGCGATTTATCGTATGCATGGTGATTTTCGTTGTTATTCTAATCTTTATTATTATGTTGGAATATCCTGTCGATGCGTATTACGCCTAACCTGGTTCTATTATTTATTATTCTGTTAAAATAACCTGTTTGTGTGGATTACCACATGCATAGTGAATGATCCTTCGTATTCATTCCTTATTAAATTGTGAAAATGATCTATTTACGTGGATTATCGCATGGCGGGTTAAAATTCATTTATAGTTATGTAATTTTTCGGACATTCAAAAATTCTGAAAAAATTTGGGAGGATATTATGATAAGTTTTCTAACATCTCCAAGTGGAATCACTAAAAGAGGAGTTGTAGATTTTTGTATGGACTATTTTTAACAAAGCAAGAAAAAGTGAAAAAAAGAGAAAAAGCTACTGTCCACAATTTTGTAAGGGTTTTTTCAGCCACTTAATTTGTGCAAAAAATTTCGGCCTTTTGGGACATGGAAATATATGGTATAAAGTACCTCCTGTCCAAAAATGACCTCATTCCGACTTAAAATGAGCACGTTATGACTATTTCAATATTTAAATTTTTTCGACGAAAAATGCTATAACTGGAGTTCTATAACTCCGATGTCTATGAAATTTAAACTGGAATCTCACGTTAACATGTGTAAGATCCTGCCAAGATTTGAGAATTTCTGGAGTTAAACTTGAGGTAGCTAATTTCTTAAGGAATTGATTAAAAATTGATTTTTGAAAAATACTTAAGGGAGTTAAAAAATTATAAAAAAATACTTATTGTGTATGAAATATATGTATATATGTTTGGACAAAGGATAGAAAAATAATAAGTTGATTTGGTAATTTTTTATGAAAATGGTTTAGTTACAAACATATGAGTTAAATATGTTATGTGGAGTTGAAAAATTGGTAAATAGGATTTTAGGGCTTTAAAATCCTATATAAGGTATATGCAAATTTTTGATGAGTGATTTGATCATTGGTGATGAAATCTTATGAGTATGACATTTTTGAATGATTAAATGCATTATTTGGTAAAGTGTAAATAATTAAATTAAATTATTTATAAGTTTAAGAAGTGATTAAAATATTGTTATAATATTAACAATATTAGATTATGAGTTATTTAAGTGATGGATAATATTTGGATAAATTTAAAATCTTTAATATTTATCCTTATTTTCGTTTGATTAATGCTTACATTATTGTCATCATCCTCATGCTTATATTGTGATGAAAGTCATTTTTGGCTTATATGCAGAGATGGACTTGGTATGATTATGACCAGGGATTATTCGGTATAATTATGATCATAATGTAACGAATGATGTGGTAAAAGTACTCAGTGGCCTGTAGTGCATTGATGAACAATTTTTGGTATGATTATGACCAGTGATTATTCGGTATAGTCATGACCATTGATGATTTAATGAATATCCTTGCCCCGTAATGCAGGGATAATTCGATGATGTGGTTTATTTATTAAGTTGAGTCTCAGCGATAAAAAAAATTGATAAAAATATTTTAAATCATAGAAGATACTAGATATCATGCTCTACTTGACTCTTCTAATGAATTGTTTATTCCGCTGCAGTTAAACTTGATGTCTATTGTATTTTATCAGTTTAACATTGTTGAAGACTAATGATAATTTATTCTGCATTATCTTAGTCATAATATTTCTTACTGGGCTAGTTGAGGTCACCCTTTCTTTCACTGTTCTCTTCAGGAAATGAGAACCTAGCCGGGACTAGTCGGGGAACGAAGTGACGATCCAGAAGATATAATTAGTAATCCTCACTATTCTGTTAAATAGTGTGACAATAAATGTAATGAGGACTCCATTGAGTGTGGATATTGTCTAGATGACAATATTCTTATTAAAACTTTTAGATTATGTTTTGTCGTATTTTACACGACTGTTGTATAATTAAGTTGTATTTGAATTTTGTATCATGTATTTGACAACTCAAGATGGGTGATGTATATATATTTTGGGGACGTCACATGCTACGTGTGGATTATGAGGCTTAAAAACAAGACTTATAAACAAATAAATAACTTAACACGTACGTACAGTTAATACTGATCAGTAAATGCATGCAAACACGTACGTACAGTTAATATTGTTCAAATTCTTAATTCCAAATATCCAAGGAATTAGTAAAAAGTTGTGTACATAATTGGAAATGCATGTATGTAGGTAGAACTGTAAATGTTTCTTTTGGTATTAATTAATCCGTCCATTAATTGTTTAGTAAACACAATATAGAAAGAAGAAGAATGAATAAAGTTGGTTTTCATTTCATATCTTGACTATAAAAAATTGGGATCCGAACCACATGGAGGCTGGAGCTAGCTAGTAGTTTATCTTTTAGTTTTCTGTTTTCCATAGATAACAACAAGCATATATAGATTGGCAGCCCAAGTGCATGCATGCCTATATGTTAAACACAAGCACATACGAGTATCACTTAGTTAATTAATTTTGACCATATATATATATATATATATATATATATATATATATATATATATAGAGAGAGAGAGTCCGGATCAGGTCCGGACTCCCGGATTTTGTTAAAATCCGGACTTTTTTTTTTTTTTTGCTTTTTTTTTTTTGAAACAACTAAAAAAAAAATTTATGGAATTGGAATTTTTACATTATACAGTGTTTTGGGCGTGATTTGGATGCCTATAACAAAACATGTCTGTACAGTCTGGGCAGACTGTATATACATTGGTTGGTATAGGTATTAAAAACACACCCAAAACACTGTATTATTGAAAAATTTCAGTTCCATAATTTTATTTTATTTTTAGTTGTTTCAAAAAAAAAAAAAAGGTCCGGATTTTACTCCCGTACGGGAGTCCGGACCTGATCTGTTATATATATATATATATATATATATATATATATATATACACACTCATTGGTACATACATACACAACAATCAGGCCGTTCCCAGGAAAGAGAGAGTTTTCCAATAAGAATTTCTCCTTATTGGCGCGCAATTAGGTGACCAAAGCTCTCCTTGACAGAACTTTCTACACATTGCCAATAATGCTATCTAATAATATTATTCAAATAATATGAATTATTGATCTGATAATAGAAAATATTGTGCAGTGACAATTATTGAAACAACAATAATATAAAATATCAACGCAGCAATTATTGAATCAATAAAATAAAATATTAAACAGTAACTACTGTAACAATTATTGAGTAGTGCCTTCTTACGTAAGGATCAATAATTTATCAATACTGTGCATCCACGCGTATTACTGTATTTTAACCACTGGGTATTCCAACAGTGTTAACGGTAACAACTACGCCGTTATTTATAAAAACTCAAACTTATCGTTTTCTTCATCCGACAATTATTTTGTTATGGGACCCACAAATGACTGTGCCGTCGTACGAATATTCCCCGACAACAAGAATATTCCACAACCAAACGAATATTCCCTGACAACAATGATTATTTTATAATCACTTGCATATTTTGCAAAATTTACACATTTCACCCATAACCAGAGAATTATATTAAATTAATACTTTATTATTCACAATAATAATTAAAAAAAATTTAATTTTATTTATAATAAATTAGGGTCTTACAGTACAATTTGCCTTTGTGATCCATTCTACTTTTTGGCAGGCTGTTTTTTTATTTATTTATTAAAAAAAAGGCATGAAAACAATCTTGGAATTGACACTTCCGTACAATCTTCAACTATAATCCTTGAGAGAGACAACTCATCTTCAAGCTAACCTTGGATTATGATTTGGGAATCTTGGTAACTGAAAAATGATATTTTTACATGATTTTTTTGATATTTTCATATGAAAATCGTCCATATAGATCTTATAGCAACGATTTTTACTGTCACTATACATCTATAGCGACACTTTTCGTGTAAAAATATCAATTTTCTATATTTATAGGTATAAACTAAATGAGGGAAATTGATATAGGAACAACATTTGTTTGAGGTTTTGATTTATGCAAAGGGCAACTTTTTGTAAGAATTAACCCTTAACCATTAATTCTATTCTTAAACGTAGATGGGAGAAGAACGCCTGTAACATATAAAAAAGAAATAATATTGTGTGCGTTGAGCAACCCTCAATTCCGTATAAAAAATTCTGGATGACAAAAATAAAGAATTAAACAGTACCATCAAAAATTAGACAAGAAATCGTAATCGAAAAATCCTCTTCTTTTGAATAATAAAGTGGAGGTTCTAAGAACCCAATTAAACCTAAATACGACAAAAAACTCAAATAGACATCTCTCTATTATCTCTAAACATCTCGAATACCTTAAACTAGAAAAAGGCGGGAGAACGGATGGAGGAGATTGAGCTGACGGCGGCTGAATTACCGGATAATCTTTTTTCTTGGGTGGAGAATCAGAGGAGAGAGATGATTGTTGGTTATGTGAGTGGGAGGAAGAAGGTTTAGGGGTTTGGGGAGGAGTAACGAATCCTGTCCAAGTCCGATCAGCGGCGGCGGATTAGGTGTTGTTGGATCTCTATTTACTAGCGATGAAGTGAGGATTGAGTTTGTATTCATACATATTTGTATTTCTCTCAGACTCTCTACTTCTCTCTACATCCTCTCTTTATACGCCTCTCACACTCTCTCTCTCTATATAAATCTCTTTCTCTCACTATAAATCTACAATTGTCAATAAATATTAATTATATCTTTTATATTTTTTTTGCTTCAAATTTGAAGAGTTGAGTGTTGAGATCTTCTATAATAATTGAATTCAACACATCGATAGGTAATAATATCAATCATTACTCACTTGTGAAATTTGTTTTTTATTTGCAATTAGGATTTGTAAATTTATATTTCTTAAATTGTCAATTTGTGATGTTCATTGCTCAGATATTTAATCTTGGAATAAATCACTAAATCAACATAAGCAGGTTCTATTGTTCTATACTTTTATATTTTAATTTTATTAAATTTTACTTGTTAATTAGATACTATTGTTACTTGTTTTGGCGAAAAAAGTAATGTTATTTGTTTTTGGCGAAAAAAGTAATGTTAAACTAACTTAAGATCGACTATGTCCCAAGAAAGATTAAATGGATTAGCGATTTTATCAATTGAAAAGAATATGTAAGAGAAAATTGATTATAAAAGCTTGATCAATAATTTTGCACCTAAAAGAGCAAGAAAAATAAAATTCTAATTAAAAAAAATCATAGACATTAATTTAATATTATTTTAATAGACCCAAAAAAATTGGACCAGCCCTGGATTGGTCAATCTGATAAAGATGGTTGTCAATGGGTTTCACATACCAAGCCGAATGCATCTAATATGCCTAACTGGTGGGACAAAATCAAACATCCATTAATAAATTCGGCGTTATTGGAGAAACCCACAGAAAGCTATAGTTTTCAGCTTCTCATAAAGGGGTAGTGATGAAATTTTAAATAAATTTTATTCGATAAATGATACTTTCTTAATTTATGTGTCAAAATCTTAAACGATAATCTTTTACAAACGGAGATAGTATTATTTAAATGATTGGATCCCTTGACCTTTACGGGTGTTTCAATTATTTTATGAACACAGCCCCATGTATGAGTTTGACTTGAAAGAGACTAGCAGATAGACGCAGGTGCCTTCCAGCTCTTGCATTGTATGGGGCCTTTTGAACGAGACGTACGTGTATAGTTGGTGCTCTTCACTTAATTGATTATAATTTTATACTATATCAGAAAAATGATAAATATACGTGACAATCATAATTAGATTGAAAGTTCTGACAATGTAAAGCATGACTCTATTATACACCCTCCACAAGCTCACATAAAGAATTTCATTTATAAAATTTATAAATTTTAAAAAGATAATATTATGTGCATTAACTGTACCCAAAAAATTATGTACTAAGAATAAGACTATTGTTTACTAATAAAAATGTATAAAACATTCAGTTATAAGTCTCACTTTCTATTTTCTCTCTTTTTTATATTGTGTGCGCACAAATTTTTGTATAAAATTAGTGTCCCTACCATTACTCATTTTAAAAATATATTTTTTTTCCCATGTAAATCCCTAAATATAATGAGAGTTTATTTAGTAGTTTTGACATGATAGTGGAATTGTGACATCATACTCGAGGACATTATATTATTTTATAGAGAATTGTTAAATTCACGATATTTTTTGTTATTTTCATAACAAAAGTGTCGTTGTAGATGTATAGCAACGGTGAAAACCGTTACTACTACTTTTATTGTAAAAATAACATTAACAATTTCTTATTTTATAATATCGTTAATCACATCAATAAAAAGACAACTCCAATGTGAAATATATATTTTTATATATAACAAAAATGATTCATATGTCAACTGTTGAAACACCCGGTGTTAAAAGTACAGGAATACGCGTGGTTGCATAGTAGCACATGGTATTGATTATTGATGCTTACGTGAGAAGTCACTCAGTTTTGTTCGATTATTGCTTCAGTAATTGTTGCATAGTATCTCACGTTATTTTATTCAATTATTGTCAATATTTTTATTATTATTAAATTAATAATTGAGATAAAAGATGTGACTACCGGCTTTGACTTTTCTGGGACAGCATTTGGTGCCTCCATCCTAGTTGAATTTGTCTTCAGTGAACGACAAAATCGGGCCAAATGGTCTTCTCTTCCACAATTATAACATGCTTTGGACGGCATCGCACAATTTGGACTGATGTGTCCCTCCCCTCCGCATTTGAAGCATATGATAGGTGGTCTTTCTCCTTCCTTAACAACGGTTGCTGGTGCTAACGTCTTTCCATCATTGTTGAATCTCCTCTTCTTGAAATGTCCATTCTTATTGTTTTGGCCCTGATTACCACCGAAGTGGTTACCATTTCTGACCTGATGAATTTCCTCCACGCTTGTTGTCACCGCTTCGATGACTGCTCTCATTGGTATTATCATTTTGCCGGCTGCTCTCTTTTGATTGCGTTGACTCGTTATCGCGCTCTACCAACTGAGCCCTATTTACAACATCAGAATACAAACACAATTTATGAGAAATAAGATGTTGACGTATCTCCGGCTTCAAACCTCTTAAAAATAATCGTGCCATTCTCTCTTCATTATCCACCAAATGGGACGCAAACCGGGATAACTCCGCAAATTTTGCCTCGTATTGCAACACGGTCATATTATTTTGCTCCAATTTGATAAACTCCACCTCCTTCATGTGACGGATACTTTCAGGAAAGTATTTGTCATTGAACAGCTCTTGGAACTTCTCCCAAGACATCTTCAGTACGGCAGGTTGAGTACGTTTTACCGATTCCCACCAGTAATCTGCCTCTCCGCGCAACATAAAGGCGGCAAAGGGAACCTTTTGCTCCTCGGAGCATCCCAAGACATCAAATATTTTGGTGATCTGCTTTATCCATGCTTCCGCAATAAGTGGTTTTGGCTCTCCCTTAAACTCCGGTGGTCCCAGCTCCTTGAACTGTTTAGCGGTGACCGCCCGAGAATTTTCAGTGTTTCCACCTACATTTTGAACAGGAGCCGCTCTCGCTTGCTGTTGCATGAATTGCATAAAGCCTCTGAACAATCCATCATTCATCATTTGGTCATGAGGATTGTCGCCTTCCTGATGCACATTCTCCTGATTATTGATATGTGGAGACTCAACGGTCTCTTGTGCTCCATTGTTATTCTCAACATTTTCGGAAGTCATTTTCAAATACTGCCACAAAACAAAGATTAATTGACATGTAACATAATATCTCTAAACTTTGACCAACTAATTTAAATACAAAATAAATTTAAGTAGGTCATACTAGAGAAGGAATTCCCCGTCTCTCCCCTCCTAGTTCTAGTCTCACATCTTAGCCAGGGATCATATCCCTAAGCTTTGATACCAACTGTGACGCCCCCAAAATTAGGTATACATCACCCATCTTGAGTCGTCAGATACATGGTACAGAATTCAAATACAACTTACTAATACCACTGTCGTGTATAATACGACAAAATACAACTGTGAGTTTGAATACAATAATTGTCTACTAGAGATCATACAAACTCAAAAGGAGTCCTCAATACAATTATTGTCACACTATTTCACAGAATAGTGAGGACTACTAATGCTATCCTCTGGACCATTACTCCGTTTCCCGACTCGTCCCTGCTATGTTCTCATTTCCTGAAGAGAACAGTGAAAGAAAGGGTGAGCTCAACTAGCCCAGTAAGAAATATTATGACTAAGATAATGCAGAATAAATTATCGTTAGCCTTCAACAGTATTAAACTGATCAAATATAACAACATCAAGTTTAACAGCAGCGGATCAAGCAATCCATTAAAAGAGTCAAGTAGAGAATAGAATCTACTATCTTTTATGATTTAAAAAGTTTTTAATCACTTTTATCGCTGAGACTCAGCTTAATAAATAATCCACATCATCCCTGCACTACGGCCAAGGATACTCATTAGGGTCACGACCACAAATTCCATGCACTACGGGCCAAGGATATTTGTGTATTCATCAATGGTCATGATCATGCCAACAACTGTCCATCAATGCACTACGGCAAATGAGACTTTTACCACATCATTTGTAACATTACGGTCATGATTACACCGAATAATCCCTGGTCATAATCATACCAAGTCCATCCATGCTCTACAGGCCACAGATGACTTTCAAAAATATAAATAAGAGGATGATGACAATGATATAAGAATTCAATAAAACAAGTTCAAGAATTATTTTATCCAGGAATTATTAACGTCCAAATTGTCAACACGATACTATTTTGTGGTGTAAAATTCAAGAATGATTAGAAGAATATTTTCATGAAAGGATACTGGATGAAGCGCAAATGTCAAGGATATTCCACTAATTTCATGGAGTATAGAAATCAAAGTTTTATCCAACTGAGTATAATAAAGAATGGAATAACAGAAGAAATCACCATGCATGCGATAGACCGCACAGACAGGTTATTCCAACAGAATAATAATAATGGAACCAGGTCAGGTGAAATTCACACCGACAGGATGTTCCAACAGAATAATAAAGACGGAACCAGGTCCGGTGTAAAACACACAGACAGGATGTTCCAACGGAATAATAATAAAGACGGAACCATGTCCGGTGTAAAACACACAGACAGGATGTTCCAACGGAATAATAATAAAGACGGAACCAGGTCCGGTGTAAAACACACAGACAGGATGTTCCAACAGAATGATAGAAGAATGTCACCAAGTATAGGGTAGACCGCGTATACAGGTTATTCCAACAGAATAATAAGAAATGGAATAACAACAGTTCTCTTCATGAATAAGAAAGAATAACACCCCTTACCGTAACAGAAACTGGATATGGGAAAAGAAAAGTTAAGTAGCAGAAAGCTTTTCTTCTATCTCTCTATAGTTTCTCTCTCCAGGGTTCAGTGAATTCGTAAGAAAATAATGAAGGAATGAGCTTCTATTTATAGGAAAATGGAATGCATAGTAACTAATCCATGAACGGTCCAGATTAATTTACTTTAATCTGACGGTCCATATTTAAAGAAAAATCTTTTAAATAAAATATAATATATTCTATTTATATAAAAAGATTTTTACTATGCAAACACTATACAACACTATGCACTATGCAACACTATGCATAATAAAATATAATATATTCTATTTATAGAATAACTTTAATAAAGTATTCTGTTTTATATAAAAAGATGTTTCCGTTTTATTACGTTAATAATACGAATAAAACAAAACGTCATTATCGCTATAATAATTCATATTATTAATCGACAATAATTGAATCAAACTGAGCGACTTCTCACATAAATATCAATAATCAATACCGTGTGCTACTATGCAACAACGCGTATTACTGTACTTTTACTACCCAGTAGTTTAACAGTATCAACGGTAAAACTTCTGCCGTTATTTTTAATAAAATATTTTTGTCGTTTTCTCAATCCGACAATAATTCTGTTGTGGGGTCCACCAATAATTTTGCCGTCGTACGAATATTTCCCGACAAAAAGAATATTCCCCGACCAAACGAATATTTTATAACAACTTGCGTACTTTGCAAAATTTATAAATATTACCCACAACTATAACATTATATCAAATTTCTTCCATAATATTCAAAAATAATAATTATAAAAAATTCATCTTTATTTATAAAAACTGGGGTCTTACAAAAAACACACCCAAAACACTGTATTATTGAAAAATTTCAGTTCCATAATTTATTTATTTTTTAGTTGTTTCAAAAAAAAAAAGTCCGAATTTTACTCCCGTACGGGAGTCCGGACCTGATCTGTTTTTTTTTATATATATATATACACACTCATTGGTACATACATACACAACAATCAGGCCGTTCCCAGGAAAGAGAGAGCTTTCCAATAAGAATTTCTCCTTATTGGCGCGCAATTAGGTGACCAAACCTCTCCTTGACAGAACTTTCTACACATTGCCAATAATGCTATCTAATAATATTATTCAAATAATATGAATTATTGATCTGATAATAGAAAATATTGTGCAGTGACAATTATTGAAACAACAATAATATAAAATATCAACGCAGCAATTATTGAATCAATAAAATAAAATATTGAACAGTAACTACTGTAACAATTATTGAGTAGTGCCTTCTTACGTAAGGATCAATAATTTATCAATACTGTGCATCCACGCGTATTACTGTATTTTAACCACTGGGTATTCCAACAGTGTTAACGGTAACAACTACGCCGTTATTTATAAAAACTCAAACTTATCGTTTTCTTCATCCGACAATTATTTTGTTATGGGACCCACAAATGACTGTGCCGTCGTACGAATATTCCCCGACAACAAGAATATTCCACAACCAAACGAATATTCCCCGACAACAATGATTATTTTATAATCACTTGCATATTTTGCAAAATTTACACATTTCATCCATAACCAGAGAATTATATTAAATTAATACTTTATTATTCACAATAATAATTAAAAAAAATTTAATTTTATTTATAATAAATTAGGGTCTTGCAGTACAATTTGCCTTTGTGATCCATTCTACTTTTTGGCAGGCTGTTTTTTAATTTATTTATTAAAAAAAAGGCATGAAAACAATCTTGGAATTGACACTTCCGTACAATCTTCAACTATAATCCTTGAGAGAGACAACTCATCTTCAAGCTAACCTTGGATTATGATTTGGGAATCTTGGTAACTGAAAAATGATATTTTTACATGATTTTTTTGATATTTTCATATGAAAATCGTCCATATAGATCTTATAGCAACGATTTTTACTGTCACTATACATCTATAGCGACACTTTTCGTGTAAAAATATCAATTTTCTATATTTATAGGTATAAACTAAATGAGGGAAATTGATATAGGAACAACATTTGTTTGAGGTTTTGATTTATGCAAAGGGCAACTTTTTGTAAGAATTAACCCTTAACCATTAATTCTATTCTTAAACGTAGATGGGAGAAGAACGCCTGTAACATATAAAAAAGAAATAATATTGTGTGCGTTGAGCAACCCTCAATTCCGTATAAAAAATTCTGGATGACAAAAATAAAGAATTAAACAGTACCATCAAAAATTAGACAAGAAATCGTAATCGAAAAATCCTCTTCTTTTGAATAATAAAGTGGAGGTTCTAAGAACCCAATTAAACCTAAATACGACAAAAAACTCAAATAGACATCTCTCTATTATCTCTAAACATCTCGAATACCTTAAACTAGAAAAAGGCGGGAGAACGGATGGAGGAGATTGAGCTGACGGCGGCTGAATTACCGGATAATCTTTTTTCTTGGGTGGAGAATCAGAGGAGAGAGATGATTGTTGGTTATGTGAGTGGGAGGAAGAAGGTTTAGGGGTTTGGGGAGGAGTAACGAATCCTGTCCAAGTCCGATCAGCGGCGGCGGATTAGGTGTTGTTGGATCTCTATTTACTAGCGATGAAGTGAGGATTGAGTTTGTATTCATACATATTTGTATTTCTCTCAGACTCTCTACTTCTCTCTACATCCTCTCTTTATACGCCTCTCACACTCTCTCTCTCTATATAAATCTCTTTCTCTCACTATAAATCTACAATTGTCAATAAATATTAATTATATCTTTTATATTTTTTTTGCTTCAAATTTGAAGAGTTGAGTGTTGAGATCTTCTATAATAATTGAATTCAACACATCGATAGGTAATAATATCAATCATTACTCACTTGTGAAATTTGTTTTTTATTTGCAATTAGGATTTGTAAATTTATATTTCTTAAATTGTCAATTTGTGATGTTCATTGCTCAGATATTTAATCTTGGAATAAATCACTAAATCAACATAAGCAGGTTCTATTGTTCTATACTTTTATATTTTAATTTTATTAAATTTTACTTGTTAATTAGATACTATTGTTACTTGTTTTGGCGAAAAAAGTAATGTTATTTGTTTTTGGCGAAAAAAGTAATGTTAAACTAACTTAAGATCGACTATGTCCCAAGAAAGATTAAATGGATTAGCGATTTTATCAATTGAAAAGAATATGTAAGAGAAAATTGATTATAAAAGCTTGATCAATAATTTTGCACCTAAAAGAGCAAGAAAAATAAAATTCTAATTAAAAAAAATCATAGACATTAATTTAATATTATTTTAATAGACCCAAAAAAATTGGACCAGCCCTGGATTAGTCAATCTGATAAAGATGGTTGTCAATGGGTTTCACATACCAAGCCGAATGCATCTAATATGCCTAACTGGTGGGACAAAATCAAACATCCATTAATAAATTCGGCGTTATTGGAGAAACCCACAGAAAGCTATAGTTTTCAGCTTCTCATAAAGGGGTAGTGATGAAATTTTAAATAAATTTTATTCGATAAATGATACTTTCTTAATTTATGTGTCAAAATCTTAAACGATAATCTTTTACAAACGGAGATAGTATTATTTAAATGATTGGATCCCTTGACCTTTACGGGTGTTTCAATTATTTTATGAACACAGCCCCATGTATGAGTTTGACTTGAAAGAGACTAGCAGATAGACGCAGGTGCCTTCCAGCTCTTGCATTGTATGGGGCCTTTTGAACGAGACGTACGTGTATAGTTGGTGCTCTTCACTTAATTGATTATAATTTTATACTATATCAGAAAAATGATAAATATACGTGACAATCATAATTAGATTGAAAGTTCTGACAATGTAAAGCATGACTCTATTATACACCCTCCACAAGCTCACATAAAGAATTTCATTTATAAAATTTATAAATTTTAAAAAGATAATATTATGTGCATTAACTGTACCCAAAAAATTATGTACTAAGAATAAGACTATTGTTTACTAATAAAAATGTATAAAACATTCAGTTATAAGTCTCACTTTCTATTTTCTCTCTTTTTTATATTGTGTGCGCACAAATTTTTGTATAAAATTAGTGTCCCTACCATTACTCATTTTAAAAATATATTTTTTTCCCATGTAAATCCCTAAATATAATGAGAGTTTATTTAGTAGTTTTGACATGATAGTGGAATTGTGACATCATACTCGAGGACATTATATTATTTTATAGAGAATTGTTAAATTCACGATATTTTTTGTTATTTTCATAACAAAAGTGTCGTTGTAGATGTATAGCAACGGTGAAAACCGTTACTACTACTTTTATTGTAAAAATAACATTAACAATTTCTTATTTTATAATATCGTTAATCACATCAATAAAAAGACAACTCCAATGTGAAATATATATTTTTATATATAACAAAAATGATTCATATGTCAACTGTTGAAACACCCGGTGTTAAAAGTACAGGAATACGCGTGGTTGCATAGTAGCACATGGTATTGATTATTGATGCTTACGTGAGAAGTCACTCAGTTTTGTTCGATTATTGCTTCAGTAATTGTTGCATAGTATCTCACGTTATTTTATTCAATTATTGTCAATATTTTTATTATTATTAAATTAATAATTGAGATAACAGATGTGACGCCCCCAAAATTAGGTATACAACACCCATCTTGGGTCGTCAGATACATAATACATAATTCAAATACAACTTACTAATACAACTGTCGTGTACAATACGACAAAACATAACTGTGAGTTTGAATACAATTATTGTATACTAGAGATTATACAAACTCAAAAAGAGTCCTCATTATAATTATTAATACACTATTTCTCAGAATAGTGAGGACTACTAATGCTATCCTCTGGACCGTCACTCCATTCCCCGACTAGTCTCTGCTATGTTCTCATTTCCTGAAGAGAACAGTGAAAGAAAGGGTGAGCTCAACTAGCCCAGTAAGAAATATTATGACCAAGATAATGCAGAATAAATTATCATTAGTCTCCAACAATGTTAAACTGATAAAATATAATAGACATCAAGTTTAACTGCAGCGGAACAAGCAATCCATTAAAAGAGTCAAGTAGAGAATAAAATCTACTATCTTTTATGATTTAAAAAGTTTTTAAACACTTTTATCGCTGAGACTCAGCTTAATAAATAATCCACATCATCCCTGCACTACGGCCAAGGATACTCATTAGGGTCACGACCACAAATTCCATGCACTACAGGCCAAGGATATTTGTGTATTCATCAATGGTAATGGTCATGATCATGCCAACAACTGTCCATCAATGCACTACGGGCCAATGAGGACTTTTACCACATCATTTGTAACATTACGGTCATGATTACACCGAATAATCCCTGGTCATAATCATACCAAGTCCATCTATGCACTACAGGCCACAGATGACTTTCAAAAAAATATAAACATGAGGATGATGACAATGATATAAGAATTCAATAAAACAAGTTCAAGAATTAATTTGTCCAAGAACCAATAACGTCCAAATTGTCAATAAGGTACTGTTTTATGGGGTAAAATTCAAGAATGCTCAGAAGAATATTTCCATGAAAAGATACTGGATGAAGCGCAAATATCAAGAATATTCCACTAATTTCATGAAGTATAGAAGTCAAAGTTTTAACCAACTGAGTATAATAAGGAATGGAATAACAACAGAAATCACCATGCATGCGGTACTTCGCATAGACAGGTTATTCCAACAGAATAATAATAACGGAACCAGGTCAGGCAAAATTTGCACCGACAGGATGTTCCAACAGAATAATAAAGACGGAACCAGGTCCGGTGTAAAACACACAGACAAGATGTTCCAACGGAATAATAATAAAGACGGAACCAGGTCCGGTGTAAAACACACAGACAGGATGTTCCAATGGAATAATAATAAAGACGGAACCATGTCCGGTGTAAAACACACAGACAGGATGTTCCAACAGAATGATAGAAGAATGTCACCAAGCATAGGGTAGCCCGCGTATACAGGTTATTCCAACATAACAATAAAGAAATGGAATAACAATAGTTCTCTTCATGAATAAGAAAGAATAACACCCCTTACCGTAACAGAAACTGGATATAGGAAAAGAAAAGTTAAGTAGCAAAAAGCTTTTCTTCTATCTCTCTATAGTTTCTCTCTCTAGAGTTCAGTGAATTCGTAAGAAAATAATGAAGGAATGAGCTTCTATTTATAGGAAAATGGAATGCATAGTAACTAATCCATGAACGGTCCAGATTGATTTACTTTAATCTGACGGTCCATATTTAAAGAAAAATCTTTTTAATAAAATATAATATATTCTATTTATATAAAAAGATTTTTACTATGCAAACACTATGCAACACTATGCAAAACACTATGCAACACTATGCATAATAAAATATAATATATTCTATTTATAGAATAACTTTAATAAAGTATTCTGTTTTATATAAAAAAGATGTTTCTGTTTTATTACGTTAATAATACGAATAAAACAAAACGTCATCATCGCTAATAATAATTCATATTATTAATCGACAATAATTGAATCAAACTGAGCGACTTCTCACATAAATATCAATAATCAATACCGTGTGCTACTATGCAACAACGCGTATTACTGTACTTTTACTACCCAGTAGTTCAACAGTATCAACGGTAAAACTTCCGCCGTTATTTTCAATAAAATATTTTTGTCATTTTCTCAATCAGACAATAATTCCGTTGTGGGGTCCACCAATAATTGTACCGTCGTACGAATATTTTCCGACACAAAGAATATTCCCTGACCAATCGAATATAATATAACAACTTGCATACTTTGTAAAATTTATAAATACTACCCACAACTGTAATATTATCTCAAATTCACACCATAATATTAAAAAATTATTTCGAGAAAATTAATTCTTTATTCATAAAATCTGGGGTTTCACAACAGAGTTATTAATATTATTATTTGCATTATTAACGATGTCTAGAAGTTCTGCCAAGGAGAGGTTTGGTCACCTAATTGCGCACCAATAGGGAGAAATCTTTATTGAAAAGCCCCATCTTTCCTGGGAACGACCTGGTCGATTAATAGTGTGAATAATAATAATAATGATGATGAAGTTTTGTTTTATTAGTATTATTAATGTAATAAAACAGAAAAGCTTTTTATATAAAACAGAATACTTTTATAAAGTTATTCGTTTTATTAGGCTGATAGTAAAAATTTTTATATAAAACATAATACTTTTATAAAGTTATTCGTTTTAGTAGACTATAATTAGAATATATTATATTTTATTATGCATAGTGTCTGCATAGTGTTTGTATAGTAAAATCTTTTTAAAAGTTATTCGTTTTATTAGATTATAAATAGAATATATTATATTTTATTGTAAACCAATCTGGACCGTCCGTTTAAAGTAAATCGATTTGGACCGTTCATAAATTGGTTACTATTCAGTCAATTTTTCTATAAATAGAAGCTCATTCCTTCATTATTTCTTACGAATTCACTGAAACTCTAGAGAGAGAAACTGTAGAGAGAATTATTCTTTTATCTTGAGCGTATTTCTTTAGCGTTTAAGAAAGCTTTGAGCGTAGTGCAAGTTTCTTCAAGTATATCCCCGTCCTACCATCGGAGTACTCTTCTTTATAAGGTAAGGGGTATTATTTCTTTTGTATTCATGAAGAGAACTTCTGTTATTTCAGTCTTTATTATTCTGTTGGAATAACTTGTATACGCGGGCTACCCTATACTTGGTGAAATTCTTCTGTTATTTAATTATTTATTATTCTGCTGGAATAACCTGTCTATGCGAAGTACAGCATACATGGTGAAATTCTATTGTTATTCCATTCTTTATTATTTTGTTGGAATATCTTGTCTGTGCGTTTTACGCCGGACCTGGATCCGTCTTTATTATTATGTTGAAATATCATGTCTGTGCTTTTCACGTCGGACCTAGTTCCGTTATTTATTATTCTGTTATAATAACATGTCTATGCGAAGTACCGCATGTATGGTGATTTCTGTTGTTATTCCATTTTTTATTATTCTGTTGGAATATCTTGTCGGTGCGTATTACGCCTTACCTGGTTCCGTTATTTATTGTTCTGTTGGAATAACCTGTCTATGCGAAATACCGCATGCATGATAATTTATTTTGTTATTCCATTCTTTATTATACTCAGTTGGTTAAAGTTTTGACTTCTATACTTCATAAAATTAGTGAAATATCATTGATATTTGCGCTTCATCCAGTATCTTTCATGAAAATATTTTTCTAAGCATTCTTAAATTTTACTCTACAAAGAAGTATCATGTTGATAATTTGGACGTTATTGTTCCTGAATAAATTAATTCTTGAACTTGTTTTATTGAATTCTTATAACATTGTCATCATCCTCATATTTATATTTTGTTGAGTCATCTGTGGCCTGTAATGCATAAATAGACTTAGTATGATTATGACCAAGGATTATTCTATAAGACCCCAACTTATTATTAATGAAATTTAATTTTCTCTATTTATTATTTTGAAATAGTAAGGGTTGATTTGATTAATGTGTATAGTTATAGGTAAAATACGCAAATATTTCAAAATAAGCAAGTGGTTATAAAATATTCATTGTTGTCGGGGAATATTCGTTTGGTCGTGGAATATTCGTACTGTCGGGGAATTTTCGTACGACGGCGCAGCCATGTGTGGGCCCCATAACGGAAAGCGATTGAATGAAGAAAACGACAAATATAAGTTGTTTAAAAATAACGGCGTAGTTGTTACCGTTAATACTGTTAAAATACTCGGTGGTTAAAACATATTAGCACACGGTATTGCACCAATTATTGATTCTTACGTAAGAAGGCACTACTCAATAATGGTTACAGTAATTACTGTTCAATATTTTATTTTATTGATTTAATAATTGTTGCGTTGATATTTTATATTGCTGTTGTTTCAATAATTGTCATTACACAGTATTTTTCATTATCGAAACAATAATTCATATTATCTGAATAATATTATTACATAACATTATTGGCAATGTTTAGAAAGTTCTGTCTAAGGAGAGTTTGGTCACCTAATTGCGCGCCAGTAAGGAGAAATTCTTATTGGAAAGCCCCCTCTTTCCTGGGAACGGCCTGGTTGCCAGTACTGTGATTCTGTAATATTATTTGTGAATAATTAATTATTAATTTATATGATGAGAAAAATATTGATTTTATGTGGACATAGATGGAGAAAATTTTTAATGTGACAATTGTTGAAAATTAATATTTTATCTTTTTCTGATAAAATAATTTATTTAAATATATTATTTTAATAATATATTAACGATGATATTTTTATAATAAATGTGAGATATATGAGTATATAAGTAGGAAGAGTATTTTTGTGGCATTAAATATTTAACACATATTTTGTGTGTTGGTGGACACAATTATTGACTGAAATTTGATTATAGCCTGTAAAATCGTCCGTTTGTGGATTTCGGTCAATTTCTGTTTGGAATTTGGAAAAACTTTCTTCTGCAAAGTTGTAGACAATTGGATTTCCTATAAAAACTCGGGAGATTCGAATTTTCTGATAAAAGGCTATTTATTATGAATTATTGAAGTTCCAAAGCTCCGAAATAATTGATTTTTGAAAGTTTAAAATAATTTAAATTAGAAAAACGTTTTTGATATGTTTGGTGGGCTTGGTTGGTTGTTGAAATGAGCTGATTTCAGTTTATAAGAGTGTGCGTAGGAAAATTTATATATATTATTATTATATTAAATTTTCTGCTTTGGTGTTCTATGCAATTTCCTATAAATAGGGTGCTTAGGTTAGAATTGAAAATCACACCAGAAACTGAAGTTTTCTCTCTCTATATTATCGAGCGTATTCTTGTGAGTATTTTGAGTATACTTTGAGTATTGCTATACGGTGCAAGTTCAAGTCATAGCCTATATCCGGTGTTTCAACTAGAAGTATTGTCTTTCGAGGTAAGGGATATTATTTTTTTTAAAATGATATTATTTCTTCTAATATCATTATGCCGAAGTATTGATCTGAACTTTTAATTAAATTTAGAACTTTTTATGTCGGAGTTACTATTCACGTATACGGCACTATTCACGTATACGATACTATTCACGAATACGGCACTATTCATCGAAAAATAAAAAATTTTCTTTTCGTCTAAAATATCTATTGTGGATACTAGCTTTGATTGTATCCATGTTTTGATCATTCTTGAATTTTACACCACTGTGATTATTTTTGAGGTAATTTTGGACATGGTTAAAACAAAGTACGAATCCTTAATCCTTAATCCTTGTCATTTTGTTTCACTGGATTCGTTTCTTTAAAAATATTTTTCATCATCTTCAGTCTTAAATGATGATATTATTGAATATCTTTGGCCTGTAGTGCAAAGATGAATGATTTCTGATGAATATCTTTGGCCCGTAGTGCAAAGATGAACAGGTGTTTAGATGAACATGACCAACTGATGAATATCTTTGGCCTGTAGTGCAAAGATGAATATTTGATTCCAGATATATATTGATTGATGTTATAGGGATAAAAGATAGACGATGAACTTTTAAATTCATACATAGAAGATAGTAGTTTGCATTCTCTACTTAACTCTTCTAATGAATTATTATTTCTGCTGCAAATATTGATTTAAAAATTGTTGTCTATTGTATTCTATTTAATTTTTTCCCTGTTGAAGACTAATGATAATTTGTTGTATATTATCTTAGTCATAATATTCTTTACTGGGCTAGTTGAGCTCACCCTTTTCCTTTTTGTTCCACTTTTCTTCTCAGGAGGCGAGAATATAGCGAGTACGAGTCGGGGTATGGAATGAAGGTTCTAGAGAGAGTTGTTTAGTAGTCCTCACTATTTTTGTAAAATAATGTATCAATAAATGTGATGAAGATTTATTTGAGTATAGATATTGTCTAGAAGATAATGTTTGTATTCAAACTCACAGTTTTACTGTTGTAATAATAAAGTTGTAGTTATTTCTGTACCATGTATTGACAACTCAGAATGGGTGATGTATACCTATTTTGGGGGCGTCATAGTTGGTATCCGAGCTTAGGGATATGATCTCTGGAGGATATCGGGGAATAGAACTAGGAGGGGAGAGACGAGTAAATCCTTCGCTAGTGTGTCCTACCTAAGCTTATTTGTTAGTCGGTCAGTATATAGGGATATTATGTGATATATTGACTTCCTTAATTAACCATTGTTTTATGACAGTATTTGAGAATGTCGACTGAGAATATTAACAGTGAAGTAAATGAGACCGTGGAGACGCCTGTACTCACCAACGAGGAGAACGTGCAACAGGTTGGCAATGTTCCTCCTGTGAACAACACCATTGAGCAGATGATGAACGAGGGGATGTTTAGAAGCTTTTTGCAGTTCATGCAAAATCAGACGAGGGAGACTCGTGTTCAAAATACAAGAGGAAATGATAGCAATTCACGGGTTGTCACAGCCAACAGTTAAAAGAGTTGGGACCACCAGAATTTAAGGAAAAGCCAGATCCGATCATGGCGGAAACATGAGTCAAACAAATTACCAAGATATTCAATGTCTTGGGATGCACGGAGGAACAGAAGGTTTCATTCTCCACCTTTATGTTCCGTGGCGAGGCAGACTACTGGTGGGAGTCTGTGAAGCGTACCCATCTAGCCGCACTCAACATGTCTTGGGAGACGTTTCAGAAACTATTTAATGACAAATACTTTCCTGAAAGTGTTCGTCATATGAAGGAAGTGGAGTTCATCAGATTAGAACAAAACAACATGACGGTGTCTCAGTACGAGGCAAAGTTTGCAGAGTTATCCAGGTTTGCACCTCATTTGGTGGAGAATGAGGAACGTATGACGCGGATGTTTCTGAGAGGTTTGAAACCCGACATACGACAATATCTCATTTCTCATAAATTTTTTCTCTATTCAGATGTTGTAAACAGGGCTCAATTATTAGAGCGAGATAATGAGTACGGTCAACCGAGGTACCACAATCAGGATCATACCGGAGATAGCAGTCAACAAAACAACGATAACCAGCGGAGAAAGAAAAAGATGGAAAAAAATGGTAACCACTCTGGTGGTAATCATGGCCATGAAAATAGAAGAAGTGAGTCAGGAGGAGATTTAACAACGACCATGTGAAGACGACAGTGCCGGCAATAACTGGTTCTAAGGGAGGAGAACGATCACCGGTCATATGCAATAAATGCGGGAAAGAGGGACATATCAGTCCAAACTGCCCATAACAGTTCAAGGTATGTTATAATTGTGGAAAGGAAGGACATATCGCTCGAGATTGTACGGTAGCGAAACCTAGTTCAGCGGGGACGGTGACTCAAAAGACTGTCCCAGAAAAGTCAAAGTCAATGGTTCCTGGAAGAGCGTTTGTTGTGACTGGTCAAAATGCGAGGAACCCAAACGAGGTGATCACGGGTATGCTATTTATAAATTTTTGCAAAGTTTATACCTTACTTGATACCGGTGTTACCCATTCATTTATCTCTCCTGCTTGTGCTCAACGTTTAAACTTGACTCCGGAGAAATTAGACTTTGACCTATCGGTGGAAACTCCGTTAGGAAAAACTTTCATCACATCCACTGTTTATAAATCTTGTTTGATTCAAGTTGGCACCATCACCTTACATGTTGACCTTATCTCTTTAAAGATACTTGCTTTCGATGTGATTTTAGGGATTGATTGGTTAACTACTCATCATGCCAAAATTAATTATTTTCGTAAGTTTGTTAGTTTTCATATTCCTAACCAAACTGTTGTACGAATTCAAGCAATTAAACCATTAAAATCAATCACTGTCATATCTAATCATAAAGCTATTCGTTTATTGAAAAAAGGATGTCAAGCTTTCTTAGCCCATGTTATGGATTTGAATAAAGACACGTCAAATTTGAATAATATTCCTGTTGTTATTGACTTTCCTAACGTATTTCCTGAAGAACTTCCCGGTCTACCCCCAGAACGTGAAGTTGAATTCTTTATTGATCTTGAACCTGGTACAAAGTCCATTTCTAAAACCCCATATCGAATGGCTCCTATTGAACTTCAGGAGTTAAAGGTCCAACTACATGAATTGTTGGATATCGGTTTCATTTGTCCTAGTACATCTCCTTGGGGTGCTCCTATTTTATTCGTAAAGAAGAAAGACGGGAGTATGCGACTTTGTATTGACTATCTGGAATTGAACCATGTCACCATCAAGAATAGGTATCCTCTACCTCGTATTGATGACCTGTTTGACCAGTTGCAAGGAGCACAATTCTTTTCAAAGATCGATATTCATTCTGGATATCATCAGCTGGAGATTAAAACTGAGGATATTCCAAAGACTGCCTTCAGAACTCGGTACGGAGATTATGAATTCTTAGTCATGTCTTTCGGATTGACTAATGCTCCTGCGGATTTTATGGATATGATGAACCGAGTATTCAAGGAATATTTGGATCAGTTCGTTGTTGTTTTTATTGATGACATCCTCATATATTCCAAAAGTCGTGAAGATCATGAGCACTATTTGAAGCTGGTACTCCAAAGGCTTCGTGAAAACAAACTATATGCCAAATTGAAGAAATGCGAGTTCTGGCTTGAGGAAGTAGCATTCCTTGGGCACGTGGTGTCGAAACATGGAGTATCTGTTGATCCGGTGAAGATTGAAGCAATACAAAGTTGGGAGCAACCGAAGTCGGTGATGAAGTACGTAGCTTTTTGGGCTTAGCTGGTTATTATCGGAGATTTGTGGAAGGGTTTTCTCGAATCGCTACTCCATTAACCCAACTAACTCGGAAGGATACAAAATTTGTTTGGAGCGAAGAATGCGAGAAGAGTTTCCAAGAGCTCAAGAGGAGACTCATTTCAGCAACTGTTTTAACAATACCATCTAGTACGGATGGATTTGTTATCTACAGCGATGCTTCAGGCAAAGGGTTAGGATGTGTTCTCATGCAACGTGGAAAAGTCATAGCCTATGCCTCGCGACAACTTAAAGAGTATGAGAGGAATTATCCTACTCATAATCTAGAGTTGGCAGCAGTCGTTTTCACGCTAAAGATCTGGAGGCACTATCTATATGGGGGGAAAGTGGAGATATATTCAGACCATAAAAGCCTTAAATATTTCTTCACTCAAAAAGAACTCAACATGCGGCAACGACGTTGGCTCGAGCTATTGAAAGACTACGACCACACTATTCAATACAATCCTGGAAAAGCGAACGTGGTAGCTGACGCGTTGAGTAGAAGATCATATACAGGAACGAGTGCGATGATGTCAAGTATACGCATAGAGCCAACTTTAATAGAAAAAGTTAAGGTTGCTCAAGCCACCGACCCAGAGCTGATGCGTATGAAGAAGAAAGTACAAGAAGGAGCTATTCCGGAAGCGAGAATTGATGAAGAAGGAATACTTCGAGTCTACTCTAGACTTTGTGTTCCTAACGACTCTGATTTGAAGTACAAGATTATGATGGAGGCACACAATACACCATTTGCAATCCATCCTGGAAGTACTAAAATGTATCGTGATCTTCGACATATATTTTGGTGGAATAATATGAAGAGAGAGATTGCAAAGTTTATCTCGATGTGTTTAACTTGTCAACGTGTAAAGGCGGAACATCTAGTACCTAAGGGTCCGTTGCAACCACTTGAGATTCCGAAGTGGAAGTGGGAACACATTACCATGGATTTCGTTACGGGTCTTCCTACGGTTTCTCAAGGCATCAATGCTATTTGGGTTATTGTTGATAGATTAACCAAGTCTGCTCATTTCTTGCCGATACGGGAGACTTATTCCCTTGAACGTCTTGCTAGTATATATATAAATGAGATTGTGAGGTTGCATGATATGCTAGTATCCATAGTTTCGGATCGTGACCCAAGATTCACTTCAAAATTTTGGGTTAGCTTGGAAAAAGCTATGGGCACGGATTTACGATTCAGTTCGGCATACCATCCTCAAACGGACGGACAATCAGAAAGGACTATTCAAACTCTTGAAGATTTATTAAGACTCTGTGTCCTAGACTTCAAGGGCAGTTAGGATAAGTATTTACCATTGGTGGAATTCTCCTACAATAACAGTTATCAGGCAAGTATAGGTGTGGCTCCATTTGAAGCATTATATGGACGAAAGTGTCGCTCTCCAATATGTTAGGATGAGGTGGGTGAAGCAACATTGTTGGGATCCGAGTTAGTACGTATGATTACCGAAAAGATCCAAATGATTCGACAATGTATACAAACGGCACAAGATCGACAAAAGAGTTATGCGGATCTTCATTGAAAGGACGTGGAATTTAGTATAGGGGATCATGTATTGTTGTGAGTTGCTCCATGGAAGGGAGTTACAAGATTTGGAAAGAGAAGAAAGCTCAATCCATGATTTATTAGTCCATTTCAAATTCTTGACCGAGTAGGAAATGTAGCCTATAGACTCACGTTACCTCCGAGTATGTCTCGTGTTCATAATGCGTTTCACATATCTGTACTTCGTAAATATGGGAAAGACCCGAACCACGTTATAGAGTTAGAATCGGACGAGATAGCCGAAGACTTAACGTGCGAAGAGGTACTTGTCAAGATTTTGGATAGGAAGGAGCATGTCCTACGCACAAAGGTCATACCACAAGTTAAAGTTCTGTGGAAGAATCATATCATAGAGGAAATGACCTGAGAATTAGAAACGAAAATGAAAGCGAGGTATCCTCACCTTTTCGAAATACCAGGTATAAGGAGGGGAGGTTGTAAGACCCCAACTTATTATTAATAAAATTTAATTTTCTCTATTTATTATTTTGAAATAGTAAGGGTTGATTTGATTAATGTGGATAGTTATGGGTAAAATACGCAAATATTTCAAAATAAGCAAGTGGTTATAAAATATTCATTGTTGTCGGGGAATATTCGTTTAGTCGTGGAATATTTGTACTGTCGGGGAATATTCGTACGACGGCGCAGCCATGTGTGGGCCCCATAACGGAAAGCGATTGAATAAAGAAAACGACAAATATAAGTTGTTTAAAAATAACTACGTAGTTGTTACCGTTAATACTGTTAAAATACTCGGTGGTTAAAACACATTAGCACACAATATTTCACCAATTATTGATTCTTACGTAAGAAGGCACTACTCAATAATGGTTACAGTAATTACTGTTCAGTATTTTATTTTATTGATTTAATAATTGTTCGTTGATATTTTATATTGCTGTTGTTTCAATAATTGTCATTACACAGTATTTTTCATTATCGAAGCAATAATTCATATTATATGAATAATATTATTACATAACATTATTGGCAATGTCTATAAAGTTCTGTCTAAGGAGAGGTTTGGTCACCTAATTGCGCGCCAGTAAGGAGAAATTCTTATTGGAAAGCCCCATCTTTCCTGGGAACGGTCTGGTTGCCAATACTGTGATTCTGTAATATTATTTGTGAATAATTAATTATTGATTTATATGATGAGGAAAATATTGATTTTATGTGGATATAGATGGAGAAAATTTTTAATGTGACAATTGTTGAAAATTAATATTTTATCTTTTTCTGATAAAATAATTCATTTAAATATATTATTTTAATAATATATTAATGGTGATATTTTTATAATGAATGTGAGATATATGAGTATATGAGGAGGAAGAGTATTTTTGTGGCATTAAATGTTTAACACATATTTTGTGTGTTGGTGGACACAATTATTGACCAAAATTTGATTATAGCCAGTAAAATCATTCGTTTATGAATTTTGGTCAATTTCTGTTTAGAATTTGAAAAAACTTTCTTCTGCAAAGTTGTAGAGAATTGGATTTCCTATAAAAACTCGCGAGATTCGAATTTTCTGATAAAAGGGCTATTTATTATGAAATATTGAAGTTCTGAAGCTCCGAAATAATTAATTTTTGGAAGTTTAAAATAATTTAAATTAGAAAAACGTTTTTGATATGTTTGTTGGGCTTGGTTGGTTGTTGAAATGAGCTGATTTCAGTTTATAAGAGTGTGCGTAGGAAAAATTTTATATATATTATTATTATATTAAATTTTCTGCTTTGGTGTTCTAAGCAATTTTATATAAATAGGGTGCTTAGGTTAGAATTAAAAATCACACCAGAAACTGAAGTTTTCTCTCTCTATATTATCGAGCGTATTCTTGTGAGTATTTTGAGTATACTTTGAGTATTGCTATACGGTGCAAGTTCAAGTCATAGCCTATATCCGATGTTTCAACTAGAAGTACTGTCTTTCGAGGTAAGGGATATTATTTTTTTTAAAATGATATTATTTCTTCTAATATCATTATGCCGAAGTATTGATCTGAACTTTTAATTAAATTTAGAACTTTTTATGTCGGAGTTACTATTCACGTATACGGCACTATTCACGTATACGATACTATTCACGAATACGGCATTATTCATCGAAAAATAAAAAAATTTCTTTTCGTCTAAAATATCTATTGTGCATACTAGCTTTGATTGTATCTATGTTTTGATCATTCTTGAATTTTACACCACTGTGATTATTTTTGAGGTAATTTTGGACATGGTTAAAACAAAGTACGAATCCTTAATCCTTAATCCTTGTCATTTTGTTTCACTGGATTCGTTTCTTTAAAAATATTTTTCATCATCTTCAGTCTTAAATGATGATATTATTGAATATCTTTGGCCTGTAGTGCAAAGATGAATGATTTCTGATGAATATCTTTGGCCCGTAGTGCAAAGATGAACAGGTGTTTAGATGAACATGACCAACTGATGAATATCTTTGGCCTGTAGTGCAAAGATGAATATTTGATTTCAGATATATATTGATTGATGTTACATGGATAAAAGATAGACGATGAACTTTTAAATTCATACATAGAAGATAGTAGTTTGCATTCTCTACTTAACTCTTTTAATGAATTATTATTTCTGCTGCAAATATTGATTTAAAACTTGTTGTCTATTGTATTTTATTAGATTTTTTTCCTGTTGAAGACTAATGATAATTTGTTGTATATTATCTTAGTCATAATATTCTTTACTGGGCTAATTGAGCTCACCCTTTTTCTTTTTGTTTCATTTTTCTTCTCAAGAGGCGAGAATATAGCGAGTACGAGTCGGGGTATGGAATGAAGGTTCTAGAGAGAGTTGTTTAGTAGTCCTCACCATTTTTGTAAAATAATGTATCAATAAATATGATGAGAATTTATTTGAGTATAGATATTGTCTAGAAGATAATGTTTGTATTCAAACTCACAGTTTTACTGTTGTAATAATAAAGTTATAGTTATTTTTGTACCATGTATTGACAACTCAGAATGGGTGATGTATACCTATTTTGGGGGCATCACATATTCGGTGTAATCATGACTGTAATATTACAAATGATATGGTAAAAGTCCTCATTGGCCCATAGTGCATTGATGGACAGTTGTTGGCATGATCATGACCATTGATGAATACACAAATATCCTTGGCCCGTAGTGCATGCATAAATTTTGGTTGTGATACTATTGAATATCTTTGGTCATAGTGCAGGGATGATGTGGATCATTTATTAAGCTGAGTCCTAGCGATAGAAGTGATGAAAACCTTTTTAATCATAAAAGATAGTAGATTTTAGTCTCTATTTTACTCTTTTAATGGATTGCATGTTCTGCTGTAGTTAAACTTGATATCTATTGTATTTTATCAGTTTAACACTGTTCAATACTAATGATAATTTATTCTGCATTATCTTAGTCATAATTTTTTTACTGAGCTAGTTGAGCTCACCCTTTCTTTCACTGTTCTCTTTAGGAAATGAGAACGTAGTCGGGACTAGTCGGGGAACGGAGTGCCGGTCCAGATGATAGTATTAGTAGTCCTCACTATTCTGTTAAATAATCTGACAATAAATATAATGAGGACTTATTCTGAGAGTGGATATTGTCTAGAAGACAATATTTGTATTAAAACTCACAGCTCTCTTGTTGTATATTAAAGATTGTATTTGTATTTTGTACCATGTATTTGGCGACTCAGAATAGGTAATGTATACCTATTTTGGGGGCGTCACACGGATCCTGAACCACAAAACATGGAAGAATGTCGAAAAAGAAAAGATTGGCCAAAATAAAAAGATGCTATTCAAACTGAGTTACAATCTCTATTGAAAAGAGAAGTATTTGGACCAGTAGTCCAAACACCGTTGGGTGTAATCCCGGTCGGAAACAAATGGGTATTTGTACGAAAACGAAGTGAGAAAAATAAAATTATGAGATACAAAGCCCGACTTGTAACTCAAGGATTTTCACAAAAATCTGGTATTGATTATCAGGATACATACTCTCCAGTAATGGATGGAGTCACTTTTCGCTTTCTGATAGGTATGACAACCATGGAAGGTTTGAAAACACGCCTGATGGATGTTGTAACTGCATACCTATGTGACTCACTTGACAGTGAGATTTACATGAGAATCCCTGAAGGATTGAAAATGGCTGAATCACAAAAGTCTCGTCACATATATTCAATCAAGTTACAACGCTCGTTGTATGGGTTAAAATAGTCTGGTCGTATGTGGTATAATCGACTTAGTGAATATTTAATAAAAGATGGATATATAAATAATCAAGTATGTCCATGTATTTTTATTAAGAAATCACAAAGTGGATTTTCCTTCATTGCTGTATATGTGGATGATTTGAATCTTGTAGGTACTCCTGAAGAACTCACAAGAACTGCTGCATATTTAAAAGATGAATTTGAAATGAAAGATCTTGGAAAGACAAAATTCTGTTTAGAAATACAAGTGGAGCATTTAGCATCTAAAATTTTTGTTCATCAATTCACATATGCTGAAAAAATTCGCAATCGCTTTCATATGGATAAAGCTCATCCTTTGACTACCCCAATAGTTGTTCGATCTTTAGAAGTTGATAAAGATCCATTTCGGCCTCTAGAAAGTGGGGAAGAAGTTCTTGGACCTGAAGTTCCATACCTAAGTGCAATAGGTGCTCTTATGTATCTTGTAAATTATACACGACCTGATATTACTTTTGTTGTCAACTTGTTAACAAGATACAATTCTTCTCCGACTAAGAGACATTGGAATGGGATCAAACACATTTTTAGATACCTCCGTGAAAGTATAGATCTTGAGTTATTTTATCCAAGAGATTCAACGTCGCGATTGGTTGGATATGCCGATGCAGGATATTTATCAGATCCACATAATGGAAGATCACAAACAGGTTATGTATTTACATATTATGACACGGCTATATCCTGGAAATCCACTAAGCAAACCATGACAGCTACGTCTTCAAATCACTCAGAGATTCTCGCTATACATGAAACAAGCAGAGTGTGTTTTGTTGAGATCAATTATTCAGCATATTCAACAATCATGTGGATTACCATCAATCAAAGACATTCCTATAATTCTGTATGAGGATAACGCTTCATGCATTGCTCAACTTAGAGGAGGGTACATCAAGGGAGATAGAACAAAGCACATTTCACTTAAATTCTTCTTCGCACATGAGCTACAAAAAAAGGGTGATATAGATGTGCATCAAATTCGATCATGTGATAATCTAGCCGACTTATTCACAAAGTCGCTACCAAATGCAACATTTGCAAAACTTCGGAAAAAGATCGGAATGTGTCGACTGAAAGACTTATGACAACATTTCATCAAGAAGTAATGAATTCCTTTTGAGGAGAAGACTGTACTCTTTTTCCTTAGTCACGATTTTTATCCCAATAGGTTTTTCATGACAAGGTTTTAACGAGGCAGTCAATTAAAAAATATTTATATAAAAGATATGTACTCTTTTTCCTTTCGTTAAGTTTTTCCCACTGAATTTTCTTAACAAGATTTTTAATGAGACATAATCATATATCGTAGAAAATCAGAGAAAGTATTACACATATGATGAGATTCCCTCATTGATTGCTTCTCCAATAATCACTCCCATGATCTCCCTCCTTTTTCCCTCATTCTCTTCCTCTCATGCTCGCTCTATATAAAAGAATGCTAGAGAAGAAATTCTCTCTTATTCTCTCTAAATTTATGCAGCAATTATAAGAATATATTTCTATACTTTGCTAAAATTTTATAACAATAACAAAATACTTTAAACTATAAGCAATAAAATAGAAAACTAACAAGTTGGTCCCTTTTTTAAACCATTATAACTCGAAATTTAATATCCACACAAATGTCACAAGCATGATAGGGAAACTGGGAAAGAGATCACCACCACATGTAAATGCCAAAACAAAGCAACAAGCATAAGTGTAAAAACCCATACAACATTCTAATTATGAACAAGAGCACTCACAAGGACTAAGATGCCCGTGTATGTCTGAATTCGAAATTAATTACAGTTTATAACAGCCAAAGCTACAGACATATCTACAAAAGAAGCAAAAAGGGCATCTACATAGGAGGGAGCAATCAATGAATCAGTCCTCCCCAAAGTTTGAGAAACTTGAACCCTCGTCATCCAAACAAGTTCCGCCAGAACCACCTTGTTTCTCCAGCTGATCGATCATGTCACCTTGGCTTAGGCATCTATTGAAAACATTACTTCCTACAGACCTCTCCGACAGTGAAACCAAACCCATAGCTGCAATGCTGTTAGCAATGGCACCAACATCACTGACTCCTTCATACAAACCCCTGCTACCAGCAGCAAGTATACTTCGATTATCAGCAGCATTTGTCAGTACAGAAGGTAATACGGACATCAACTGTGAGTTATTTTGGCTAGAGGTACTGAGCAGCAGCCGCAGAGTCTCTCTCGCACTGTTCTCCATCATCATCGAATCACTTGCTGGGTTTAATGGGTTCACAAGAGTTGGGTGCAATGATGGAACAGTGGTCGAAATAGCAGGGCCTGCACTTACAAAGTAGCCGGGGCCCGAGGAGCAAATGTCAATACACGGAATGTGGATAATGGGATCACACATTAAAGGTGTAAAGGTTGCAATTTGCTGTGATGTTGGCAAAGACAATGGCAGCCTAACCAATGGCTCAGGCAGAAAAGGTGGAAAATCTAGCGACGGAATTTCAGAGAGATTAAGAGGTGCCTTAGGTGCCACCAACAGACTAGAGGGCATAGAGGTAGAGAGTAGAGAAGATAGTGGCGGCAAAGAGAATGATTCAGTTGATGAGATGGGCAGCTGTAGAGGTGCCATTGTGTATTGCAAATTTGATGCAACAGGAGGACACCAGCAATAATATGGAGAAATAAGAGAAGAACCCGCGGGCAGACCTTCAGATGCTGACGGGCTTAGAAAGGGGGGATTCATAGATTTTCCAAGTGAATCCAAAAAGCTTGACGATGGAGACAAAAGATTTCCATCAAATTCTGGAAGCTTGGCTTTCAATTGATTTGCACTAGTTTCATCCGTGTTATTTGGTGAAGCAATAGAAAGGTTGTCAATAAATGAAAGATGGCTCTCACCTCTGCGCCTAAACTTTTCTCTAGAAACACTTTTAAGAGTGGATAAATTTCTAGGTAGGCCCTCTTTAAAGGAACTAGACCTTGGACTAAGACTAGCTTGATAAACTGCATTTGGCTTTGCTCCTTGACTGCCATAGTACCGAGGACGTGAAGGCTTTGATGACGTGGTCGCCAAATGAGCATCTAGTATATCCGAGGGAAGGGTTGCTAAGACAACTGAACTTGTTTGACATTTCGCCACAGTTGACTCACCAAGAAAAGAGCGAAGATGAGTCGCAAAACATCCGAGACGAGACTCACTGATTCCAGTTAATTCAGCAAGAGAGGGCTTCTTCATTAGCAAATCCTTCAACTAAACCAGGATAATCAAAGACAAAGAAAAAGATTTCAGTGAGCAAAGGTAAAGTATGTTGATGTCTGCGTTAAATAATTGTTTGGATTAGAGGATGTACCTTGTCAAGTAACTCATCTCCAAGGAGCTTTGATTTTTCTGAACACCAAAAATAAAGATTTTGGCAACTTGCAATCCTCATCGCAAAAGATCGACCTGATCTGTCTGCTGGGATTTCTTCAATCTCTACAGAAGAGCTTGAAGTGATACTTAAGGTTGACAATCTCTCTATCTGGCCATCATCACCAATGAATGAGATGCGCAGATTAGAAGTAGGCAAGAGTGTGAGAGTTAAATTCCCTCTGCCAAAATGTTAGGAAAAATAATCAGATGGCAATAATTAAGAATTGAACCAATGCTCTACCAAAAGAGTATTTGAGTAATCATAGCATTAAAGCCAACGCTAAGAAAACCCAAAGCTTGTGGATGGTGCACAAGAATAATGGAGTAAATGCCATACAAAAATAACTTGCAAGTAATGTTCTATTCTAGTAAACACAGCTACATCAATCAGTAACAAGAATTAAATTATCTGTTAAATCCGAGGGAGGAAAAAAAAGTGAATATACATTATTACCAAACTCCTCGACTTCAGAAGTTATGTTGACTCACCAAATTCATACCCACTTCTAATTACTTGATCAAAATTTCTTGGTCACAGACCAACTTTTCTAATTTATGGTTAATCCATGTATAGTTGGTTTGAAGAGAATTAAAAGCATTTCTCGACTCTAGCATGATATAGGCATCAGCCTCATTGAATACAAATGCCTCAAACTTGAAGATTCAAAGCAGACGCATGAAGCCAATATGTTGAACAAAAAACAACTGGTTAGTGTACCTACAAACCTGGACATGTTATATACATTATAAAGTAAACTACTGTTTTTTTGAACTTTTTCATTATTTTGATAGGTTCGACTTGGATCACTCCTTTTGCTATTTAACTATTATTATCATAATCAAAATTTCTTACAAATTTTTTTATTTTTTGAAGGGAAAAGAGAGAGAGAGAGAGAGAGTTGAAGATTGACAAATAAATGACCAAGGTGCTGAAACATTGTAGCTTCAATCTAATTAAAGATTCTAAACCATCAAAGCAGCAAAGGGGAGTTTCCAGTGGCTACAAATTTTAAATCTCAAAAGCCCTACTAAATCAATCTAATTTCCGACTAAATATAAAGCATTGACTGAATTGAAGTAGAAGGTAATCCATCAATTACAAGTAATATATAGTAAATACCAGATAGCCATGATCCTTTTGAGGTAAAATATGTTGCATGATACAATTTTCATGCTTAATTACCAGCTACCCAAAATGGGAATCAGACTTTCAATGTAAGCGTATATCTCTTTTACTCATTTACTCAATTTAACAAGTATTTACTACAAAATTTATATGATGATTTGAGTTCATCACCAAAGACTTGATGTAAAACAAGTATAGTCTGGCAAGGTGCCATCTATATATATAACAGCAACTAAAAATTGTTCGCCAAAACAAAGAGGTCATATCATAAATAGCATTTATGCTAACAAAGAGTAAACATAAAACTGTTCATAACATATATATGTGATTCAACAAATATATATGTTCATAACAAATATATATGTACTTAGAGCATATACAGTACATATAAATATCTAACTAAGCACACAAAGTAAGACGATGCTTTCTCAATTTGTTTTTTAATACACGGAACTTAAACTCTATATAGTCAGTGAAATAATTATCCAAATCAAAGTAAACTATATAACATAGGAGCATGAAACTACCTTTACTTCTTCTTAATTCAGAGATCATAATAGAAAACGTCCACTTTACCTACAAGTCAAAAGATATATTTATTCGGAAGCATGAACATGGTGACTATTAATAAGCTGAAATACATAATCCTGCAATTTTTACTTAATTACTTATCATCAAAAACTAGAGGATATATTGTCGGTCACATCTGATCAATTTTGAATGTCATATAAGAGGGATAATATCAGTTAATATATTATGCTGAACCAAATTCTCAAAAAATTCTTTTTACCAAACTAACTAAAACAAAACATATAAATTTTCCAACCAAATATATATGGCCAAAAAATTAAAAAAAATATTCACAGGAGAAAATTGACAGGCATTGCACATGAAAATGTAAATAAATTAAAAATTAAACATTAGTATATAATGCCGTCACAATGCTGCAGCAAATAAACAATTTTAGTATATCATCGCCTCCACAATTCTGCAGCAAATATATGCTGTTCAATTAATAATCTCAATCTTCTTAATAGGCGTAAAAAACTATATCAATTCCATTTCGAAACTAATATGACAGAACACGTTCACTACACCAACCTTCATGGTGCCTCCCCATGTCAAAATGCACCTCCTAGCTATGGAAGGTTTCATATCAAGACGCAGTGGTCTAAGAACCAACCAAATATATCCAGCATGCAGTACCAGTCATGAGATGGTTAAGGCGAACAAATATGTCTGCAATTCATGTACAAGACACTCAAAAATTGTACCCTAAACAAGTTTAGGGATCAGAACAAAGTAAACCCCAGCTTTAACAAATTATCAAGCAATGACACTAATACAAATCAAATCAAATTGCAAAAGAACAAAAATCTTTCACATCAATGATAGTAATTCTAAAACTTGATACAGGGAGAGGAGGTGACAGTGGTAATAAAGATAGCAATGTAGTATCAAGAAAAGTTCATATTAAAAAAGACGAACAAACTTACAAGAATTCAGTTTAAAACAGTAATATGGTTCTTATAAATGAAGTACCATATAACCTGCAACTTGAAGATCATTACATAGAACGTAATGGTGTAGTATACACGTTAATATTAAGAAATAATCGATTTAAGATCACACATAATAATGTATCAGGAAACTTGACACGGGATCATGTATAACATCAGTGCATTCTCCCATAGTAGCATAAGTGTTAAGGACGTCTACGATAATATATAGATGATACTAATCAACATGGCTCAGTGCTTGAGGGTTCAAGTATATTGCCTAGTTCGAAGAAAATCAAAAGCAAATCCTCCACAAATTTAATAAAGAAAACAAAAAGTAATTTTATTTGGAAAATGTTTTGATAAGCTCTGTAAATTAGATATAATGTCACATTACCTTAAGTACTATCCAACATAACATCCAGGAATAAACTAGGCATGAAGCTAAGTGAACAAAGTGCACCAGCCCTTTATACAACTAACAATTCGCTTCCACATTGCTTGAATGTCCCTTTAACGTATTCTAACATACGACTAATATATACATATATATAAGTATATTTATATGTATATGCATATGCCTCGTAATATAACAAGAGGATTTGCGCACTTAAAGTTTTACTACCATTTTTCACTTGTTCATATACTAATTGAGTGGCATGACACAGCAACTGAAATATTTAAAAAACTAGTGAAATGAATGATGAGGCACTATTTCAAGCTTGCCTTCTATGTTATATAATAAAAGCACAAATCAGAGCTTAAGAGCCAAACCTTAAATGTAACAAGTGTGGATTTAATTTATATATATGTCACATTAGCACAACAACAACGGTATCCAATTACTCGCAATTACCTTGTACTAGTTGGGCATAGAAGAGTCCCTTGCTTATTGATTTTCCCAACACGAATTGAAACAAGCGGAATACACAAGCACCTTGCGAGCATTGCAACTTCTGATGGCTCAAAGTGCTGCCCAATAGAAAAGCATAATCTTTCAGTTTCAGTTTATTGCAGCAAACAATATAATAAATATAGCATAATAACATTACTCAGCACCTTGTCAATTATTAGAATGTTAACATGACATCCAACACTATTATAGAACTTCTCAACTATTGTTGTTACTGCCAAGTTAACTGGATTGGATTAAACTTATTATTATCAATAGAAGACAACTAAGTATCATATGTCCAATGTACTAATTTGCTATTTCAATTCCTATTTAGCTGACACGGAGATCTCCAGTCTCTATTCCTAAAAACACACCTTCACGTGTACAAACACCCAAAATATATTACTGGATAAATTTATGAAGAATTTAACAGAAACATACAAAAATAAATAAAAATCATAACATTTCTAAGAAATCCAGTTTTTCTTTGCTTTTATTAGCAACTAATTTGCTAAAATGACCATAGATAAAAATACACCCTGGGTCTATGAACGAACCTGAGTGAGATGAGCTAGTAATCGATCCTCGGCTACACCATTGGAGGCATTAAGCTTAAGCAAGGGCTTCAATCTCTCATCAGCACGACAAGCTCCCATGACCTGCATATCCAAAGCCTGAAGCCATTGCATAACCCTATCCTCCCGATCGCTGTTCTGAAGCAACAGATCACCATCTCCATCTTCGACAAGAATATTCGTTAGACGCTCCGTCAGACCAAAATCATTTCCAGATCTCCCTCTTTGCCTCGAATCTCCCGAACCCAGCGATGATGGTGATGATTCCCCAATATCGTTATCTGTACAATCCATATCCCCAATGTTTTGTTCATTAACAGATTCGTTTTTGTCTTTGTTATCCATTATATTATATATATGATCTTAAGAAACCTAATTTCTTTTCTCTCTCCAATTAATCCGTAGAACTCTAATTCAAATCCCTAAAAGATCTTTAATATTTTATGAATTTTCAAATTCAATTACAAAATTAGAGATCCAAAATCAAGATCAAATTGGAAGAGAGAGAAAAAGATAACACCATCAACAACGGAGAACAAGATTTCCAATCGAAAAGATAAGGAGATTGATTATATAGCGAAGAGGAAGACCCTACGGACTCCAAATGTGATTATGGAATGCGATTAAGACTTGGTTAGGGCTCCGCATACGTCAGGTTAACCAGGAAGTGGGACCCAGTTGGGCGATTTGTGGGACCATTGGAAACCAATGGCGGTGCTGTATGAGATTGCCACGTCAGCCAACAACCGACTATTTCGGAGTATTTTTAATTTTTTTTTTGTTTGTAACTTTCAAAAAAATATATAATATTTATTCTAACAGGAATTTTTATAAAATATAGTATTTTAGGTATAATTTAGATACATATATAAAAATAAGGTTATACGGATTATATTTTATATATGTATCTAAATTATAGCTAAAATATTATATATAAAAATAAGGTTATACGGATTATATTTTATATATGTATCTAAATTATAGCTAAAATATTATATTTTATAAAAATTTCTGTTGAAATAAATATTATACAGTTTTTTAAAAGTCACAAGCAAAATAATATAATTGAAAATGTTCAATTTTTCGGTCTAATAAACCGATCTGCCTAGAGTTATTCACTATTTCGTCGCAATAAGTCTTGGCAGACAGTTTTTTTGGACCGAAAAATTGGACCGGTCCAAGTTTTTTTTGTTTTTTTATCTCTCAAAAAATATATAGTATTTATTTTAATTGAAATTTTTACAAAATACAGTATTTATGGAGATTTGTGACTAAGAAGAGATTTAAAGAGAAAAAAAGATAAAATTCAGAGGAAGTAGAGAGAAGTTCAGAAGGAAGAACAATTCATTTCATACCCTAACTTATTACAGATAGTTTCTTTTATACACATTAAAATGAACACTACGATAACAAATCGACTCAATTATTACCCAAAGACTATTATACCCTTAATGGATATTTAACGTAGAGTTTTAGCTGATCGTAGTATAGCTGATAGCAGCTGATCGTAGTGTAGCTGATCGTAGTGTGTAACAGTTGGGTTTCTTACAATCCATCCCCCTTAAAAAATCATTTGTCCTCAAGGAATAAAATCAAGAAATTTAGCATGCAAATCAGACCACAATACCCAAGTTGCCTCTTAAGGTAGAGTGTTAGCCCATTGAACCAAAACTTCAACCTCAGCTGCATTGTGTTTCTTAACCATTCTCCGATCCAGCACGACAAGAGGTTTAATAATAAATTTGCCATGAACATCAACTGGAGGCAGAACTGGGGAAACTTGAGCAGAAACACCAAGTTTCTTCTTCAATTGAGACACATGAAACACTGGGTGTATTTTAACAGCAGAAGGCAATAATAATTTGTAAGCAACAGAGCCTATTTTGTCCAGCACTGGAAAGGAACATAGTATTTGAATTCCAACTTGGAATATTTAGATTGTGTCATAGAATGCTGTTTATAAGGTCGAACCTTCAAATAAACCAAATCTCCCACATTGAAGACCCTTTACTGTCTATTGGCATCAGCATAATTCTTCATACGACACTGAGCTTGGGAGAGATTGTGCTTCATAAGTTGTAACAACTTGTTTCCAGATTGGCAAAATAATCTAGCTGTAGGATCAGAAATAGTACCATATTGATGATAAGAAACATGTGGAGTTGCATACCCATACAAGGCTTGGAAAGGAGTCAACTGTGTTCCACTGTGGTAATGAGTATTATACCACCACTCAGTAAGCGATAGTCATTCACTCCATGATTTAGGTCTCTGACTGCATATACATCTTAGATAAGCCTCCAAGCACTGATTAAGTCTTTCAGATTGGCCATCACTTTGTGGGTGATAGGTTGTACTAAGTTGAAGTTTAGTGCCCAAGAATTTGAATAGGGATTGCTAGAAATGTCCTTTGAAAATTTTATCCCTATCTGAGACTATAGAATTAGGTAGCCCATGCAGCTTATGAATATGATTGAGGAACAAGGTAGCAACATCAGTGGTAGTAAAAGGGTGTTTTAAAACCAGGAAATGTGCATATTTAGTGAGTCTATCTATAACTACCAAGATGGAGTTGTAACCATGAGAAGCAGGTAAACCTTCAATGAAGTCCATAGCAATATCCTTCTAAGGAATATCAAGAATAGGAAGTGGTTGCAACAGCCCTGGCACCACAGCCGTTTCATGTTTGCTCAGTTGACAAATGTCACGTTCCTTAACAAAACTGATTACATCCTTCCTCAAAGAAGGCCAGTAGAAAAACTTTGAAATCCTTTTAAAAGTCCCTCTTCTTCCTGAGTGACCTCCCACAGGAGAAGTATGAAATTCGTGTAAAAGCTTAGTTTTCACAATTGGAACATGACCAACAACTAATCTGTCTTTGTATTTAAGTCTGCCATTAACAAAAGAAAAATATGGCAAGGAAGTAGGATCTAATGCAAGTTGAGCTATCACTTGCTGAAATTCAGGATCAATTTTCCAAGTCTGAGCTAGCTCTTGAATCCAAGTAGGAGTAACTGAGGTAATAGCCAAACAATGGGAGACATTATTGATACCTTCCTGAGACACATGATGAAGCTGCCTAGACAAACCATCAACTGCGAAATTTTCCTTTCCTGTAACAGATTTCATAGTCCAATCCCATTAACCTTGTGATCCATTTCTGTTGATTAGTAGTAGTTATTCTCTGATCCAACAAATATTTGAGACTTTGGTGATCTGTTTTAATAATAAACTTGTTTCCCATTAAGTAATGCCTCCATTTCTGCACCGAATAAATGACAGCCATCAACTCCTTCTCGTAAGTTGATAAGCCTAAATGTTTTAAAGCAATAGCCTTACTTAAGAAAGTGATAGGCCTGCCATTTTGCATTAATACTGCTCCAATTCCAGTAGCACTAGCATCGGTTTCTAATACAAATGGAATACTGAAATTAGGCAAAGCCAACACAGGAGAAGAAACCATAGCTCCTTTGAGCTTAACAAAAGCCCCTTCACCTTCAACACTCCAATGGAACTGATCTTTTTTTAGCATATCAGTCAGTGGTTTACTTATTAAACCATATTGTCTAATGAACTTCTTGTAATAGCCTGTGAGACTCAGAAATCCCCTCAAACCCTTAAGGTTCTTAGGCTTTGGCCACTGCACCATACACTCTATCTTTGCAGGATCAGTAGAGACTCCCTCAGATGTAATGATATGATCAAGATACTTAACTTGTTGTGTAGCAAAAATACATTTGGACAATTTGGCATACAACTGATGTTGCTTCAGCAACTGTAATGTCATTTCCAAATGCTGTAAATGAGCCTCATATGTGGGACTGTAAACTAGGATATCATTAAAAAAAACTAAGATGAACTTCCTCAAATAAGGGGCAAAAATAGTGTTCATTAAGCTCTAAAAAGTAGCTGGAGCATTGATTAGCCCAAAAGGCATAACCTTAAACTCATAATGCCCTGAATGAGTCCTAAAAGATGTCTTAGGTATGTCAGGTGGGAATACTCTTATTTGATGATAACCAGACCTGAGATCCAACTTTGAAAACCAACTTGAACTAGGGGTGAGCATGGTGCGGTTTGGTGCGGTTTGAAGTCCAAATCGCACCCGAAACCGCTTAGTTGCGGTTTAAAAAATTCAAAACCGCACCCGAAACCGCTTGTGATTGGTGCGGTTCGGTTTTAAAGTGTGCGGTGCGGTTTTAATTGGTGCGGTTTCGGTTCCAAAACCAATTGAAACAACAAAAAAGTTTAAATCTTCAATAAAATTTAACATAAAACTTACATCGAGCAATTAACTTAGTGACAAAGTGACAATGAGAATTATATCAAGCATGCTTTAAAACTAAAATATGCGCTATATAAAACAACGGAGACTATTCGATAACAAGCAAGAATGTTTATCTAGTTCTCCAAAAATTAAAAGTATATACTGAAGATAGAATAAAATATATTGCAATGAGGACTAAAAATAATCTATTAAACTATTACAATTATAGCATTGACATTAACCAATGCATCAAGTGCTCGAGCCCCTCAACTATAAGCCCCTCCAATAACGCATCAAACAAATTCAAAATTCCAAAACCCAATTGCTTAATTTTTGACTCTATAACCTCTAACATCTTCTTTCAATTGGTGAAAAAATGACAATGCAAGACTGAAATTTTCTCTGAGCGTGTTCAAGTGAAAAGTAACTTTAGAATTTACTAGAGATAATACATACATACACACACATGGTGCGGTTTCAATTTTATGCGGTTTGGTTTTGGCTAGTAACCAAACCAGAACCGTAAATTTGGTTATTCAACCCACCTAAAACCGCCACATACGCCGGAACCGTTGGTGCGGTTTTAATTGGTGCGGTTCGTGCGGTTTTTGGTGCGGTTTCGGTTCCAATTTGGTTATTTGCTCAGCCCTAACTTGAACCATTCAGTTCATCCAACAACTCATCTATTAGAAGTATAGGAAATTTATCTTTAATAGTAGCATCATTGAGTGCTCTATAATCAATACACATTCTCCATGTATTATCATGTTTCTTTACTAACAAAACTGGAAAAGCAAAAGGACTGTTATTATTCTGAATAACCCCACTATTCAGCAACTCAGTCACTATTTTCACAATTTCAGATTTCTGTACATATGGATATTTATAGGGTCTTAAATTCATAAGTTTGCTCCCTTCCTGCAAGTTAACATGATGGTCATGAGATCTTTCAGGTGGCATACCTTTAGGTTCTTCAAAGACATCTGAGAATGATTTCAAAATCTCTTTAAGTTTTGGACAGGTAGGTTCTGAGGGAAGACAGTCTTTACATTCCAAGATTCCATATAAACATCCAAAAAAACCATGAGATGTTGTTCGCAACAGGATCTGGAACTCACTAGATTCCATTAGTTGTATTGTTGGAGTGACATTAATGTCTACCCCTTTCATCAATACTGTTTCCCCATTTTGCACAAATTGGAGCTGTAGTTTATTGAAGTCAAAAGTTACAGGACTTACTGTCCTCAACCACTGGACCCCTAAAACAGCATCAACAACGCCCAAGGGCAGAATCCTCATCATTGTAGTGTAATCTCTACCCTGCACCTGCCATTGGAACTCTGAACACACTTGTTCACTTTGCACCTTAAAATCATCTGCAACTGAGACAGTCACTGGTGGAGTATTTGTTAGCTTAACCCACAATTTCTTAGCAGTGTGAGGATCTAAGAAATTACCAGTGCTACCACTGTCAATTAATATGTTAACTGATCTGCCCCCCACTGTCCCTTGTACTCTGATGGTATTGTTAGCATTATGTCCAAATAAAGCATGCAATGTTATTTGTACTTTGTTTCGCTCTTCTTGCATCTCTACTTCTGTTACACAATTTTTCTGTTCCTCCGTTTCCAATCACATTTCCTCCTCCTCAGATGGTACTATCATGAACAAATGAGGCTGTTTGCATACATGACCAAAAACATACGACTCATCACAGGAAAAATATAGCCCCTTCCTCCTTTTCTCAAGTATTTGATCTCTAGTCAAGTGCTTAACTGGTAGAACTCTTCCTTGCTCATTTCCAGACCAAGCAACCTTAGTTTCCCCCATATTAGGTCTAGAGAATTCCATTCCATTATTGCTGACACTTTTCTGCAAGCTAGAATTCATTACTACATTCTTGCTGCTGGAATTATTAATGATAGAAGATTTTAGTACAATTTTGCTTCTTCTGATCCATGCTTCCACTTTAGCTTCTTCAACTCTAGCCAATCGAATAGCCTCCTTAAGAGTAGTAACCCCCAACTCTTGGATACCTAACTGAATATCCTCCCTCAGTCCACCAACAAAGCAATCAATAAAAAATTCTTCATTCAACTTTGAATTTTTTATCAGTGCCCAACCTCTTAGTTCTTCAAACTTTGTTTTATATTCATCTACAGTTGTGGTTTGTTGCAACTTTTTAAGTTCAGCTATAGGATTCATCTTAGTCCCAAGGCTAAATCTAGCAAGCAATTCATCAATTAAACCATTCTAGGTCAGCTCAACACCATTCTCAACAAAACTAGAATACCACAACTCAGCCTCTCCTTCGAGATGCATAGTTGCTAGGTATATTTTCTGATTTTCAGCAACATTATGATAAGAGAACAATTTATTGCACTTCCTAATCCAGGTCCTTGGGTTAGATCCATGGAATTTAGGAAATTCAAATCTAATATTCCTGAATATACCTTCATTTATAATGTTCTGTGTACTACCTCCCTCAAACGATCCAAGGATTGATCCAGAACCTTGTTGATTTAGATTTGGATTTGGAGGAGTTTGTTGATTGTGACTAGCAGACTTACCCTTATCTTGCTTCTGTCCTTGTGCTATCAACATTGCTTCTACTCCTTTCATTAGCTTCTCAAGCTTATCATCGAATCCTTTTTGCAGAGACTCCACTGAAGATTGCAATTGAATTTGCAAATCCTGAAGGTTCGTTTCTAGATTCGTTAATCTCTAATTGTTAGTAACCATAACCACTGATCGTAGCAAGCTTTGATACCACTTGTAAGGATTTGGATAATCAAATTCCTTACTGAGTTTAAATCCAGCTCAATTTATGGAGATTTGTGACTAAGAAGAGACTAAAAAGAGATTTAGAGAGAGAAAAAGATAGAATTCAGAGGAAGTAGAGAGAAGTTCATAAGGAAGAATAATTCATTTCATACCCTAACTGATTACAGATAGTTTGTTTTATACACAATAAAATGAACACTACGATAACCAACCGACTCAATTATTATACAAAGACTATTATACCCTTAATGGATATTTAACGTAAAGTTCTAGTTGATCGTAGTTGTAAGGCCCCGAATTTTTTTTAAATAAAAAGGAATTTCCTTTATTTATTATTTTGAAATAGTAAGGGTTGATTTGATTAATGTGGATAGTTATGGGTAAAATACGCAAAATAAGCAAGTGGTAATAAAATATTCATTGTTGTCGGGGAATATTCGTTTGGTCGTGGAATATTCATACTGTCGGGGAATATTCGTACGACGGCGCAGCCATGTATAGGCCCCATAACGAAAAGCGATTGGATGAAGAAAACGACAAATAAAAGTTGTTTAAAAATAACGGCGTAGTTGTTACCGTTAATACTGTTAAAATACTCGTTGGTTAAAACACAGTAACACACGGTATTGCACCAATTATTGATTCTTACGTAAGAAGGCACTACTCAATAATTGTTACAGTAATTGTTGTTCAGTATTTTATTTTATTGATTCAATAATTGCTACATTGATATTTTATATTACTGTTGTTTCAATAAATTGTCATTACACAGTATTTTCTATTATCGAAGCAATAATTCATATTATCTGAATAATATTATTAGATAATATTATTGGTAATGTCTAGAAAGTTCTGTCTAAGGAGAGATTTGGTCACCTAATTGCGCGCCAGGAAGGAGAAATTCTTATTGGAAAGCCCCCTCTTTCCTGGGAACTGTCTGGTTGTCAATATTGTGATTCTGTAATATTATTTGTTAATAATTAATTATTGATTCATATGATGAGGAAAATATTAATTTTATGTGGATATAGATGGAGAAAATTTTAATATGACAATTGTTGAAAATTAATATTTTATCTTTTTCTAATAAAATAATTCATTTAAATATATTATTTTAATAATATATTAACGGTGATATTTTTATAATGAATGTGGGATATATGAGTATATGAGGAGAAAGAATATTTTTGTGGCATTAAATGTTTAACACATATTTTGTGTGTTGGTGGATACAATTATTGACTGAAATTTGATTATAGCCTGTAAAATCGTCCGTTTGTGGATTTCAGTCAATTTTTGTCTGGAATTCTGAAAAATGTTCTTTTGCAAAGTTGTACAGAATTGAATTTCCTATAAAAACTCGCGAGATTCGAATTTTCTGACAAAAGGGCTATTTATTGTGAATTATTGAAGTTTCGAAGCTCCGAAATAATTGATTTTTGGAAGTTTAAAATATTTTTATTTACAAAAAACGTTTTTTTCATTTGGTTCCCTCATTTAACATGTGTTGATGGCTGAGATCAGATTGTCTAGATGGGCGTAGAGAATTTATTAAATATATTAATATTATATTAAATTTTCTATTTTGGTGTTCTAAGCATTTTCCTATAAATAGGGTGCTTAGGTTAGAATTAAAAATCACATCAGAAACTGAAGTTTTCTCTCTCTATATTATCGAGCGTATTCTTGTGAGTATTTTGAGTATACTTTGAGTATTGCTATACGGTGCAAGTTCAAGTCATAGCCTATATCCGGTGTTTCAGCTAGAAGTACTGATCTTTCGAGGTAAGGGATGTTATTTTCTTCTCAAATGATATTATTTATTCAATATCATTATGCAGAAATGTTGGTTGGAAATTTTTATCAAATTTGAAACTTTTTCATGTCGGGGTTACTATTCATGAGTTACTATTCACGAGTTACTATTCATGAGTTACTATTCACGAGTTACTATTCACGAAGCATGATGATGTTTTTTGTGAAATTTCTATCTTTTGGTGTCAGAGTTACTATTCACGTATACGGCACTATTCACGTATACGACACTATTCACGAATACGACACTATTTACCAAAAAATAAAATTTCTTCTTTTTGTCCAAAATATCTATTCTGGATACTAGCTTTGATTGTATCCATATTTTGATCATTCTTGAATTTTACCCCTCTGGTTATTTATGAAGTATTTTTGAATGAGAATTGTTTAAAGTACGAATCCTTAATATTTGTTCTTTTGTTTCACTGAATTCGTTTTCTTTAAAATGTTTTTCATCATCCTCAGTCATAAATGATGATATTACTGAATATCTTTGGCCTGTAGTGCAAAGATGAATGAATACTTGATGAATATCTTTGGCCCGTAGTGCAAAGATGAACAGGTGTTGAGATGAACATGACCGACTAATTAATATCTTTGGTCTGTAGTGCAAAGATGGACAGGTGTTTAGATGAACATGACCGACTGATGAATATCTTTGGCCTGTAGTGCAAAGATGAATATTTGATTCCAGATATATATTGATTGATGCTACAAGGATAAAATATCGACAATGAACTTTTAAATTCATATATAGAAGATAGTAGTTTGCATTCTCTACTTAACTCTTCAAATGAATTGTTGTTTCCGCTGCAGTTGTTGATTTAAAACTGGTTGTCTATTGTATTCTATTAGATTTTTCCCTGTTGAAGACTAACGATAATTTGTTGTATATTATCTTAGTCATAATATTCTTTACTGGGCTAGTTGAGCTCACCCTTTTCCTTTTTGTTCCATTTTTCTTCTCAGGAGACGAGAATGTAGCGAGTACTAGTCGGGATATGGAATAAAGGTTCTAGAGAGAGTTGTTTAGTATTCCTCACCATTTTTGTAAAATAATGTATCAATAATTATGATGAGAATTTATTTGCGTGTGGATATTGCCTAGACGGCAATAATTTATATATTGTAATAATAAAGTTATAGTTATTTCTGTACCAAGTATTTGGCGACTCAGAATAGGTTGAATGGAATGGAACTATTTTGGGGGCGTCACAGTAGTGTAGCTGATAGCAGCTGATCGTAGTGTGTAGCAGTTGGGTTTCTTACATATTTTTAAGTGTAATTTAAATACATATACAAAACAAAACAAGATTGTATAGTCTGTAAAACTCCATTATATATATATATTTAAATTACACTTAAAATATTATATTTTATAAAAAAATTAATTAGAATAAATACTATATATTTTTTAAAAATCATAAAAAAAAAATTGAACCGGCCCAAAAAAATGTGTGTAGAACTATTCTTTCGTCTGATAGTGAAAAGGTGACCGTTGCTAGCGTGCGCATTTGAGGAACGGTTAACAAAAAAGGAATAAAAAAAGAAAAATGAATTTAAATTAATAAGGCATTCTGATATAAAAAAAATCTTGATATTTGTTGATTGACATGATTAAAAAGAGGAAGACGACATCTCTATTAGAATAATACTCATTCGCGTATAAAAATTAGAGATATATTTATAAAATGATAAGGTTTAAAAATAATTTTATATTTTTAAATATAGTTTTGTATTAATAAAGAATTTAATCATAGTGATATGATATTGAAAATAAAAAAAATGACAAATTAAAAATATTATATACCTTTATAGCACTAAAATAAAAATGTATCTTGAATTTTGAAACGATTAAAAAAAAATATTCCTAATTAAATTAGAACAGAGAAAGTATTATAATAATCCGATGAGTCAATTTTAATTTTAATTTTAATTTTATTTTATAATACATTAAAAAAAAAGAGAATAAATATGATGTATCCTCATAATAGGGTATCAAATGGAACTAATATCCTAAAACTCCTTTTACTATGGTGTGAAAAAATTACACCGAATAAGTTTATTTTTTTGTTTTAAATATAAGGTGTGACCCGAAAATACTAACAGGTAGCTACTAAAACCTTGGGTTTTATAATAAGAGATTATACTTTATTCCATCTAAAATATAATATTATTATTGATTTTTTAAAATAAATTAAAAATATTTTTAAATTTAAAATTAACATAAATTCTTTTAATTTAATGAATACAATAATAAATATTATAAACTATCTTAAAAATTCTACTCATTGTAAAAATAATTTTATATAAATATTAATAAATCATAACAATTTTAAATTTAAAAATTGACTCATCAAATTACTAGCTTACTAGCACAAAGGCAATTAAATCCTTGTGCAAAAGGAAAAAACAACGATTTTTTCAAGAGTAAACACAATAATATTGATAATAATTATTAAAAGAATACTACCAAAACCCTAAAATAACATTTATAGTGTAAAACACTCTTGAAAAAAAATAAATAAATATTAAAAACTAAAAATTTGACCAAAATTTTGAATGTCAATATGACCCCTTTAAACATGTTTTTTGGGATTTAAACAGCATACATCATGACAAAAGGTGATGATTCTTAATTTCTTATAGAGTTTGTTGTAGATAAAAGAATTTTGTGTCCCCAAGTTTAACTATTTAAAAAGTTTATAATTATTATTAGTTTAATAATAATTATAAAAATCCATACCATACAATTTTGTATAAATTTATCTTAAAAGATTTTTTTTACAATTTTGTAATCAAATATACTCTTTTTTTTTGTTAATTAAGAATACTTTAACCAAGAACTCTAAATTAAAAAGTGTGTTTATATCAAAAACACTAGACTCCACCAAAACTCCTACCTTGGTGAACATCAGAAATCACTTGCTTTTTTTAGCTTCTTTTGCATAATCGTTTATTAGTCCTTGAACATCTTTCCAGAATATACCCTCCACCAAAACTCCTTCCTTGGTGAACCTGCCATAATTAATACACACATTTGTAAGGGTACGTTTTATAAAGAAATTCACTATACTGAGACAGAGACAGAGAGAGACCAATGGGTAACGCTTTTGGTGAATTCCATTGATTGGGGGTCAGCACTTGCTATGTTGAGCGTATACGTATCAGAGAATCTTGGCAACTTAGAAGAGACCACCAAGCCAGTGCTGTTGAAGGATCCCTGCATATGCAAGACATTTATTAAAGAAATGAAACCACTTTCATCGATTCCAATTTGTCTTAATGTACAGCAGATCAATATCCGTATACACGGGTAAAAACTTAAGGCATAAAGAAGAAACACATGTAAATAAACTATGTTAAGTTGATCAGTTGGCAGATAAATTTAAACAGTAAATCAGGTCTAATTAATCTCTTCCATAACCTTTAAATTTTAGTTATTTTCCTTGAATTCGGGTAATAGTTAGCTAGACTTGTCAAAAAGGAGGGGCATGTTTTCTGGAACCAAAAATGCTCTCAGAATACGATTGGCAATACCATTGATACAAAAATGCTCTAAAAAAGGCAAGTTTTTATAAAAGTAATGTTGGTTGATCATAACCCTCCTGATGCACCAACATTGAAAAAGGGAAATAAACAATACATAGTCATGCATATATCATATATATATCTGAACCAATCTCAGTACAAAAGTGAAATGAACCAAAGCAAGCAACATTTTCTAAACGCACTTAAAACTTTACGGCTTTAACAGCTGACACAAACAACATAATTAATCCCCGGATATCATGGAAGACGACTACCATAAGCAAAAAATATATTATAACAATGGTGAAAGCATAAAGAGAACTTGGGAAAAAAAGTAATCTTTGATATTTCTACTAAACTGGAAAATCCCCTACATGGACATCATGCCATCTTGGCAATGCCAAAAGGTAATTTCATTGTCAACTCAAGGCCTTTGGGCATTCACTTCTAGAATTTATTACTGACTGACATATAACCCCTGTTGATCTCCAATCTAATATATTGCCATATAATCGAAAACAGATGACGAGGAAAAAACAAAAAGAAGAATAGAAAACATAAGCTGCTAGCCTGATACACTCTAGTCACATCTGTAGAGTTCCCAGCAACAAGACCATCTTTCCCTTTCAATTCATGTTCAATTTCAAGAATCATGTTATTCGCAGCATAAGCACACTAACTTTTGATGGTTCCAGAATTTATTCTTCTTTTGTTAGATAAATACATAGTAATATGGATTAAACCTTTAAAGTGTATTAACCAGAACTTACAAATGATAAATGCATTTCCCAAAAAATACTTGGTTGAGCTGAAAATTCAAGTATAAACCACCCAATATAATATTTTTATGAGCTCCCAAGTTCATAGTAAGCAGATTTTAAAATGAACAAGCTTCATCAGCATTGTCAAATCTATGGCAAGACATTCTGGTTTGGACAAAGGTGTTATTTAACAATCCAAAAAACCTTCTCCAGTGTAAGGTTTTTTTCAGTTCCATTAGTCCACCAATTCAGTATAAAGAAGTAATCCATCAGAAATTCATAGAAGTGGCATTGATATATACTTGTACTTGTCAAAAAGAATAAAAAAGTAAATAAGTGAGTCTATGAAGAAATGCAACAAATTATTTGAAACAAAACAGAGGAATAAAACTGGATAGCTTTTCTATTGCTCAATTAGTCCAATATTCTCCTGGATACACTTGAGCACCAATAGGAACCCCCCCACCCCCATCCCCAAAAAAAAGCCCCCAAAATAATAAAAAAAATAAACAAATAATTGCATTCTTAAGAAATCACCCCCTACATATGATATTTCCTAACCTAAAGTAGAAAGAGGACAACAGTCTAAAAAACCTCTAACAAGCAGAATACTCACATGAACACCACACGCCATGATATATCATGGCATGCACTACATCACTATAAAACGTTAGGATCAAGGTGGGTCCTAAGTATCTCTCTCTCTATTGGCCCTTGATCCTAATATTTGACGACAACAAAAAAAAAGGTGGATCCTAGCAAAGATGTGAATGATGGAGAGTAAATAGACTTCAGAAATAGAGTTGGAGGGGGGAAATAATGGGGGGAAAAAGGAGAAAGTGAGGCCAGGAAGGAGGATAAGGGGGAGAAAATCTCTCAATTCAAAATTTTATTCAAATCAAGCTTGAAAATGAATATACATCCCTTGCACATATTTACACCTCTCCGCAGAGCTTTTTAGAAGCTACTACCTCCTTATCTTAATAGATATTAAATCATAACAAAATAAAAATGATGCAACCAAACTAATTGAAATAACAAAAACACCATAACAACTAAATAACTGAAATATACTCCTAGGATTTCTCCCAACAGAAACATCAATCAGATATTCTTCAACCAACAATTGTCCAAAAGAGACTAAATCATGCACCTTCCAACATGGCCAAATTCTTTTTTATACCTAAAACAATCTAGCTTTCTTCCCAGATAGTGTCCAAGAGCTTTTTCACTCCAACTATATCTTTCATAGTTGATAAAGCCTCCAGTCTCCAAAAAGCAAAAAAGTTATAAAATTTGAGGTGAAATATTGTATATCAAATAACATCACTTCAACATATATAGTTAATGAGATTTGAATTAAAATAAAATTTTAAAACTGAAAAATGAAACAGAGAATATAGCTAATCAAACCATAAAAGAGAAAACCAAATGGATACTCATACTAGTTAATTAGCACACCCAAAGAGGAAGAGGATGTGATAATTGTGGGCCATCACATATGTGAGTTCAGAGTTTTTAAGCCAAGTCAACTAGAAATGCTAGTATTAGAACTAGAATACTAACATCATATAAGTTTTTTATAAGTAATAACGACATAATATAAGTTAAGTAACTGGATACAATATACTGGCAGTTTACAGCTTAAAATAAACAAATGAAATAGTTATTGAGTTTTTAATGCATGATAGGAAGGATGGGGCACAGCAGTACATCCAATCATCCATTAATGACCTTCTTTGGTCTTGCAAACTTAATTCTAAAGAGTAAAGACTCAAATACCTCTCTATCTTTTTCATTGCCTAACATCAAGTGCAACCCGTATAAGTAAACAAGTTGAAAATCATAACGGAAAAAGTCATATTGTACTGTGCAGGCTTAGCGGTTCAAGAATCTTAACACCAATGAAACCAAAAAATAAGGAGTCATATGGGGTGTAAGCTGACAGTGGAAAGTTGGCTTCTTTAAAAAAACAAAGAATATTAGATGATCAAAAGTAATTCAATGCTTACACCCATGCACATAACTTGCACAGTATTTATTTGTTTAGAGGAAACTTTCAAAGCCAATTTCTAAATTAATAAATGAATAGAAGTTGGTAAATCATGATTGCATAAATGTAATCATCTTACTATTTTCATTAACAAATTATTAGACTGAGTTTAAGAGGTGTAAATTTCAATATTCAAGCTTTAAACACGTCCACTAGATAGTGTAAGACAATCACTCTAAAGCCTAAGGATGATTAAACCTAAAAGACTAATTGTAAAGCTCTTTTTCTTCACTTTATTCAGGATTTTCTATATATCCAATAACCAGAAAAAAGTTTCATATTAATAGTTCTTCACTTCTATTCCTCCCCAGAAAAGAGAAACTGAGAAAGAGAAAAAAACAGATACATTAAGGAAAATAATGAAACACAAAAGGCCTAGAAGATACGTATATTCAAGAGATAAATCTAGCAAAATAAAATAAAAAGCAGCTTAGAAGGATAGAGAAACTCACTGCAGGAGGATATGTAAACAATATCGCATTCTTTTCCTTTGTATATATGATCAGCTGCAATATTATGTTGAATAAAACATACTTGTGATGAGTCAAGAATTAAACAAGCTAGATGCTGTGAAGGAAAAAAAACATTGCTATGACTATGAAGTAAAAAATCTCAAGTAACCCCCTTTTGGCTGTGCATTTGGTCACAGCATAAAATGAAGAGATATAAAATATCAAAGCTCTGAACTTTATTTCCTTCTACTTAAAGAGAATAACTTTCCTACGTTGAGCCTAAAATTGGAAGCTCAGAGGGGCAAGATAGAAGTAGAAAAATTATTGAAGCTTTCTTAATCATCCATTATAATACAAACAACCAATATACTTGATATTAACTTTTTTTAAAGCATATATTACTAGAGTTTCAAACTACCAAACATATTAGAGATTTATACCTGCTACGAAAAGAAAACATAAACAAATCCATTGCTTTTACCAAAAAAATCTAATTAAAGTGAAAACTAAACAAAACTAGAAATGAATCTCAAAATTTTAAATTTTTCATAAGAACAAATAGCAAGGAGTAACAGATACATAGAATTTTCAATTTATCCCCATTTTTCCCAGTTACCAAATAGGGAATAACAGAAAAAACAAACAAATGAAATGCAGGTCACGAAAAGGATATAATGCGATGCAGCCGATCAGGAAATTCTTATTGTCGGGGAATTTCTTGTTATAAAACTGAGCGAAGAGCGCAATGACGATAATGATTGTTCCAATCAACAATCTAATATTACTCATTCTCACATCTTCAGTGTAACCACGTCCTGTCACGATCTACGAACAGAAAAGCACAGATCACTAATAGAATCCCTAAAAACAACTCAATTGATTAGTATAAGAAATTACTACTACCTCAGAGGCAGATTCATCGAGGATGTGTTTGATGGAGTGATGATCCAACAGATTTGCTTTTTTAGGGTTTTTGGTACTGTTGTTGGTCGACATGTCCCCCTTCTTCTCTTGCATTTTCCAGATTATAATTGTTAGGGTTTTGTCTGAAAATGATGAGTGAGAATCTTTTTCTACCCCTTCGATATAAAGCTGATGAGTAATGAGGCTGTTTCGACTGGCGAGTTGAAAGGAGTAGTCAAGAGTAACGACTCACTGAGTCAATGTCAATGCATTTATATCAAAGTAGGGATCTGCAACGGGTAAGTAAACTGCCGGAACCCAACCGGTACCAAACCGGATAGGTATCAAAATTAGCTAAATTTTGATATCTATATCGGTTGAATTGATATATCAAATCGATTTATCGGTTTGGTAAACCGATTTAGTATCGGTTTGGTACCGAATTTTACCGAATAAATATTAAAAATTAATATAATTATTATTTTATTATTAATTATTATTATTAAATATTTATTAATTAAAAAAATAAAAAATCGGTATATACTGATACAGTTCGGTAATACCGAATCATAAAAACTCTTTACTAAAATTAGTATCAAAAAATCGATATATACTTGCTTTTTTATATCGAAGTCGGACAAAATCTTTTTGTACTGAACCGACCGGTTCAATTTGGTCTGAAAAAACAAAAAAAAAATGGAAATTATGCACACCCCTATAATAATCAAAGAAGATAAAGTGAGTCATAGCACCGAGTTTGTGGGTTAGGGAGTCCGAGATATAGATACCGACTGGTCAAGGTGAATATTACTCATCTCCTTATTTTAACGAATCATTTTATACATTGTGATAAATTTTAATAAGTTATATTAACATGATAATAATTATGAGCTCAGAGCAATTAATAATTTAAAGTTCGTAAAATGAAGAAAAAGTTTGGGCTCGATTTTGTACGCTCGATTAAAAATTTGGTTTAAATTCGACTTGAAATATAAATGATTCAAATATGAACAAATTTTGAAGTTCTATAAATTACTAATCTTTTTCAAATTGTAATTTTCTATTTATACGCGAATCATATTAATTTGAAAATTTTAAACAGTTCGAATTCGATTCGAAGTCGTGATTGATATCTAAACGAGTCTCAATCAAACTTTATTTTATACTCAATAAATTTTATAAATTAAATCTGAGTCAATACTCGACCGACTCAATTCATTTAAACCCTAATCTTTAAAATTAAATGTGAATTCTGCCCAGTTACCAAACATGTTGTGAATTGTACTGCCATCTTTATTTTTTTATTCCTTCAACCATCAATCAATTTCTAAACTAATGTAAGACTGCAAGAAAGAAGAAATTTTTACCTCGTTTTTCTCAAGTGGTAGTTGGATAATCAGATAACCACTCTCTTTTTGATCTCTACAGACTACAGTAGAATTAATTTTCAACAGCATCCCTATCACTTACTTCGTTAATCTAACCTAGGGATGCACAAAAGGCCCGAGGCCTGCGGCCTGGCCTTGGTCTGGCCTGGGCCCGGCCTGGTCAAAGCCCGGTCTGGTCAAGGCCTGGCCCGGTCAGGCCTGGCCTGGAAGGCTTGAAAATGCCGTTTGTTTTTGACAAAAATCTGGCATGGCCTGGCCTGGCATGAGGCCTGGCCTGGTCTGAGACCTTACAAGATTTTTTTATCTAATTATTTGTAATTTTTGAACTTTAAATTTATAATTATTCATCAATAAAGTATAAATTTTTACTTATTCATTGTTGTAATTTATAAATTATAATACATTAATTTTAATTAATACATAAATAAAATTTAAAATTTTAATTATTTATTCTTGATTTCTTGTTGATACATTTAATTACTATACATCTTCAATAAATATAACTAGTTAGTATATTTAATATTAATAATAAGTTAGTTACTTAGTTGATTAAATATTAATAATAAGTTAATTTATTGTAAATACTAAAGTACTAATATTTAACAACAAAATTTTAGTAATATTCTTTGTTACTTTAATGTTAAATATTAACATTAATTAATACATCAATAAACTAATATTAAATATTAATAATAAGGTTGTTTCTTGTAAATACTCAAGTTCTTCATTAATTTGGATATGCTAAATTCTTGGTGAGATTTATGATTTTGGTTATGTTTTAGGTATTCTGTTGTACCAATTTAAATAAAAATTTCATAAAGTAATTTGAAAACTAACTAGAATTAATACTTGAGATATAACCATGTAAGAGTTTAATGATCATAAATAAAAAGATATATGTGTGTTTAAACTTTACAAAATATATGTCCAACCGATCCTAGTACGTATTATAAGAAAATAAAATCGAAACTAACTTTATATTCAAAAAATAAAAGTGTAATCTACAGTATTTAAGTAATCTACAATATTTTTCTACGAAGTGCATAGTAGACAATTAGACATATATTTAAGAAATCAATCTGTTTTATATTCAAGTTACATCTAAATTATATTTTTTTTGTAATTTAAGATGAATATATTTATTTTTGTTCTAATCATTCAATTTATATTTGTGTGTAGTAGAATGTTAAAATAAAATAAATTTCAAAAATCTTGCATCATTTTTACAAAATTTATTAATTTATATTTTATTATTTATATTTTTTAATATTTAATATGTAACATTAAAAAAAAGGGACCATACCAGCCAAGGCCTTGGGCCTGGTCTGGGCCTGGCCTGGCCTGGCCTGCAGGCCTAGCCAGGCCACAACCCAGAGACCAAGGCCTGGCCTGGCCTGGCCTGGCCTGAAGGCCAAAAGTCAACGGCCTGGCCTGGCCTAGTCAAAGCCCAAGACCTGGCAGGCCCAGGCCAGGCCAGACCAGGCCGGCCTGTTGTGCATGTCTAATCTAACCATATTTTTTCCAATTCTTCTCCAGCTAGGCCCTGTTGGGGAACTTATCAGTTGCCAGTTGGTCAAATTAATTTATAAGTTATTTTTCACTATTAAGGTATTTGACAATCACTTATTTTTTGACATATAAATAAAAAAAAGAGAGTAACTATTTGTTATTTATTTTAAAATGACTTATAAGTCATTTTAAAATAAGTTAGTTTGACCATATATAATGTCTATTTTACCCTTTTTTATTAATATTCTTTTTAGTAATCTTTACATTTATTTTAACTTATAAGTCATTATAAGTCGAACACATTTATAACTTGTTTTAACTTAATTTCTGACTTACAAATCAAATTGACACCCAACGCTTTTACTTATAAGTCAAATTAAGACCATGCAAGCTAGTGAGCTACTACTAGTGAGTAGTGATACAAATTCTTTACTCTTGCGTTTGTTGATGAGAGCCATTAGACCTGACAAAATTGGCCCAAGTCCGCAAGTCGGGCCCTTAAAAATGTGGCCGTTTTGGCTGGACCCGTCAAAAATCCAGCCCATTTAGGCTGAGCTCAAAAATGACAAAATTGACCATAAAACAATCTAGCCCACGGCCCGGTCAGACAAAAAGCAGGCTTTAGACTTAATTTTTTTAACCGATAAAACCCAAGCCATTTTGACCCGGCCCATTTGCCAGGTCTAGGAGCCATGGTGCAACTTATGCTGCTCATGGATTTCTTCAAAGCAAGCATGAATTGCTTTGGCACTGGGTCAATGACATGGATATCATAAATTCAATAACTAAATTACGCTGTGTTAATGACGAACAAATTATTAATCAATAGCAAAAAGTGGAAACGTCCATTGAAATGATAGATGCTTGGTCAATGAATACAGTTCAACAGGTACAATGTGCAGATTGCATTCTATATATATATATAGCTACATCTGGAATAACATGGTGTATAATCGTATTATTGGACTTCCAATACCAGTTGTGGATCTTCTCCAATGTCATTTCCGAAGGGCATAAGTTCATGCCAGGCAACTTAATTTAATGCAATTCATGAATCCAGCTAATATCTATTCATTATAAAACTTCATCTGGCCACTAACACTAACCACCCTGCTACTGTTGCCACTAATAAAAGCAGAGAATCATGAGGCCTTTAATTTATTAGAGGCTTCCTTCGTTAACAACCACCTAGCCCCATTTACAAGTTCCTCCTTAATCGTGAACAAAACCGCAGCAGCAAGAACACTTTGTACAATTTTCGTGCCCATCCCCTTGTAAAAACAATTAAACCCTTCATACCGTATCATCTTCATGATGGCATCCAAGGTACCTATATTGCAGAAAGCAGCAACCTTATAACATCGTTTATATACACACAAATAGACAAACAACAAAAGCAAAATGAATGAAGTCATCCCCAGCACTAGATCAACATTATCCGCTAACTTCTAATCAAGTGAAGATTAAATATTGAATAAGATGATCTCTCTTGAGGGACACTACCATCTGAACAGTTCCTTTTCTCTCTCTCCCCCCACCCCCACCCCCACCCCCTTCAAATTTTAGATAGATATGCTCCAAAAAAAGAAAAACCAACTCAATGTTCAGTTGCATCCTCCATAATTTTGCATACCACCTTTAAGACCCACCACAAGTAAGTTTTGCTAATTTTGCAATTCCTGGTTTAGAGAGTATATCATAATTCACAAACCTTTGTAGTGACTCTTTTTATCTCCGTCTGTAACTTGCTTTGCTTGAAGCCTTGCCTGCAAAGACAAATCAAAGAAAAACCAAATCCATCAAATAGATTCAATATCACCCACCCCTTGATTAAAGTTGAGACAACCATGACATGTTAACCCAAACACATCATTGGTTTAGGGTGGTATTTAATTCTTGTTTACATACAAAATTTTAGTCCCTATTTTTTTTTCAATTCATTTATTTCACTTTCCCGATACTTCATGTAAGCATTGTTCGAAGTATGTAGGCTTATACCTTGTCTTCTCTACAATCCAAAGACATTCAATCCAAAATTAAAGTTCACGTCTTACACCCCTAATAAAAAATGCAAATTATTGGAAAATCACCCACCTTATCCAAACGAGTTCCTTTCCTTTCTAGAGCAAGTGCTACATACTTTCCCTCATTTTTACAATTTCCTTGGATTAAGGAATAATGCTACGTTTGGATCGATGGAATAGGAGGAAGAATGGAATGAATCATTCCATTGGAATGATAAAAATATTGTTTGGTTTGTTTATTCCAACGGAATAATATATTCCTCTTGGAATGATAGTAAACTTAAAATTTTAATTTTCATTCCTTGAGGGGTGGTCAGGAATAAATCATTCCATCCATTATTTTTAAGTAATTGACAAATATACCCCTAAAGATATAATAGGGTTTTTTTTACATATTCATTCAATTCAATCGATCCGGGAACGACGAGAGAAGGGGTCGAGATTTGATAATTTTTTCGGAATTTCCATATTTCTATTTCTTCGTAATTTACCCCACTTACCCCCACCCAACCAACCCACCCCACCCCACCCCACCTCACACCACCTACCCCCAACCCTACCAACCTACCCCACCCACCTACCCCCAGTCCCACCCCACCCCTTACCCACCTACCCACCAACCCACCAACCCACCTACTCCACCCCACCCCACTCACCACACCCCACCCCACTCACCACACCCCACCCTATCCCCACCTACTCCACCCGCGTATCCCACCCTACCCCCACCTACCCATCCACCCACCCCACCTACTCCACCCCACCCCAACCCATCTACCCCACCTACCCATCCACTCACCCCACCTACCCCACTCCACCCACCCCAATCCACCTACCCCACCCCATCTACACCACCCACCCCCACCCCTACCAACCTACCCCCACCCAGCCACCCCAACCCACCTACCCTACCCACCAACTCACTCCACCCCACCTACCCCCACCCCCTACCAACCTACCCTCACCCAGCCATCCCAACCCACCTACCCTACCTATCAGCCACCCCACTCACCCCCTAACAACCTATCCTACCACCTACCCCCACCCCCTACTAACCTACCCCCACCCCCTACTAACCTACCCCACCCAGCAACCCCAACCCACCTACCCTACCTACCACCCCACCCCACCCCAACCCAACCCAACCCAACCCCAACCCAACCCAACCCAATCCACCTACCCTACCTACCACCCCAATCCACCCCCACCAATCCAACCCACCCACCCACCCTACCCCCACCTATCCCACCCCCACCTCACCCTACCCCCACTTACCCCACTTACCCCACCCCACCCCACCCCACCCCACCCCACCCCACCCCACCCCCACCCCACCCCACCCCTTCCCCAACTACCCACTCATCCCACCCCACCCCATTCCCACCCACCCACCCACCCCAATCCACCTACCCTACCTATCAGCCACCCCACTCACCCCACCCCACTCACCCCCTAACAACCTATCCTACACCCTACCCCACCCCCTACTAACCTACCCCCACCCAGCAACCCCAACCCACCTACCCTACCTACCACCCCACCCCAATCCACCCCCACCAATCCAACCCACCCACCCACCCTACCCCCACCTATCCCACCTATCCCACCCCCACCTCACCCTACCCCCACTTACCCCACTTACCCCCACCCAGCCACCCCACCCCACCCCACCTACCCACTCATCCCACCCCACCCCATTCCCACCCACCCACCCACCCACCCACCCACCCACCCCAATCCCCTACCAACCTACCCCCATCCAGCAACCCCAACCCACCTACCCTACCTACTCTACCTACCAACTCACCCCACCTACCCTACCTACCCCCACCCCTTTCCAACCTACCCCAACCCAGCCACCCCAACCCACCTATCCTACCTACCAACCCACCTCACCCCTACCAACCTACCCCCACCAAGCCACCCCACCCACCTACCTTACCTACCAACCCACCCCACCCCCTATCAACCTACCCTACCACCTACCCCACCTACCCCCACCCCCTACCAACCCACCCCCTACCAACCCACCCCCACCAGCCACCCCCTACCAACCCACCCCCACCCAGCCACCCAGCCACCCCAATCCACCTCCCTCCCCTCCCCTCCCCTCCCCTCCCCTCCCCTCCCCTCCCCCCTACCAACCCACCCCCACCCAGCCACCCCAATCCACCTCCCTCCCCTCCCCTCCCCTCCCCTCCCCTCCCCTCCCTTTCCTTCTAAGAATTAAATATGTGTTAATTTTTAATATAAATTGAATTTAAGTTAAATTTGAACATTTGAGGGTATTTAGGTCACTTTCTAATTATTTATTTCATTCTTAGATGTATTCCTAACATCAACCAAACATGTACATGGAATATTAAAAAATCATTTCATTCCTTTCCTTATTCCATTCCCTCATCTATTCCATTCCCTACTCTATTCCATTCCTTCAATCCAAACGTAGCATTAGTCCGGGCCCTTTCTAGAATAGAACTGATGGTAATATGATAAACCTGAACTGCAGTCCCCTTCGTCCCCACCCCAACCCTAAATTGATTCTCAAAAGAATTCCACATACCAAGACGTGTTGGTCAAGTCGAGCGACAGGCGTAAGGTGAACGGACAACAAAGAAGTGCTGAACTTGCACTTGAAATATTTTGAGTAAAATAACAAAGAAGTGCTGAACTTGCACTTGAAATATTTTGAGTAATATATGGACAGTACTCGAGAAAAGACACTTTGTTCTTCCATGGAGCTTTTGGTCTAATAAAGTTTTCTAGAGCACTCTTGCAAGAAAGCCACTAACCTTTACAACCAGAAGAGGATATGTGACGACTGTTGCTCCAAGTTTAGCCAAAGCACCAAGAAGAAATATCTAGCAATATAACAAGCAATGTGTTCAGTACACTTGCAGTCAAGTTAAAAATGGTGGAATTGGTATAACAATATGGAATGAGGAAATGTCCAAAATATATCCAAGAGAGGGTGCTCCTAAAACTTCATAAACTGGATATTACTTGCCTCCAAAGCAGTTACTCCTGTGTTAGTGTTTTTACTCGAAGCACGTTTTTGCTTCAGCTTCTTCAATAAGGTCTCGTACAGCATGAACTGCAAGGAAGGATTGCTCACCTGCAGGTAACAGTGAGAGCACTCAGTGACCACCCTGCAGCATGTATTAGTGTCACTTTCCACCTACCATTATCAATGTTGGTAAAACACCTTTCCAGAATCCCCATAATCCAGCTTCGTCATATAGTTCCTGAATCTGCAGAAGGAATAATTCTCATTCAAGTATATGAGTCACAGACCACGGATCACATTATCAGGAAGCTAAGTGAGAAGACACATTGGTTGCATTGCACATTCTAAATAACACAGAAATGCAAGTACAGTGAAAATGAATCTTCCTGACAAAATCTTTACTCTAGATAATCTTCCAAACTATAATTTTTCTAGATATACGACAGGTATAACCCACAGCAAATACCCTTAGGGTGTGCACTGGATAAACCACCGGTCGCACGCAATACTATACCAACCGAGTATAGACAAACTCTGTTTCTTATCCCAACAAATACTTATATCCAAAAATGACAAAAACCAATTAATGACAAACTCTATTTTTTATTGCTTGACGTAGCTACAACATAAGCATTACATCAAGCCCCCAGAAGTTGGTCTTGTGTCAATATATGATGCAGAAGTAAAATGGCAAAATGAAGATGAGACAATAATGATCATTCTTCTATAGCAAAAGCAGACTAGATATGTTAAGAGCCTAAACAATTTGAAAATAATTATCTACTTTAGCAAATATTATGCTGTTAAATGATGTGTATCGCAAATAACCAGTCATAGAGATAAAGAAAATTTCTTTCAATAAAAAAATTAACATAAAAAAATGTTGCCAGAAGTACAGACTCAGACTATGACAACAACACTTCAACCACTGCACTAAATGGTGTTGGGAACAATCGTTTAACACATGAATGTACATACCGCATGGTAGGTTCCAAAAGGAGGCGGTTCTACCAAAGCAAGAACTCCATCGTCTGAAGAAGTAGATTCAGTCCGCTGAGGATGGGTTTTCTTTTTGTGAGTCTGCGTGATGAAAAGAACTATAAATAATGAATTTAAGGTCAGGCATTTTGATACAATTAGTATACATGATGGGTGTGGGCTTTTATTGATCATTAGTATCATTCAAACCGATAAAAGTTTGATCAAAAACTTCAGACTATTAAGGTCCTAAAATTGTAGTTATTAGTCAATCTCATAGAACTCTTTTTATCTCACTTTATGAGCAGGGCAGAACAGCATAGGGTCCCAATGGGTGTTGCATTCCCCAATAAGATCTTTTGGAAGATTTTCAGGTATATGGGCGCCAATCCATTAAATTATGAGGATTAATAATATAAATATGACTAGCACAACCTTCTTGTTTATGAAAATACTCTGTATAATAATAACCTTATTAACTGTTTTTGAATTTTATATTGTTTTCTAAGTTTTTAATGCTTTTGAACGAATCATAGCATTTTGCACTTCTGTACTTTTAAGTGTAAGTGTTTTCTCTTTGTATGTAAATAGAATTCTTTATTCGAACACTTCTTTCAAATCTTGTGTAATAATTAAACATTAATAGGTTTAACATTTTAACATTAATATCATTTTTCATGAAAAATAAATGAATATTGGTATCATCGCACTCCCACTAGAGTAAATTCCTGCATCTGCCAAAGCCCATGAACCTCCATTATTTTAATATGAAATGGAAATAACCCCTCCAAGAATTAGTGGAAGATCCTAGCAAAGGAGCTAAGACCTCACAAATAATCAAGTGAAAATTATATTTGAGAAATACAAGGATGGGAAAGAAAACAATTTGGTGTACTTAATTTTCAATTATGCAAGTAAAGACAAATCAAATATATTGATATAACACTTTCCATTTTTCAGAAGGTAAACAAACTTAATAGACAAGGCAAAATTCAACATATCTAAAGTTAAATGATTGCACTGATTTTATTGTTACATTAATAGAGACAAATCAACAATTTCTTTACCTGCATGCGCGTAACAACAACCCATATTGGATTAGTCAGCAGTACATTCACACACCTATAAAAAGAACAGAGTCAAACATATTCCTGACCACAGAAACAGATGCATCGAGAAATAAACTCTCCAAACAGAAGAGTTGGGTAAGGTTTGAATTGCGACAATTCATAATTTCAAAATAATAAAAAGAGAATCCGATGCGGGTATATTATAACCTTATCAAATTATCATATGATTGGAATATAGCAATTCTTTAACTGCTCATTTCAGTCCATACCACAATATAATATTATAATAGACTTTTTGATAGATGGAATTTTATACCCATGCAGCCCAGAATGTAGAAAAAGGGAAGAGAGTAGGAGTGTACACAATATAAAAATCTTCTGAGAGTTGAGGAGCTGGTTTCAGTAATCTCAAAAAAGTAGACATCAGTAGGAAAAGTGTATGTTTTATCTAAACTTCTGCATAAGCATAAATGTTTATAATGCATTGAACTTAATGGCAAGTTTAAAACAAGAGCAACAAAACAAGTATGTGTTAAGAACAAATACTAAACTTCACAGCAACGGGTTTTGAGAGATAAGTAAATATCATTTTGGTAACCAACTTATGCTGGATGCCTGGATCCTGGAAATATCTACAAATGGCTGTAATTGAAACAGGTCAACAATAATTATAAAAAACCAAAGACTTGGATAATGTTTTACGAAAATTTCAACAATCAAGACTAGAAGCAGACTACTTGGTAATAAGACATCATTAGGACCTATTAAATTATGAATTGAGCATGGGCATGTGAATAGTAGATATCTAGTATATATACAAGCATGAATAACAGTAATGGACCATGAAAGTAATTGTTGGGAGTCAATAAAATCAAGAAACAAAAAATATCATGTACTTGGAGTTCAGTGGCTGATAACTAACGGAAAATATTGTTTTAAGAAAAATAACTACCCAGATAAAGCAGCCACCACAAGTGATGAAAACATCCCAACTGTTCCATCGCCAAGTCCTTTTTTACGACGTTCAAGTGCGGTAACTTCGGCCTTGTTCCTGAATATTTGATAGAAATAATAGTAAACACCCTGTACCATAAAAAGTATTACATAAGAATCAGAAATCTAAATTAAAAAATGACGTCTATATATTTAGTTAGAGCTTCTGAACAGAAATTTCTTCCCTTTTTAATAATAAGAAATAAACTGGCGAACTATAGTTTAGGCAATATGTGCGATAAAATAAAATAAAATGCTGCCACTTATCCTGACAATACAGATTAACAATAAAGATCAGATGGTACTCTATGTTCCTGTTCAAGCATGGATCTTTCAACATAATGGATAACAGGTCAAACAACATACATGTGCGGCAATCAGAATATTTGCTAACATCAGAACATCTGTAGATCTTGAGATGACAACACCAAGGCGAATTTAGTTTACTTGATGACGAGAAAAAACTACAGGTCATTATTGAAACAGAAAATTAGCCAAGACATTTTTAAGTTGATTATAACCATCAAAATCCAAAAAATGGTGCCTTGGACTAACAGCTATAGCCTATAGAATGAGGTCAGCACAATTGTTAAAATGTCCTCATGACACTCATAGGTTCTTGAAAAGGCCAATTAAGATATTGAGCAAAACTCAAGACATAATTTTAATAAATATTAATAAGAATTTTTATATCACTTAGTTCCAAACATTTTCAATTAGATTTCATATTCAGGAAGAGGATCGAGTCAAATGAGATTAAATGCGAGTGTCTATAGAAAGTAAAGAACAGAAATTTTCAAGCAATAACACATTGGACCTTTGCTAATACTACAGTTTTTTCCCCTCCTTTGATAAGTAATAATACTAAGCTAGTCTAACAAATAATACATTGAGAATGCGTATTTTATTTTGCAGAGAACCCCGTCCTGGAGGCAAGAAATGCAATGAGGTGCAGATAACTTATCATGTTATGAATACTTCAATGGCACATTTTTCAGTGTTATGTGAACACATCAAAGTAAACACATTCTAGCTGCTTCGAGGCACGTATCTAAGGCTGCCACTAGTACAGCATCCTACCTCGTTGTGCAACAACTGGATAACTATAACAAGAAAATAATTATAAAAAAAATGCTTTCTCACTTAACACTGAACCATGTCCAAATTACATGTGATTTCAAAACAGATTCTTGATCAAAAGCATCCCATGTCAATTCTCTCTTAGTCCCTGCCTCTTGGGACAGAAAAACTCCCAATTTCTTCTTTCATTTACATTTTCAAAGGTTTATCTGGCAACACGTAGATCATTAATGTTATGATCAACAACACAAGCTTATTTAAATTAATCAATAGTATATGAATGAACATATTGCTAAGTCTATTTTTTTTAAAAAAAAGTGAGAACTAAGCATACATCAGAAGCAACAGGAAAAACCAGCTAAATTGAGCTCTCACCTGAGACGCAGCCGTTCCAACAAGTGACGGCGTTAAACCTCCATAGAGGCGAGTCCAACCTTCTTGTTTCACAACCTATAGACCATTACATAAAAATTCATACAAACAACATGAAACAGTAAAAAAATACAATTAAAATAAAAATAAAAAAAGACCTGACACATTTGCTCTATAGTCCCATGCTCATTCTTCTGTTTCTTCGGATCTCTTTCCGTTTGTTGACGAGTATTGACCTGAGATCACCACGAAAATCGGAAATTATATATAAATATAAACTTCAACTCCATTTGTGCCCCCTCCCCCACACACCTCCCCCACACATATATATATTATATAAATTTACTGTTTGTGATCGTTCAAAAATAGAGAAAAATTATTGGACATACAGTTTGGAGAGGATAGGTGATGAGCTGAGCGATGATTCCACCGCCAGCTCCGGCGAGTCCATTGATCAAAGCATCCGACATTTTATTCTCTCGGGGTAAATTTTGGTGTAATAATAGAGAATTTGGATCTAATTCTAGAGAGAGAAAAAGTTGTAGTCTAGGGAGAGAAATTATCTCAAAGTTTGGCTGTAGCGAATTGAATAGGAGTAGGAAATTGACTTGATCATGAAGTTGGCGTTCGCTATCAGAGGAGAGAGTGGCGGCCCCATCACTTCGGTGTTCCGTTCAAGAAACAAATGACGTTGGTACCTATCTCTATTTACCATATTCGCCTTCACAAGAAAGATTAATACCCACTATGTCCAAAATTAAGTATACATTTTTTTTTGTTTTGTTAAACGTTAAGGCTCTAAATTGTTATTTGGAAAGTCTTTTTAGTAATTTCACAAAGTATCTCATATAAAAATAAGAAATTGATATATTCACAATAAAAAAAATAATATTTTTACATGAAAATCTTCGCTATAAATCTATAGCGACATTTTTATGTGAAAATATCAATTTTCTATAAATATTAAGTGAATCTTATAATAAAAAATGTAATAATGAACAATTAAAAAGATTGTGAAAATAATATTTCATACTTTATCCATTTCATAAAGTTTAGGAAAATGGGAACAAAATTGTGATATCTCATTTAAAGAAAGATATTATAATCCAGATATATGCTCATTGATAATGTTTCATAATTCTATTATTTATTAAAATAACTTAATTGTCAATATATATCTATCTAACAAAATAAAATTGATTTTGAATTTTTCGCTCACCCTAATAAATCATTTGTCCAAAGTTTGAGATAAATTCCACCGTCCATACTACTAGTATATATATGGACGATATGTATATACACAGCTGTGTAGTACACAGTCGTCTATAGCGACTATAAACACTCGAAATTTTCTTTTCCTGTTACTAACTATGCAGGAGGGCAAAAGCGTCTTTTTCACTCCTGAGATAACCCTGGAGGACCACAACATCAATTTCAACCTCAGAGATAATCTTGAGGATATTCAGAGTCAACAGCATGACAACCTCAAAGATAACCCTGCGAAAAGACGGCTACAAATGTGTGAAAACCGGAGATAACCCTGGGAGGGGCAAAATGGTCATTTTGCCAACTCAACTTCACTTCAAGCCAAATACACTCATTTCAATCCAAATTGCTTCAATAAAAGTCCCACAAGAACCATATCTTAACTTTGGAGCGCAAACTATGCAAAACAGCTTAACGAACTGCCTGACGAAAACCCAGAAATGTCATTTCGGTCATGGACCCATCTTCCTAGAATCAAAAAAGGCAAATCTCATGTCATGACATAACTCTCGACAAAAGCGGTCTGAAGAAGGTCTTGTACACCTCGTTTGGAAGTTCGGGTTGAAGTTCTGCAAGTTCGAGCGGACATTAGACGACGGGACCCGCGAAGCCCGGGGACACCTCGACTAGCCGCAGGTGTAACTGCGGCTGCCGTAGGTACACCTGCGGCCATCAGTCTATAAATATAGACCTTGGGGTCAGCCATTTGAGGGAGAGAAGAGAGAGAAAAGGCAAGAAAGCTCTGTCTAATTTACTCTGTACACGCTCATATTGAGTGTTTCCTCAGTTTAAGCATCTGTTAGCTTACATATATTTAAGACCCCAGTTTTTATAAATAAAGATGAATTTTCATAATTATTATTTTTGAATATTATGGAATAAATTTGATATAATGTTATAATTGTGGGTAATATTTATAAATTTTGCAAAGTACGCAAGTTGTTATAAAATATTCGTTTGGTCGGGGAATATTCTTTTTGTCGGGGAATATTCGTACGACGGCACAATCATTGGTGGACCCCACAACGGAAGTATTGTCGTAGTTAGAAAACGACAAAATTATCTTTCTATAAAATAACGGCGGAGGTGTTACCGTTAAAACTGTTGAACTACTCGGTAGTAAAAGTACAGTAATATGCGTTGTTGCATAGTAGCACACGGTATTGATTATTGATGCTTACGTGAGAAGTCACTCAGCTATACTCAATTATTGCTACAGTAATTGCTGCATCATATCTCTTATATTATTGATTCAATTATTGTCACAGTATCATCTGTATAATATGTTATATTATTTAAACAATAATTGAGACGACAAGTTATAAATGATTAATAATTGTTGAAAGATTAAATATGTGCTGATTAAAAATAAAATGATTTCTGGTAATTTTTATTCAATCCTTGATGTATATAAAGAGTCTATTATTAAACGTTTGTGGTAAGTTGAATTATTTATGGGGGGCCATATGTCATCATCTAAGAGTCTTTTTCATAAATAGTAATTACCTTTGTAAATAGTAATTACCTTCGTAAATAGTAATTACCTTCGTAAATAGTAATTACCTTCGTAAATAGTAATTACCTTCGTAAATAATAATTACCTTCGTAAATAGTAAATACTTTCGTAAATAGTAATAAATCTTCTATAAATAGAGGCCTAGGGCTTCATTATTTTTCACGAATTCGCTCAAGCTATAGAGAGAGAAAGTATAGAGAGAATAAGAGAGAAAGAAGAAGAGTTTTCAGTTACTACACTACTGCAGTATTCAATCTCCTAATAATGTAAGGGGTGTTATTCTTTCTTCTTGAAGAAAACTTATGTTATTCCATTCTTTGTTATTCTGTTGGAATAACCTGTAAAAGTGGCATACCCTATACATGACCTGTATACGCGGCATACCCTATACTTGGTGAAATCCTTATGTTATTCCATTCATTATTATTCTGTTGGAATAACCTGTATACGCGGTTTACCCTATACTTGGTGACATTCTTCTATTATTCTGTTGGAACATCCTGTCTGTGTGTTTTACACCGGACCTGGTTCCATTATTTATTATTCTGTTGGAATATCCTGTCTGTGTGTTTTACACCGGACCTGGTTCCATTCTTTATTATTCTGTTGGAATATCCTGTCTGTGCGTTTTACGCCGGACCTGGTTCCGTTATTTATTATTCTGTTGGAATAACCAGCTTGTGCGGTCTATCGCATGCATGATGATTTCTTTTGTTATCTCATTCTTTATTATACTCAGTTGGTTAAAACTTTGACTTCTATACTCCATGAAATTAGTGGAATATCCTTGATATTTGCGCTTCATCCAGTATCCTTTCATGGAAATCTTCTTCTAATCATTCTTGAATTTTACACCACAAAACAGTATCGTGTTGACAAATTTGGACGTTAATAATTCCTGGATAAAATAATTCTTGAACTTGTTTTATTGAATTCTTATATTTTGTTGAAAGTCATCTGTGGCCTGTAGTGCATAGATGGACTTGGTATGATTATGACCAGGGATTATTCGGTGTAATCATGACCGTAATATTACAAATGATGTAAAAATTAAAAATCCTCATTGGCTCGTAGTGCATTGATGGACAGTTGTTGACATGATCATGACCATTAATGAATACACAAATATTTTTGGCCGTAGTGCATGAATAATTGTGGTCGTGATACTAAAGAATATCCTTGGCCGTAGTGCGGGGGTGATTCGATGATGTGGAATATTTATTAATCTGAGTCTCAGCTATAACGATGATGAAAAACCTTTTAAATCATAAAAGATAGTAGATTTTATTTTCTACTTGACTCTTTTAATGGATTGCTGATTCCGCTGTAGTTAAACTTGATGTTTATTGTATTTTATCAGTTTAACACTGTTGAAGGCTAATGATAATTTATTCTGCATTATCTTAGTCATAATATTTCTTACTGGGCTAGTTGAGCTCACCCTTTCTTTCACTATTCTCTTCAGGAAATGAGAATATAGCTGGGACGAGTCGGAGAACGGAGTGATGAACCAGATAATAGTATTAGTAGTCCTCACTATTCTGTTAAATAGTGTGACAATAATTGTATTGAGGACACCTTTTGAGTTTGTATGATCTCTAGTAGACAATAATTGTATTCAAACTCACAGTTATGTTTTGTAGTATTGTACACGACAGTTGTATTAGTAAGTTGTATTTGAATTCTGTACCATGTATCTGGCGACTCAAGATGGGTGATGTATACCTAATTTTGGGGGCGTCACAGCTGGTATCAGAGCTTAGGGATATGATCCCTGGCTAAGATATGAGAATAGTACTAGGAGGGGAGAGACGGGGAATTCCTTCGCTAGTATGACCTACCTAAGTTTATGTACTATTTTATTGGTCGGTCAGAATATAGGGATAATATGTTACATGTCAATTAACCTTTTGTTTTGTGGCAGTATCTGAAAATGACATCTGAGAATGTTGAGAATGGCAATGGAGCATAGGCGATCGTTGATTCACCACATATCAATAATCAGGATAATGTGCATCAAAAAGGCGAAAATCCTCATGCAAACAACAACATTGACCAAATGACGAATGATCAAATGTTCAGAGGTTTTATGCGATTCATGCAACAGCAGGCGAGAGCAACTCCTGTCCAAAACGTAGATGGAAACGCGGGAAACTCTCGGGCGGTCACCGCTAAACAGTTCAAGGAGCTGGGACCACCGGAGTTTAAGGGAGAGCCAAAACCACTTATGGCGGAAACATGGATAAAGCAGATGACCAAGATATTTGATGTCTTGGGATGCTCCGAGGAGCAAAAGGTTCCATTTGCCGCCTTTATGTTGCGCAGAGAGGCAGATTACTGGTGGGAATCGATAAAACGTACTCAACCTGCTGTACTGAAGATATCTTGGGAGAAGTTCCAGGAGCTGTTCAATGATAAATACTTTCCCGAAAGTATTCGCCACATGAAGGAGGTGGAGTTTATTAAGTTAGAACAAAATAATATGACCGTGTCACAATACGAGGCAAAATTTGCAGAGTTATCACGGTTTGCGTCCCACTTGGTGGATAATGAAGAGAGAATGGCGCGAATGTTTTTAAGAGGTTTGAAGCCGGAGATACATCAACATCTTATTTGTCATAAACTGTGTTTGTATTCAGATGTTGTAAATAGGGCTCAGTTAGTGGAGCGCGATAACGAGTCAACTTAACTAAAAGAGAGCAGCCGGCAAAATTATAATACCAGCGAGAGTGGTCATCGAAGCGGTGACAACAAGCGTGGAGGGAATCAGCAGGCCAGAAATGGTTACCACTTCGGTGGTAATCAGGGCCAAAACAATAAGAATGGACATTTCAAAAAGAGGAGATTCAACAATGATGGAAAGACGTCAGCACCAGCACCCGTTGTTAAGGAAGGAGAAAGACCACCTATCATATGCTTCAAATGCGGAGGGGAGGGACACATCAGTCCAAATTGCGCGATGCCGTCCAAAGCATGTTATAATTGTTGAAGAGAAGGTCACTTGGCCCGATTTTGTCGTTTACCAAAGATAAATTCAGCTAGGATGGAGGCACCAAAGGCCGTCCCAGAAAGGTCAAAGCCGGTAGTGCAAGGGAGAGCGTTTGTTGTGACCTCCCAGAAAGCAAGGAACCCGAATGAGGTCATCACGGGTAAGCTTATCATAAACTCTAACGAAGTCTATACTTTATTTGATACCGGTTCTACCCATTCTTTTATTTCTCCTACTTGCGCTCATCGATTAAATTTGACTCCGGAGAAATTAGACTTTGACTTATCTGTGGAAACTCCGTTGGGAGAAACCTTCATTACATCCACTGTTTATAAGTCTTGTTTGGTTCAAATCGGTACCCTCGCATTACCTGTAGATCTTATTTCATTGAAAATACTTGCATTTGACGTGATTCTAGGGATTGATTGGTTAACTACTCATCATGCAAAAATTGATTGTTTCCATAAGGTTGTTAGCTTTCATATTCCTAATCAACCTATTATGCGAATTCAAGCGACCAAACCATTAAAATCAATCACGGTCATCTCAAGCCATAAAGCTATTCGTTTATTGAAAAACGGATGTCAAGCTTTCTTAGCTCATGTCACAGATTTAAACAAAAATATGTCAGTTTTGAACGATATTTCTATTGTTAATGAATTTCCTGACGTATTCCCCGAAGAACTTCCTGGCCTACCCCCAGAGCGTGAGATTGAATTTTGTATCGACCTTGAACCCGGTACAAAACCCATTTCTAAAGCCCCATATCGAATGGATCCTATTGAACTTCAGGAGTTAAAAACCCAACTGCAGGAATTGTTAGACATTGGCTTTATTCGTCCTAGTACTTCTCCTTGGGGTGCTCCTGTTCTATTCGTGAAGAAGAAAGATGGGAGTATGCGACTTTGTATTGATTATCGGGAGTTGAATCATGTCACCATCAAAAATAGGTATCCATTGCCACGAATTGATGATCTATTTGACCAGTTGCAAGGAGCCAAATTCTTTTCAAAGATCGATCTTCGTTCCGGGTATCACCAATTGAAGATTAGAACCGATGACATTCCAAAGACGGCTTTCAGAACTCGGTACGGGCATTATGATTCTTAGTCATGTCCTTTGGATTGACTAATGCTCCTGCTGCCTTCATGGATATGATGAACCGAGTATTCAAGGAATATTTGGATCACTTTGTGGTCGTCTTTATTGATGACATCCTTATTTATTCCAAAAGTCGTGAAGATCATGAGCAACACTTGAGGCTGACACTCCAAAAGCTTCGTGAATATAAGCTTTATGCCAAGTTGAAGAAATGTGAGTTCTGGCTTGAGGAAGTAGCATTCCTTGGGCACGTGGTATCAAGTCATGGAATATCTGTTGACCTAGCAAAGATTGAAGCTATTCAAAGCTGGGAGCAACCTAAATTAGTGACCGAAGTACGTAGCTTTCTCGGTTTAGCTGGTTATTATCGGAGATTCGTGGAAGGATTTTCTCGAATCGCTACTCCATTGACTCAGCTGACTCGGAAAGATAAAAAGTTCGGTTGGAGTGAAGAATGTGAGAAGAGTTTTCAAGAACTCAAGAGAAGACTCATTTCAGCACCTGTTCTGACAATACCATCTGGCTCGGAGGGATTTGTCATCTACAGTGATGCTTCGGGCAAAGGGCTGGGATGTGTTCTCATACAACATGGAAAAGTCATAGCCTATGCCTCGCGACAACTCAAAGAATATGAGAAGAATTATCCTACTCATGATCTAGAGTTGGCAGCTGTTGTCTTTGCACTTAAAATTTGGAGGCATTACTTGTATGGGGAGAAAGTGGAGATCTTTACAGATCTTAAAAGCCTCAAATATTTCTTCACTCAAAAGGAACTCAACATGAGACAACAACGTTGGCCTGAACTGTTGAAAGATTATGATCATACCATCCAATACCATCCTGGAAAAGCAAACGTGGTAGCTGACGCATTGAGTAGAAGATCACATGCAAGTACGAGTGCGATATTGTCAACGCAAGGGCCCATTTTGTGTGACTTGAAAAGGATGGGGATAGAGTTAAAGACTCCAGGGACGCATGTGACGATGGCGAATATACGAGTAGAACCGACTTTAATCGATAAAGTTAAAGCTGCTCAAGCTACAGACCTGGAGCTGATGCGTATGAGGAAGAAAGTGCAAGAAGGTGCTATGCCAGAAGCAAGAATCGATGAAGAAGGAATACTTCGAGTCAACTCCAGACTTTGTGTTCCTAATGACCCTGATTTAAAGTATAAAATCATGATGGAGGTGCACAATACACCGTTTGCAATCCATCCTGGGAGTACCAAAATGTATCATGATATTCGTCATACATTTTGGTGGAGTAATATGAAGAGAGAGATAGCGTTGTTTATCTCAAGGTGTCTAACTTGTCAACGAGTTAAAGCGGAGCATCAAGTACCAAAAGGTCCATTGCAACCACTTGAAATTCCAGAATGGAAGTGGGAGCACATTACCATGGATTTCGTTACCGCACTTCCTAAGGTTTCTCAAGGCATAGATGCGATTTGGGTCATTGTTGATAGATTGACCAAGTCTGCTCATTTCTTACCGATACGAGAAACTTATACACTTGAACGTCTTGCTCGTATGTACATAAACGAGATTGTAAGACTGCATGGTATGCCGGTATCCATAGTTTCTGATCGAGACCCAAGATTTACTTCACGATTTTGGGTTAGTTTGCAAAAAGCTATGGGCACAGACTTACGATTTAGCTCGACATATCATCCTCAGACGGACGGACAGTCGGAGAGGACTATTCAAACTCTCGAAGATCTATTAAGACTCTGTGTCCTTGATTTCAAGGGAAGTTGGGACAAGTTCTTACCATTGGTGGAGTTTTCCTACAACAACAGTTATCAAGCAAGTATTGGCATGACTCCATTCGAAGCGTTGTATGGAAGAAAGTGTCGTTCTCGAGTATGCTGGGATGAGGTGGGTGAAGCAACGTTGTTGGGACCGGAGTTGGTACGTATGACTACGGAAAAGATTCAAACGATCCGACAACGTATAAAAACCTCACAAAGTCGACAAAAGAGTTATGTTGATCTTCATCGAAAGGACGTGGAATTCAATATAGGAGATCATGTGTTATTACGTGTTACTCCATGGAAAGGAGTTACAAGATTTGGAAAGAGAGGAAAACTCAATCCTCGATTCATCGGTCCATTTTTAATCCTCGATCGAATAGGAACTGTGGCCTATAGACTCGCTTTACCGCCAAGTATGTCTCGTGTTCATAACGTTTTTCACATATCCATGTTACGAAAATATGTGAAAGACCCGAACCACATTATTGAGTTAGAACCGGACGAAATAGCGGAAGATTTGACGTATGAAGAGATTCCTGTTCAAATCTTGGATAAGAAGGAACATATTCTACGCTCCAAGGTTATACCTCAAGTCAAAGTTTTGTGGAGAAACCACGATGTTGAGGAAATGACTTGGGAGTTAGAATCTGAAATGAAATCAAGGTATCCTTACCTCTTTGACATACCAGGTACGTACCCTAATTTCGAGGGCGAAATTTCATAAGAAGGGGAGGTTGTAAGACCCCAATTTTTATAAATAAAGATGAATTTTCATAATTATTATTTTTGAATATTATAGAATAAATTTGATATAATGTTATAATTGTGGGTAATATTTATAAATTTTGCAAAGTACGCAAGTTGTTATAAAATATTCGTTTGGTCGGGGAATATTCTTTTTGTCGGGGAATATTCGTACGACGGCACAATCATTGGTGGACCCCACAACGGAAGTATTGTCGTAGTTAGAAAACGACAAAATTATCTTTCTATAAAATAACAGCGGAGGTGTTACCGTTAAAACTGTTGAACTACTCGGTAGTAAAAGTACAGTAATACGCGTTGTTGCATAGTAGCACACGGTATTGATTATTGATGCTTACGTGAGAAGTCACTCAGCTATACTCAATTATTGCTACAGTAATTGCTGCATCATATCTCTTATATTATTGATTCAATTATTGTCACAGTATCATCTGTATAATATGTTATATTATTTAAACAATAATTGAGACGACAAGTTATAAATGATTAATAATTGTTGAAAGATTAAATATGTGCTGATTAAAAATAAAATGATTTCTGGTAATTTTTATTCAATCCTTGATGTATATAAAGAGTCTATTATTAAACGTTTGTGGTAAGTTGAATTATTTATGGGGGGCCATATGTCATCATCTAAGAGTCTTTTTCATAAATAGTAATTACCTTTGTAAATAGTAATTACCTTCGTAAATAGTAATTACCTTCGTAAATAGTAATTACCTTCGTAAATAGTAATTACCTTCGTAAATAATAATTACCTTCGTAAATAGTAAATACTTTCGTAAATAGTAATAAATCTTCTATAAATAGAGGCCTAGGGCTTCATTATTTTTCACGAATTCGCTCAAGCTATAGAGAGAGAAAGTATAGAGAGAATAAGAGAGAAAGAAGAAGAGTTTTCAGTTACTACACTACTGCAGTATTCAATCTCCTAATAATGTAAGGGGTGTTATTCTTTCTTCTTGAAGAAAACTTATGTTATTCCATTCTTTGTTATTATGTTGGAATAACCTGTAAAAGTGGCATACCCTATACATGACCTGTATACGCGGCATACCCTATACTTGGTGAAATCCTTATGTTATTCCATTCATTATTATTCTGTTGGAATAACCTGTATACGCGGTTTACCCTATACTTGGTGACATTCTTCTATTATTCTGTTGGAACATCCTGTCTGTGTGTTTTACACCGGACCTGGTTCCATTATTTATTATTCTGTTGGAATATCCTGTCTGTGTGTTTTACACCGGACCTGGTTCCATTCTTTATTATTCTGTTGGAATATCCTGTCTGTGCGTTTTACGCCGGACCTGGTTCCGTTATTTATTATTCTGTTGGAATAACCAGCTTGTGCGGTCTATCGCATGCATGATGATTTCTTTTGTTATCTCATTCTTTATTATACTCAGTTGGTTAAAACTTTGACTTCTATACTCCATGAAATTAGTGGAATATCCTTGATATTTGCGCTTCATCCAGTATCCTTTCATGGAAATCTTCTTCTAATCATTCTTGAATTTTACACCACAAAACAGTATCGTGTTGACAAATTTGGACGTTAATAATTCCTGGATAAAATAATTCTTGAACTTGTTTTATTGAATTCTTATATTTTGTTGAAAGTCATCTGTGGCCTGTAGTGCATAGATGGACTTGGTATGATTATGACCAGGGATTATTCGGTGTAATCATGACCGTAATATTACAAATGATGTAAAAATTAAAAATCCTCATTGGCTCGTAGTGCATTGATGGACAGTTGTTGACATGATCATGACCATTAATGAATACACAAATATTTTTGGCCGTAGTGCATGAATAATTGTGGTCGTGATACTAAAGAATATCCTTGGCCGTAGTGCGGGGGTGATTCGATGATGTGGAATATTTATTAATCTGAGTCTCAGCTATAACGATGATGAAAAACCTTTTAAATCATAAAAGATAGTAGATTTTATTTTCTACTTGACTCTTTTAATGGATTGCTGATTCCGCTGTAGTTAAACTTGATGTTTATTGTATTTTATCAGTTTAACACTGTTGAAGGCTAATGATAATTTATTCTGCATTATCTTAGTCATAATATTTCTTACTGGGCTAGTTGAGCTCACCCTTTCTTTCACTATTCTCTTCAGGAAATGAGAATATAGCTGGGACGAGTCGGAGAACGGAGTGATGAACCAGATAATAGTATTAGTAGTCCTCACTATTCTGTTAAATAGTGTGACAATAATTGTATTGAGGACACCTTTTGAGTTTGTATGATCTCTAGTAGACAATAATTGTATTCAAACTCACAGTTATGTTTTGTAGTATTGTACACGACAGTTGTATTAGTAAGTTGTATTTGAATTCTGTACCATGTATCTGGCGACTCAAGATGGGTGATGTATACCTAATTTTGGGGGCGTCACAGTTGGTATCAGAGCTTAGGGATATGATCCCTGGCTAAGATATGAGAATAGTACTAGGAGGGGAGAGACGGGGAATTCCTTCGCTAGTATGACCTACCTAAGTTTATGTACTATTTTATTGGTCGGTCAGAATATAGGGATAATATGTTACATGTCAATTAACCTTTTGTTTTGTGGCAGTATCTGAAAATGACATCTGAGAATGTTGAGAATGGCAATGGAGCATAGGCGATCGTTGATTCACCACATATCAATAATCAGGATAATGTGCATCAAAAAGGCGAAAATCCTCATGCAAACAACAACATTGACCAAATGACGAATGATCAAATGTTCAGAGGTTTTATGCGATTCATGCAACAGCAGGCGAGAGCAACTCCTGTCCAAAACGTAGATGGAAACGCGGGAAACTCTCGGGCGGTCACCGCTAAACAGTTCAAGGAGCTGGGACCACCGGAGTTTAAGGGAGAGCCAAAACCACTTATGGCGGAAACATGGATAAAGCAGATGACCAAGATATTTGATGTCTTGGGATGCTCCGAGGAGCAAAAGGTTCCATTTGCCGCCTTTATGTTGCGCAGAGAGGCAGATTACTGGTGGGAATCGATAAAACGTACTCAACCTGCTGTACTGAAGATATCTTGGGAGAAGTTCCAGGAGCTGTTCAATGATAAATACTTTCCCGAAAGTATTCGCCACATGAAGGAGGTGGAGTTTATTAAGTTAGAACAAAATAATATGACCGTGTCACAATACGAGGAAAAATTTGCAGAGTTATCACGGTTTGCGTCCCACTTGGTGGATAATGAAGAGAGAATGGCGCGAATGTTTTTAAGAGGTTTGAAGCCGGAGATACATCAACATCTTATTTGTCATAAACTGTGTTTGTATTCAGATGTTGTAAATAGGGCTCAGTTAGTGGAGCGCGATAACGAGTCAACTTAACTAAAAGAGAGCAGCCGGCAAAATTATAATACCAGCGAGAGTGGTCATCGAAGCGGTGACAACAAGCGTGGAGGGAATCAGCAGGCCAGAAATGGTTACCACTTCGGTGGTAATCAGGGCCAAAACAATAAGAATGGACATTTCAAAAAGAGGAGATTCAACAATGATGGAAAGACGTCAGCACCAGCACCCGTTGTTAAGGAAGGAGAAAGACCACCTATCATATGCTTCAAATGCGGAGGGGAGGGACACATCAGTCCAAATTGCGCGATGCCGTCCAAAGCATGTTATAATTGTTGAAGAGAAGGTCACTTGGCCCGATTTTGTCGTTTACCAAAGATAAATTCAGCTAGGATGGAGGCACCAAAGGCCGTCCCAGAAAGGTCAAAGCCGGTAGTGCAAGGGAGAGCGTTTGTTGTGACCTCCCAGAAAGCAAGGAACCCGAATGAGGTCATCACGGGTAAGCTTATCATAAACTCTAACGAAGTCTATACTTTATTTGATACCGGTTCTACCCATTCTTTTATTTCTCCTACTTGCGCTCATCGATTAAATTTGACTCCGGAGAAATTAGACTTTGACTTATCTGTGGAAACTCCGTTGGGAGAAACCTTCATTACATCCACTGTTTATAAGTCTTGTTTGGTTCAAATCGGTACCCTCGCATTACCTGTAGATCTTATTTCATTGAAAATACTTGCATTTGACGTGATTCTAGGGATTGATTGGTTAACTACTCATCATGCAAAAATTGATTGTTTCCATAAGGTTGTTAGCTTTCATATTCCTAATCAACCTATTATGCGAATTCAAGCGACCAAACCATTAAAATCAATCACGGTCATCTCAAGCCATAAAGCTATTCGTTTATTGAAAAACGGATGTCAAGCTTTCTTAGCTCATGTCACAGATTTAAACAAAAATATGTCAGTTTTGAACGATATTTCTATTGTTAATGAATTTCCTGACGTATTCCCCGAAGAACTTCCTGGCCTACCCCCAGAGCGTGAGATTGAATTTTGTATCGACCTTGAACCCGGTACAAAACCCATTTCTAAAGCCCCATATCGAATGGATCCTATTGAACTTCAGGAGTTAAAAACCCAACTGCAGGAATTGTTAGACATTGGCTTTATTCGTCCTAGTACTTCTCCTTGGGGTGCTCCTGTTCTATTCGTGAAGAAGAAAGATGGGAGTATGCGACTTTGTATTGATTATCGGGAGTTGAATCATGTCACCATCAAAAATAGGTATCCATTGCCACGAATTGATGATCTATTTGACCAGTTGCAAGGAGCCAAATTCTTTTCAAAGATCGATCTTCGTTCCGGGTATCACCAATTGAAGATTAGAACCGATGACATTCCAAAGACGGCTTTCAGAACTCGGTACGGGCATTATGATTCTTAGTCATGTCCTTTGGATTGACTAATGCTCCTGCTGCCTTCATGGATATGATGAACCGAGTATTCAAGGAATATTTGGATCACTTTGTGGTCGTCTTTATTGATGACATCCTTATTTATTCCAAAAGTCGTGAAGATCATGAGCAACACTTGAGGCTGACACTCCAAAAGCTTCGTGAATATAAGCTTTATGCCAAGTTGAAGAAATGCGAGTTCTGGCTTGAGGAAGTAGCATTCCTTGGGCACGTGGTATCAAGTCATGGAATATCTGTTGACCTAGCAAAGATTGAAGCTATTCAAAGCTGGGAGCAACCTAAATTAGTGACCGAAGTACGTAGCTTTCTCGGTTTAGCTGGTTATTATCGGAGATTCGTGGAAGGATTTTCTCGAATCGCTACTCCATTGACTCAGCTGACTCGGAAAGATAAAAAGTTCGGTTGGAGTGAAGAATGTGAGAAGAGTTTTCAAGAACTCAAGAGAAGACTCATTTCAGCACCTGTTCTGACAATACCATCTGGCTCGGAGGGATTTGTCATCTACAGTGATGCTTCGGGCAAAGGGCTGGGATGTGTTCTCATACAACATGGAAAAGTCATAGCCTATGCCTCGCGACAACTCAAAGAATATGAGAAGAATTATCCTATTCATGATCTAGAGTTGGCAGCTGTTGTCTTTGCACTTAAAATTTGGAGGCATTACTTGTATGGGGAGAAAGTGGAGATCTTTACAGATCTTAAAAGCCTCAAATATTTCTTCACTCAAAAGGAACTCAACATGAGACAACAACGTTGGCCTGAACTGTTGAAAGATTATGATCATACCATCCAATACCATCCTGGAAAAGCAAACGTGGTAGCTGACGCATTGAGTAGAAGATCACATGCAAGTACGAGTGCGATATTGTCAACGCAAGGGCCCATTTTGTGTGACTTGAAAAGGATGGGGATAGAGTTAAAGACTCCAGGGACGCATGTGACGATGGCGAATATACGAGTAGAACCGACTTTAATCGATAAAGTTAAAGCTGCTCAAGCTACAGACCTGGAGCTGATGCGTATGAGGAAGAAAGTGCAAGAAGGTGCTATGCCAGAAGCAAGAATCGATGAAGAAGGAATACTTCGAGTCAACTCCAGACTTTGTGTTCCTAATGACCCTGATTTAAAGTATAAAATCATGATGGAGGTGCACAATACACCGTTTGCAATCCATCCTGGGAGTACCAAAATGTATCATGATATTCGTCATACATTTTGGTGGAGTAATATGAAGAGAGAGATAGCGTTGTTTATCTCAAGGTGTCTAACTTGTCAACGAGTTAAAGCGGAGCATCAAGTACCAAAAGGTCCATTGCAACCACTTGAAATTCCAGAATGGAAGTGGGAGCACATTACCATGGATTTCGTTACCGCACTTCCTAAGGTTTCTCAAGGCATAGATGCGATTTGGGTCATTGTTGATAGATTGACCAAGTCTGCTCATTTCTTACCGATACGAGAAACTTATACACTTGAACGTCTTGCTCGTATGTACATAAACGAGATTGTAAGACTGCATGGTATGCCGGTATCCATAGTTTCTGATCGAGACCCAAGATTTACTTCACGATTTTGGGTTAGTTTGCAAAAAGCTATGGGCACAGACTTACGATTTAGCTCGACATATCATCCTCAGACGGACGGACAGTCGGAGAGGACTATTCAAACTCTCGAAGATCTATTAAGACTCTGTGTCCTTGATTTCAAGGGAAGTTGGGACAAGTTCTTACCATTGGTGGAGTTTTCCTACAACAACAGTTATCAAGCAAGTATTGGCATGACTCCATTCGAAGCGTTGTATGGAAGAAAGTGTCGTTCTCGAGTATGCTGGGATGAGGTGGGTGAAGCAACGTTGTTGGGACCGGAGTTGGTACGTATGACTACGGAAAAGATTCAAACGATCCGACAACGTATAAAAACCTCACAAAGTCGACAAAAGAGTTATGTTGATCTTCATCGAAAGGACGTGGAATTCAATATAGGAGATCATGTGTTATTACGTGTTACTCCATGGAAAGGAGTTACAAGATTTGGAAAGAGAGGAAAACTCAATCCTCGATTCATCGGTCCATTTTTAATCCTCGATCGAATAGGAACTGTGGCCTATAGACTCGCTTTACCGCCAAGTATGTCTCGTGTTCATAACGTTTTTCACATATCCATGTTACGAAAATATGTGAAAGATCCGAACCACATTATTGAGTTAGAACCGGACGAAATAGCGGAAGATTTGACGTATGAAGAGATTCCTGTTCAAATCTTGGATAAGAAGGAACATATTCTACGCTCCAAGGTTATACCTCAAGTCAAAGTTTTGTGGAGAAACCACGATGTTGAGGAAATGACTTGGGAGTTAGAATCTGAAATGAAATCAAGGTATCCTTACCTCTTTGACATACCAGGTACGTACCCTAATTTCGAGGGCGAAATTTCATAAGAAGGGGAGGTTGTAAGACCCCAATTTTTATAAATAAAGATGAATTTTCATAATTATTATTTTTGAATATTATAGAATAAATTTGATATAATGTTATAATTGTGGGTAATATTTATAAATTTTGCAAAGTATGCAAGTTGTTATAAAATATTCGTTTGGTCGGGGAATATTCTTTTTGTCGGGGAATATTCGTACGACGGCACAATCATTGGTGGACCCCACAACGGAAGTATTGTCGTAGTTAGAAAACGACAAAATTATCTTTCTATAAAATAACAGCGGAGGTGTTACCGTTAAAACTGTTGAACTACTCGGTAGTAAAAGTACAGTAATACGCGTTGTTGCATAGTAGCACACGGTATTGATTATTGATGCTTACGTGAGAAGTCACTCAGCTATACTCAATTATTGCTACAGTAATTGCTGCATCATATCTCTTATATTATTGATTCAATTATTGTCACAGTATCATCTGTATAATATGTTATATTATTTAAACAATAATTGAGACGACAAGTTATAAATGATTAATAATTGTTGAAAGATTAAATATGTGCTGATTAAAAATAAAATGATTTCTGGTAATTTTTATTCAATCCTTGATGTATATAAAGAGTCTATTATTAGACGTTTGTGGTAAGTTGAATTATTTATGGGGGGCCATATGTCATCATCTAAGAGTCTTTTTCATAAATAGTAATTACCTTTGTAAATAGTAATTACCTTTGTAAATAGTAATTACCTTCGTAAATAGTAATTACCTTCGTAAATAGTAATTACCTTCGTAAATAGTAAATACTTTCGTAAATAGTAATAAATCTTCTATAAATAGAGGCCTAGGGCTTCATTATTTTTCACGAATTCGCTCAAGCTATAGAGAGAGAAAGTATAGAGAGAATAAGAGAGAAAGAAGAAGAGTTTTCGGTTACTACACTAATGCAGTATTCAATCTCCTAATAATGTAAGGGGTGTTATTCTTTCTTCTTGAAGAGAACTTATGTTATTCCATTCTTTGTTATTCTGTTGGAATAACCTGTAAAAGTGGCATACCCTATACATGACCTGTATACGCGGTTTACCCTATACTTGGTGACATTCTTCTATTATTCTGTTGGAACATCCTGTCTGTGTGTTTTACACCGGACCTGGTTCCATTATTTATTATTCTGTTGGAATATCCTGTCTGTGTGTTTTACACCGGACCTGGTTCCATTCTTTATTATTCTGTTGGAATATCCTGTCTGTGCGTTTTACGCCGGACCTGGTTCCGTTATTTATTATTCTGTTGGAATAACCTGCTTGTGCGGTCTATCGCATGCATGGTGATTTCTTTTGTTATCTCATTCTTTATTATACTCAGTTGGTTAAAACTTTGACTTCTATACTCCATGAAATTAGTGGAATATCCTTGATATTTGAGCTTCATCCAGTATCCTTTCATGGAAATCTTCTTCTGATCATTCTTGAATTTTACACCACAAAACAGTATCGTGTTGACAAATTTGGACGTTAATAATTCCTGGATAAAATAATTCTTGAACTTGTTTTATTGAATTCTTATATCATTGTCATCATCCTCATGTTTATATTTTGTTGAAAGTCATCTGTGGCCTGTAGTGCATAGATGGACTTGGTATGATTATGACCAGGGATTATTCGGTGTAATCATGACCGTAATATTACAAATGATGTAAAAATTAAAAATCCTCATTGGCTCGTAGTGCATTGATGGACAGTTGTTGACATGATCATGACCATTAATGAATACACAAATATTCTTGGTCGTAGTGCATGAATAATTGTGGTCGTGATACTAAAGAATATCATTGGCCGTAGTGCGGGGGTGATTCGATGATGTGGAATATTTATTAAGCTGAGTCTCAGCTATAACGATGATGAAAAACTTTTTAAATCATAAAAGATAGTAGATTTTATTTTCTACTTGACTCTTTTAATGGATTGCTGATTTCTCTGTAGTTAAACTTGATGTTTATTGTATTTTATCAGTTTAACACTGTTGAAGGCTAATGATAATTTATTCTGCATTATCTTAGTCATAATATTTCTTACTGGGCTAGTTGAGCTCAACCTTTCTTTCACTGTTCTCTTCAGGAAATGAGAATATAGCTGGGACGAGTCGGGGAACGGAGTGATGAACCAGAGAATAGTATTAGTAGTCCTCACTATTCTGTTAAATAGTGTGACAATAATTGTATTGAGGACACCTTTTGAGTTTGTATGATCTCTAGTAGACAATAATTGTATTCAAACTCACAGTTATGTTTTGTAGTATTGTACACGACAGTTGTATTAGTAAGTTGTATTTGAATTCTGTACCATGTATCTGGCGACTCAAGATGGGTGATGTATACCTAATTTTGGGGGCGTCACAATATAGCTATACTTTTATCCTGCGGGAGCTGAGTGTTTATCCACATAGAGTCATAGAAATCTACATTGGCAGCCCATTGTAAGCCTTCTTACATTCTTTAAAGCCTTTCTTTTCATATTAGCACACACTGTTATACACATTGAGAGTCGTGTTGTGTGTGTTTGCCCGGACTTCGGTCCGTGATTTTTATTTGTCTGTATATATATACTTATATATATATATGTATATATTTTATATATGGACTAACATTATCGAGTTATGCCTCGATTGAGCCTAGACTTATAAAGAAACGCTTTAGACATAATAAATCGTGGTCAGACTCTGTCTGATGAGCCTAGACTTATGTCTAAAGCGTTTCTTTGTTTATATATATATATATATATATATATATATATATATATATATATATATATATATATATATATATATATATACTTATATATATAATTATTTTCGAACATATCTGATGAGCCTGGATTTACATCCGGTGCGTTTACTGCTTTTATATATATATATACATATATATATATATTTATTTATATTTCTGTTAGGCCTGGAGTTTACTTCGTGGCCTTTTACAGCTTTATTTATATTTCATCCGACCTGGAGTTTACTTCATGGTGGTTGATCATGTCTGTATATATATATTTATAGTTTTTATATATATAACTGCTTACTGCTTTCTATACAAACTGCAGTATCATGTGAGCCTAGGAATCATGTGATCATAGATTCAGCCTATTGAATCTAGATTCGGTTCCCGTGATGGACGTTTTTCAGCTGTAAGCAGCTTGCACATTATTTACAGTGTCTGAATTTCCTTGGATAACTGTCATGCCCATGAGGAGTTTGGCACTACTGTATATTATTTTCTTGAAGATGCCTCACATCTTGAAAATTAAGGCAAACAAGCCGAACATTTAATAATAAAATAGAAGTATCAAAGGCCTCAATTACTATTGAGCATAGGGTTTGAAAAACCACTTTTTACAAAACTTCATTGATATATCCGGTTAAAACTGAATTTTTTTATAAATTCAAACCCTTTGTATATAGGTGCGAACGAGGCATATCACTACTTCCAAATAATTGCACATTGATCCACAAATATACACACACACACACACATTCATATAACAGTTTCTTTGAAAAGTGGCAGTCACCGTGGCAACACGGATGTCGGGGGGTGCCTAACACCTTCCCTCCACATAATTAAGCCCCCGAACTCAAATGAATCTCGGTTTCACAGACCTGTTTAGTAGTGTCCTATCACTGGGTCAATGTGCAAACCTTTTCGGTTGCGTTAGTGCAACCAATTAAATACACCAACTGGAGACCCTTAAAGTCAAATCGTCGACATTATACATGTCGGACCTTTTTCACTTGTTTTTTCAAACAAATCTTACATTAACATGAGAACTTCAAAGAACAAGTAAAGAAAAGGGACACTAAAAAATTCCGACGTTGACAGGGACGATTTTTTTGGGCTATAGCGACGGTTCACCTGTCTCCATAGACCAGAATAGCTATAGCGATGGATGATGTAAGACCCCAAATTATTAATAAATGAAATTTATTTTCCTTTATTTATTATTTTGAAATAGTAAGGGTTGATTTGATTAATGTGGTTAGTTATGGGTAAAATGCGCAAATATTTTAAATAAGCAGGTGGTTATAAAATATTCATTGTTGTCGGGAAATATTCGTTTGGTCGTGGAATATTCTAGCTGTCGGGGAATATTCGTACGACGGCGTAGTCTTTTGTGGGCCCCATAACGGAAAGCGATTGGATGAAGAAAACGACAAATATAAGTTGTTTATAAATAACGGCGTGGTTATTACTGTTAATACTGTTGGAATACCCGGTGGGTAAAGTAAAGTAATACGCGTTGTTGAACAGTAGCACACGGTATTGCACCAATTATTGATTCTTACGTAAGAAGGCACTACTCAATAATGGTTACAGTAATTACTGTTCAGTATTTTATGTTATTGATTCAATAATTGCTGCATTGATATTTTATATTACTGTTGTTTCAATAATTGTCACTACACAGTATTTTTCATTATCGAAGCAATAATTCATATTATCTGAATAATATTATTTGATAACATTATTGGCAATGTCTAGAAAGTTCTGTCTAAGGAGAGGTTTGGTCACCTAATTGCGCGCCAGTAAGGAGAAATTCTTATTGGAAAGCCCCCTCTTTCCTGGGAACGGCCTGGTTGCTAGTACTGTGATTCTGTAATATTATTTGTGAATAATTAATTATTGATTTATATGATGAGGAAAATATTGATTTTATGTGGATATAGATGGAGAAAATTTTTAATGTGACAATTGTTGAAAATTAATATTTTATCTTTTTCTGATAAAATAATTCATTTAAATATATTATTTTAATAATATATTAACGGTGATATTTTTACGATGAATGTGGGATATATGAGTATATGAGGAGAAAGAATATTTTTGTTGTAATGAATATTAAAAACAGATTTTGTGTGTCGGTAGACCTGTTTCTTGACTGAAAATTTGATTATAGCCTGTAAAATCGCCTGTTTGTGGATTTCGGTCAATTTCTGTTTGGAATTTGGAAAAACTTCCTTCTGTAAAGTTGTGCAGAATTGAATTTCCTATAAAAACTCGCGAGATTCGAATTTTCTGGCAAAAGGGCTATTTATTATGAATTATTGAAGTTCCGGAGCTCCGAAATAATTGATTTTTGGAAGTTTTAATTGTTTTTAATAACAAAAACGTTTTTTACATTTTTTTGGGCACAATTTGCACATGTTTAGTGGCTGAAATCAGAAGTCTAGTTGGGCGTATGAAAATTTTAATATAAATTAATATTTTATTAAATTTTCTGCTTTGGTGTTCTAAGCAATTTCCTATAAATAGGTGCTTAGGTTAGAATTGAAAATCACACCAGAAACTGAAGTTTTCTCTCTCTATATTATCGAGCGTATTCTTGTGAGTGTTTTGAGTATACTTTGAGTATTGCTATACGGTGAAAGTTCAAGTCATAGCCTATATCCGGTGTTTCAACCAGAAGTACTGTCTTTCGAGGTAAAGGATGTTATTTTCTTCTCAAATGATATTATTTCTTCAATATCATTATGCTGAAATGTTGGTTGGAACTTTTTATCAAATTTGGAACTTTTTCATGTCGGGGTTACTATTCATGAGTTACTATTCACGAGTTACTATTCATGAGTTACTATTCACGAGTTACTATTCACGAGTACTATTCACGAAGCGTGAAGATGTTTTTTTGTAAAATTTCTATCTTTTGGTGTCGGAGTTACTATTCACGTATACGGCACTATTCACGTATACGGCACTATTCACGAATACGACACTATTCACCGAAAAAATGAAATTTCTTCTTTTTGTCCAAAATATCAATTCTGGATACTAGCTTTGATTGGATCTATGTTTTGATCATTCTTGAATTTTACTTCAGTATGATTATTTATGAAGTATTTTTGAACTCGGATTGTTTAAAGTACGAATCCTTAATACTTGTTATTTTGTTTCACTGGATTCGTTTCCTTTAAAATATTTTTCATCATCCTCAGTCCTAAATGATGGTGTTATTGAATATCTTTGGCCTGTAGTGCAAAGATGGTTGATTTTGTTATGAATATCTTTGGCCCGTAGTGCAAAGATGTACAGGTGTTGAGATGAACATGAACAATTGATGAATATCTTTGGCCCGTAGTGCAAAGATGAACAGGTGTTTAGATGAACATGACCGACTGATGAATATCTTTGGCCTGTAGTGCAAAGATGAATATTTGATTTGATTTGAGATATATATTGATTGATGTTACAGGGATAAAATATTGATGATGGACTTTTAAATTCATAGATGTTAGTAGATTTTATTCTCTACTTAACTCTTCTAATGAATTGTTATTTCCGCTGCAGTTGTTGATCTAAAACTTGTTGTCTATTGTATTCTATCAGATTTTTCCCTGTTGAAGACTAAGGATAATTTGTTGTACATTATCTTAGTCATAATATTCTTTACTGGGCTAGTTGAGCTCACCCTTTTCCTTGTTGTTCCATTTTTCTTCTCAGGAGGCGAGAATGTAGCGAGTACTAGTCGGGGTATGGAATGAAGGTTATAGAGAGAGTTGTTTAGTAGTCCTCACCATTTTTTTTGTAAAATTATGTATCAATAATTATGATGGGGATTTATTTGCATGTGGATATTGTCTAGATGATAATATTTGTATTCAAACTCACAGCTTATGGGTTGTAAAAGTTGTAGTTGTTTCTGTACCATGTATTTGACAACTCAGAATGGGTTGGGTGGAATGGACCTATTTTGGGGTTGTCACAGATGAACAGTCGCTATAATCCAAAAAAATTATCGTCATAGATGACTGTGTACTACACAGTTGTGTATATATTATATATATATATATAATTTTATAAATTTTGTCATAGTTTTGAAGGAAAAAAATAAGGATCGACTTTGGTACAATTAATAGTATTAAAATTTAAATTTAAATTTGAATAATATAATGATATCGTGTCTACAGATTTTTTAAAGTAGTCCAAAATTTAAAATTTCAAAAAATCTCAAATCTTCCAACTATTACAAATCATAATTAATAATATGCACCCCACTAGACATTAATTTTTCTCCATTAGTAACAGCTTTTTTATTTTATCAATCTTCCTGTTGTAATTGATTCCCTCATTTCTTTCCTATCTCTCGTACTCTCTCCCTCTCCTGTTTCTTTCCCCCCGTGATCTCCCTCCCCTTATTTCCTTTTGTCTCATTCTCTCTGCATTTCCTATATAAGGAAACTCATACTGAATGAAAGAAGTAGAATTCTCTCTAAAGAAATTCTCTAAAGATTTCTCTCTCTTTCTCTCTAATTATTCTCTCTAAATTTATGTAGCAATTATAAGAGTATATTTCTATACTTTGCTAAAGTTTTATAACACGTTATCAGCACGAAGCTCTAACCAACTAAGACGGTAAAATTAAATTCTTACAATTTATTATTATACTACCGGTTGGGCTATGCCACCAATAATATAATTTTATTCTTATAATTGCATTTAAATTCTGTTATTTACAATGGAACCATCTATCCTTGTTAATCTTACAAGACTTGGTGGGAACCTTTTTACCGCTTATTAAATTATGGGAATAACCTGTATATGTGAAATACCGTATACCTGGTGAATAATCCTTTGTATTCATTTCTTATTAAATTGTTGGAATAACATGTATACACGGACTACCCTATACATGGTGAAATTCTTTTGTTATTTCATTCTTTATTATTCTGTTGGAACATCCTGTCGGTGCGAATTTTGTCTGACCTGGTTCCGTTATTTATTATTCTGTTAAAACATCCTGTCGGTGCGAATTTTACCTGACCTGGTTCCGTTATTTATTATTCTGTTAGAACATCCTGTCGGTGTGAATTTCGCCTGACCTGGTTCCGTTATTTATTATTTTGTTGGAATAACATGTCTGTGCGATCTATCGCATGCATGGTGAATGATCATTCGTATTCATTCTTTATTAAATTGTGAAAATGATCTGTCTACGTGGATTACCGCATGACGGGTGAAGATCCATTTGCAGTTTTGTATATATATATATATATTGTATTGTATATATACATTAACATTTGCATATTCTTTTTACTAAAATAATATGCTAATAATGTAAATATAAGAATATTTATATTTACATTTTATCACCACTTGAGGTTGTGGTATAGTTTATTTTCCTATTTTATACATGCAATTATTTATTATTTTAATAAATAATAAAATTGTGTTTTAACCCAGAAAAGATGGCAAACTTGGCAAAAATAGATTTTTCTATTTTGAAAATCTCTGGAGACAACTATTTGGCTTGGGCACTTGATGCAGAATTGCACCTTAGTGCAAATGAGTTAGAAAAAACCATTGAATCAGGAAATACAGCTACTTCGGCACAAAATGCAAAAGTCATAATTTTTCTTCGTCACCATATTGATGAAAGATTAAAGACTGAGTATTTAACAGTCAAAGATCCCTTGTCTTTATGGACACAACTGAAGGAAAGATTTGACCACCAAAAATTGGTTGTTCTCCCTAATGCCAAATTTGAGTGGCTTAATTTAAGGCTACAAGATTACAAATCAATTACGGAATATAGTTCCAATATTTATAGAATAACCTCTACTTTGGCTTTGTGCGAAAATCCAGTTTTTGAAACCCAAATGTTAGAGAAAACACTCTCAACTTTTCATCCCACCAACATGATTCTGTCATAACAATATAAACAGAGTAAGTTCACAAAATTCAGTGACTTTTTGTCTATCCTCCTTGTTGCAAAAAAGAATAATGAATTGTTGTTGAAAAACCATCAAGTACGGCCAACGGGTGCTACCCCATTGTCAGATATTAACAGCACGTCATTCCAGCAGAATAAACGTGATAATAGATGGTCATATAATAAGAAACCTTGGGGACGAAAGAATAAACGAGGCCATCGTAACAACAAATTCCAGAACTGCGACAATTCAAGCCACCAGAAGTGACAAGTGTCTGAGTCGGGTAAAAATAAAGAAACTGCAACACCAATAAAGAACAACCAGATGTTTGTTTTAGGTGTGGGATGAAAGGGCATTGGTCGTGTACCTGTCGTACGCCGAGGCATCTGGCTAATTTATTCCAAGAGTCTCAAAAGAACAAAGTAATGGAGGCAGAAACAACTTTGTTAATCATCAATTGAATATTGTTGATGATCCACAAATGACCAACAATGAGGAAAAGATTGTTGATTTTACTGAACCTTCTGAAAGTATCTTTTGGGATATCGTTTAATTTCTTGTTTTAATTAAACATCCTGCATGTATAATATTATTAGTTTTCATTCTATATGTGGTATGTGTTTCTCATGAATAAAATTATATTTAAAATTTAACTTTTCTTATTTATATTTTTATATGTGTGAGACCATTTTTTAATGGATATGGAGGATATATGTTTAGCAGACAGTGCAACAACTCATACAATCCTTCAAAATGAGAAATATTTTTCACAACTGATCAAAGCTAAGGGAAATGTAGGAACTATCTCTGGCACATCAAATTTAATCGAGGGATTTGGAAAAGCTAGTTTCATGCTACCAAATGAGACACAAGTTTTTATCAAAAATGCTCTATATTCTAGTAAATCAAGAAGAAATTTGCTTAGTTTTAAAAATATTCGACTAAATAATTTTCACATTGAAACAACCAATGAGAATGATAATGCATATCTTCTCATTACTTCTAATATTTCTGGAAAAAATAATATCTTAGAAAAACTTCATTCAATTTCTTCTGGATTATATACTATGAGAATTAGAGCAATTGAATATCATAATGTTATGATTCCAAAAATCATAGATCCCAAATCCTTTATGCTTTGGCATGAAAGACTCGGTCATCCAGATACTTCTATGATGCGTCGTATTATTGAAAATTATATTGGTCATCCTCTCAAAGATAATAAGGTTTTTCCTAGTAGTGAATTTTCTTGTGTTGCGTGTTCTCGAGGAAAATTAATTGTTCGACCATCACCAGTAAAAGTGTATAAAGAAGCCCCAAAATTCCTAGAGAGAATTCAAGGAGACATTTGTGGACCTATTCAACCATTGTCTGGCCCATTTCGATATTTCATGGTTTTAATAGATGCTTCAACTAGATGGTCACATGTTTGTCTTCTCTCTTCTCGAAATTTTTCCTTCTCAAAACTTCTTGCTCAAATAATTAAGTTACGAGCTCAGTTCCCGGATCATCCAATCAAGTCAATTTGACTTGATAACGCAGCTGAATTTTTATCAATGACTTTTAATGATTTTTGTATGACTATTGGAATCTCTATTGAGCATTTTGTTCCTCATATTCATACACAAAATGGTTTAGCTGAATCTTTAATAAAAAGACTTCAACTAATTGCACGACCATTAATGTTAAGGGTTAACTTACCTACCTCAATTTGGGTCATGCAATTTTTCATGCTGCAGCCATCATTAGAGTAAGACCAACGACTCTTCATCAATTCTCTCCTCTACAGTTAGTTCTTGGACAGATACCCAACATATCACACTTTCGAGTTTTTGGAAGTGCAATATATGTTCCAATTGCACCTCCACAATGAACTAAGATGGGAGCCCAACGAAGAATAGTTATTTATGTTGGTTTTGATTCTCCTTCTATTATCAGATATTTTGAACCTTTAACTGGAGATATTTTTACTGCATGTTATGTAGATTGTCATTTTGAGGAATCTGTATTTCCAACATTAGGAGGAGAGAAAGTTTTAAATAAAAAACCCTCTGAAATATCATGGAATGCATCAGATTTAAATTCACTTGATCCTCGTACAGGACAATGTGAAATTGAAGTTCAAAGAATTATTCATTTACAAATATTGCAAATCAAATGCCAGATGCATTTAATGATGCTAGAAAAGTGATAAAGTCACATACACCTGCAGTGAATACTCCAGCAAGGATAGAAATACCTATTGAAAAATCAATTCCTGGAGAATTGACGAATAAGGTAATAGAAGAATCTAAACCACGCCAGAAGTGTGGAAGACCGGTTGGTACAAAAGACACTGTACCACGAAAATCAAAAACAAATAAAGGAATCCCAAAAGGAATACCCACTCCAGAAGTAGCACTTATTCCAAGAGTGGGAATAGCCCCAGAAGAGGTACAAACCGCTCCAGAAGTAGCACATATTCCAAGAATGGGAATAGCCCCCAGGAGAGGTTTAAAATCTCAGTGAAGGGATAAGAGATGAATACCAAGAGATCTCAATAAATTATGTACATGATGAGAAAATATAGGATCGAAGCAAAGTCATGATTGACGATATATTTGCTTTCTCTATAGCATCAGATATTACTTTGATTCCTGACACGAATCCTGAACCACAAAATGTGGAAGAATGTCAGAAAAGAAAAGATTGGCCAAAATGGAAAGATGTTATTCAAACTGAGCTACAATCTCTATTGAAAAGAGAAGTATTTAGACCAGTAGTCCAAACACCGCTGGGTGTAATCCCGGTTGGAAACAAATGGGTATTTATACGAAAGCGAAATGAAAAAAATGAAATTGTGAGATACAAAGCCCGACTTGTAGCTCAAGGGTTTTCACAAAAACCTGGTATTGATTATCCGGATACATACTCTCCAGTAATGGATGGAGTCATTTTTCGCTTTTTGATAGGTATGGCAACCATGGAAGGTTTGAAAACACATCTGATGGATGTTGTAATAGCATACCTATATGGCTCACTTGACAGTGAGATTTACATGAGAATCCCATAAGGATTGAAAATGGCTGAATCACAAAGGCCACGTTACATATATTCAATCAAGTTACAATGCTCATTGTATGGATTGAAACAGTTTGGTCGTATATGGTATAATCGACTTAGTGATTATTTAATAAAAGATAGATATATAAATGATCAAGTATGTCCATGTGTTTTTATTAAAAAATCACAAAGTGGATTTTTTATCATTGCTGTATATGTGGATGATTTGAATCTTGTAGGTACTCCTGAAGAACTCACAAGAGCTGTTACTTATTTAAAGGATGAATTTGAAATGAAAGATCTTGGAAAGACAAAATTCTGTTTGGGAATACAAGTGGAGCATTTAACATCTGGAATTTTTGTTCATCAATCCACATATGCTGAAAAGATTCTCAGTCGTTTTCATATGGATAAAGCTCATCCTTTGACTACCCCGATGGTTGTTCGATCTTTAGAATTTGATAAAGATCCATTTCGGCCTCTAGAAAGTGGGTAAGAAGTTCTTGGACCTGAAGTTCCATACCTAAGTGCAATAGGTGCTCTTATGTATCTTGCAAACTGTACACGACCTGATATTACTTTTGCTGTCAACTTGTTAGCAAGATACAGTTCTTCTCCTACTAAGAGACATTGGGATGGGATCAAACACATTTTGAGATACATCCGTGGAAGTATAGATCTTGGGTTATTTTATCCAAGGAATTCAACGTCGCGATTGGTTGGATATCCCAATGCAGGATATTTATCAGATCCACATAATGGAAGATCACAAACAGGTTATGTATTTACATATTGTGACACGACTATCTCCTGAAAATCTACAAAGCAAACCATGACAGCTACATCTTCAAATCACTCCGAGATTTTCGCTATATATGAAGCAAGCAGAGAGTGTGTTTGGTTGAGATCAATTATTCAGCATATTCAAAAGTCATGTGGATTACCATCAATCAAAGACATTCCTACAATTATGTATGAAGATAACGCTGCATGCATTGCTCAACTTAGAGGCGGGTACATCAAGGGAGATAGAACAAAGCACATTTCACCTAAATTCTTCTTCACACATGAGCTACAAAAGAAAGGTGATATAGTTGTGCATCAAATTCGATCATGTGATAATCTAGCCGACTTATTCACAAAGTCGCTACCAAATGCATCGTTTGAAAAACTTCAGAAAAGGATCGGAATGTGTCGACTGAAAGACTTATGACAATATTTCATCAAGGATTAATGAAATCCTTTTGAGGGGAAGATTGTACTCTTTTTTCTTAGTCACGGTTTTTATCCCAATGAGTTTTTCCTGACAAGGTTTTAACGAGGCAGTCAATTAAAGGATATTTATGTAAAAGATATGTACTCTTTTTCCCTTCGTTAAATTTTTCCCACTGAATTTTCTTAACAAGGTTTTTAATGAGACATAATCTTCTATCGTAGAGAATCAGGGAAAGTGTTGTAATTGATTCCCTCATTTCTTTCCTATCTCCCGTGCTCTCTCCCTCTCCTGCTTCTTTCCCCCCCGTGATCTCCCTCCCCTTATTTCCTTTTGTCTCATTCTCTCTGCATACTCATACTGAATGAAAGAAGTAGAATTCTCTCTAAAGAAATTCTCTAAAGATTTCTCTCTCTTTCTCTCTTACTCATTCTCTCTAAATTTATACAACAATTATAAGAGTATATTTATATACCTTGCTAAAGTTTTATAACACTTCCTTAAATTTAGGGTCCAATCATAACCAACTATTGGTGAAAAATAATCCTTTTTATCTTATTAATATTAATAGTTTAATATTATGTGCTTTTTGACTGCTTAATTTGCAGATATAGATTAAACAAAAATAAATAAATAAATAAATAATGAAATGCAAGAAATAAGAAGATATTAATAACAGACTATTTTCCTTCACAAGGAGATGATGATAATTTAAGTATAGGATAAATTATATTCGGATTATCTCAGTTTCCATAATAAAATAGAAAAATCCCTATCTTTGTAAATTGCCATTATTTTTTATATTTTTTTGCTAAATTATTGCCATTAACTTTCCCTCAAACTTTTCTCCCATATTAAACATTCTATTAATGTTTTCTTATGTTAAATCAAACTAACTAAATTTAATTTTTGAAATTTTAAAAGCCTTATTTCAGTTACACTTCAAGGCTTCAAAAAAATTAAAAATAAATTAAAGTAAGAAATATAAATATGTCTAATATAGCTTGTAATAGTAATTATAAAACCAAGATATAAAGAAGAAACTCATATATTCGGTTTTCTTTTTCAGTGAACTATAGGGATGAACTAAAAACGAATCAGTTGTAACGACGATTTTTTTCGTCGTTATAACATACAAAGTTGATGACATAATTATAATAACGGTTTGAATCGTCGTTATATCTTAAAAAATCATCGCTATAATTGATTCGTTTTTTTATTCAATGGGACCGCTCATATAGTCCGTACCATCTTGGAGTGTGAAGAGAGCTCTTGGAATATTCTTACTATGCTTATAAATATTCGTGGAAAATATGAAGGAAGCATTTAGGAGCCTAAACAACACTGACAATAAGCAGCATGAACTCGTGAGGATCATTGATTAATAAAGTAGTTGCCAAGTTTGAATATATACTACTGAATCCAACAACACCACCTTTATAATATTAGTGTTCCTGACACTTGATCGTTATTATAGTATCAAGTACATTGATCATTATTATAATATCAAAAATTAGAGTGATTAATATAAAATTAATTTTTGTAAATTGATTAATATAGTGTCGACATATAGGTCGGGAGATGATCAGTTTCTCTACGTGTTAGCACTGTATTCAAGGGCGAATGCATCAAGAGTGCAGCATAAGGAGCTGCCCCTGCAAATTAATAGAAGGTTTAAACTTGGAGGGGACAAAAAAAAAATTCATTCATATTCTAAATATAAGTACAAATAAACGTAGATTAATTTTACTGTTGTCTTCTAAATTGTAGCTAAATATTTTTTATTTAAAACTTCTTTTTTAGTTTAGATTAATATTTATTGCAATTTGTAAAAATTATTATAATTAGTTTAAGTTTTTTTTATTTAACTTCAACAAAAAAAAATTAGTTAAAATCTGTCCCTACTAGAAATTTTTTGGATTCGCCCCTAAAAGTATGGTCAATTGACCAACTTATCATGAAGTTAACTTCATAATAATCGAATCCTCAAAAACCAATCAAATAAACGAACCAAAATGAGAATTGAACCTGAGATGAGATCTGAAGATGTCAGTACCTCAATTTTAACTTTTTACTATTAAACTAAAACCTCATTTGAGGATGTTCCCAACACTTGAGCATAATCATAATTGCAATAGTCTGACATAAAATACTTTAATGTGTTAATTCTCGAAAATGAAACTTATAAATTTAACCAAAACAAATTCTTTCATAAACAGACCACTTGGTACATCAGCTAGAAGTACAACAAATGGCAAGTCGAGTGTTTTAGTTTTAGGAAGCAGATAAATATCAATCTAAGGGTCAATTTTGGACAAAGATAGTGGTGTTTTTAAACACGAGTAGTTTTAGTAGGCGCCTGTCCTGTCCTTTTCCCTTGTTCTTGTGTACGATTTCCAAAATTACCCATGCTCTGAATTAGGAGCAATGTTAAGAACTCAATTTCTCAAACAATAATTCTAGGGGGGCATTGTTTAGCGACATTTCTAGCGAATTTTTTTTTTGGTTTTTTTCTTGTAGTACATCTTAAAAAATGTATAGTATTTATTTCAACTATTTTTTTTTATAAAAAATAGTGTTTTAGGTGTAATTTGGATACATATAAGAAATAGGGTCTGTACAGACAAAAATGTCGCTAGAAATGTCACGACTCAATGTCCCTATAGAAGGACTATTTTTTAAAAGAAATTGATATTTTCGTATTGATAATACTACTATGTCCCTCTCACGTGAATAAAAAAGAGAAATGATATTTTCACAACTGATAGTTCCACAAGCTCTTTCTCATATAAATAGTAAGTGGGGTCCGCCTCATATGAAAGATGAAAGAAAAACTTGTGAAACTATCAAATTTACTTGTGAAAATATCAATTCTCATTAAAAAAAATGGTAGTTAGAATGAAGAACTACAAGTGTTTCTTGCATGTGGCCCAATGCCCATGAAAAACTTGAGGTAGAAATTTGCAAAACATTGATATATATAAAAAAATGGTTAATGGGCAAGGTGACCCAACCCGTTAGCATCTGGGCCAATGTCCAATAAAACATGACCCATCGAGAACCCAAGAAATCCAAATGGGGCTTCAAAGCCTAATGTGTTTCACACCATTAAAAAATGGATTCCCACCGGAAGGCAATGTTCAAATAAATATGGATTTTGCAAGCTTAGGGCGGTGTGGGCCAAGTAAAGTCCGTTTCAATGGGCTTCATAAGCAACATTTTTATTTTAAAACTAAAAAACAAAACAAGATATAATTAATTAACTAATTATAGGTGCAAAAATTGTTTGGCAAATAATAAATTACTTTTTCTTTGATAATTTTTTTTGACTGAAATTAAACTCACGCACCTTATTTGTCCACTACCAAGAACCTACAATCTCCTACTCTGTAAGAGACGTAGTCGATAAATATTTTCTTTGATAACATGTTTTGTCTCCAGGTACCATTCCAATTTTCGAGCCACCTGATTACAACATAGAATATTATATGTACAAAAATACTACTACCTCATTTAAAATATAAAAAAGTCTCACTATAATTTGATCCTAATTACTCCCTCCGTCCCAAATTAATTGCTCAGTTTTGACTTTTTAAAGTCAAATTGACCATTTTTAAAACTAATTTTTTTACTTTTTTTGCTAAAATATAGGTGAAGAGATTATAATCAAAAGAAAGTATATACAATTTATTACTAATCCTAATTTTTATAATTTTAAAAATATAATTATATATGCTTAATTATTAATTCTAAAAATAGTCAATTTGACTTAAAAAGGTCAAAATTGAGCAGTTAATTTGGGACGGAGGGAGTACTTTCTAAAATCTTAAAACTCAAATTGTGGCGTTAATTTATTCGAATTACAAAATAATTAAATTTGTAGTTAGTAATACATTTTAAGTAGTAATATTTTTGGAGTTATTTTTTTTAAATATAGATACATGTACAAAAAATACTATTTCAAGCTCAATTCCGTTATTTTTATTTTTCCAAAAAGAATAAGAAAAAGGAAAAAAAAAAGCTCTACAATTTTGTTTAACATGGGCCTCAAGTGAACTCCATGGTTCGCCTTCTTAAGAAGGATTCTAACTTTAAAAGAGTCCTTTTTTGAATCCAAAAAGATGAACCCTTGTATATAAGTTTTGAGTGAACCAACTTCAGGCCATCGTTCTGCAAGCCTCCGGACTGAAGACCAAAGGTTCTCTCTCCTCTCTCTCTCTCTCTCTCTCTCTCTCTCTCTAGTGCTTATGTATTCAGATATCTGTATTTTTCCTAAATTCAACAATCTGTGTTGATCCTTTTTTTATCTTTTATCATATATGTGATTCCAATGGGTGGTAACAAGTTTTAAGAAAATCCCACATTGGGATTCAGAACCAAGAGGAGACTTTTATCTAGCAAATTTAAGAGCCAAAAAAAGGACAACTTTTAATTTTGCAAAAATAATTACATAAATTGACGGCCTACAATTACAAACTGTTGTCAGTCAGTCAGTCGGTCTGGTCTGTCTGTGCTTATATTTCAAGCTCTCTGTTGGTAGGAAGTTCAAGTCACTCCATGCATGTTGTAGCAAGTCTTTATACCTGTTTTATAAGGATATTATCTTCAATACTATCTGCACACAGGGTTTAATTGAATTGAAGAAGAGAACTGTTGATCTAATGGCTCCTGGATTTGTTCCAGTTTTGAATATAAGGAAGAGATCAATGGTGGAGGAGAAGGGGATTACACTTCATCTGGCAATCCATCATGCTGAAGACATTGACAGGGAAGCCAAGGATCCTGCTGGCGACGAAAGACTTTACTGCATATACTTATGGGTTGATCCCAATTGCGGGTTCTGGACAAGAGTAGCTGAAGGTTTACCAAACCCAAGGTGGAACGCAAGATATAGAATTCCATTGGGTAAGTCTCCGGAATACAGTTACTTGTGCTTGGAGATTTATCGAATCGCTTCCAACTCAGACCCAGGGACTTCCAACGGCGATGTATTGGTTGGTAGGGCTAGAATTCCTTTGCCAAAAGGAATCAATCGTAAAGAAGGTAGACGCTTTGGGCTTGTGGTACCAAAAGGAACAGGATGCATACCTGAAGGGAACATCATACTGGCCATGGAGATGAGGCACCAAGAGGATTAGGATCATAGCTAATGGGCACATGATAGTCACTACTATTACTTCTATCTTTCTTTCAGTCCTTTTGTTAAAATTATTTGGTCTGAGTTCTTTCAAAAATATAGGATCAATATTGACATTTTGAATTTTGAATTGATATTAATTAAATTTAGTCTTGGACAATACAGCTATCAAAATTGTACTACTAAATCAAAGTTTCATTGTTTTCAAAACTTAAATTTATCTCACACATCTAAGTTTATACGCGATAGTGATGGAACATACGCATACATATATGTACGTGTTACTGAGTGAGATACTGAGATCTAGCAACAAAGATGACACTATAAGAAGATGGGAGAGATATTAGAATGCCTGAACTCGTGTGTTTGTGATGCCTAATTGGCCAGACTATTCTATTTCCATAAACTTCTGTTACATGAAAGTAATTCTCCTGTATAACCCGTAGTTCAAAACAACAGATGGATACGAGTATGAACCATTCAATCGAATTCTTAAACTACAAATCATCCAGATGTATACTATAAGTTAGATATAAGAAAAATAGACGACCAATATGTGTAGTATTCATACAAATATAAGAATAAAATAGCAACGTATGCTTGTATTTATATCAAGCACCACATAATCTAATTCAACATTTTTTTTCCAGTTACATTCTGAGTATGTATATGTTAATCATTGTAGATAGAAACATACCTAAAGGCTCAAAGGATTCAACCAGAAATGAGCATGAGGCAAAGTCTCTGATCCCACCAAGGAACATCAGAATATACATGAACGTTTTCTCCTATTCAATAATGAGACCTATAAGGAGAAACCAGCCAAGATGATATCATTGGCCTCTAATTAATACGCAAAAATAATTGTGGACAACTTCAAAATTTCCAAGATTAGTAGCAGCTTACAATAATTTCATTTAATTTTTGTTTTATAGATAAAACATCAGCTTATAATTTAAGAAATAGGAAAAGGCCAGATAGGAAAGAACTGATGAAGCTTACGTCAACAGGGTTGTAGCAAATTAGACCATCAATATATACGAAGAGTTCAAAATATTCTGAAAAGAGGATTAAATCATCATATGTAATGACCACCTCCAGATACCATGGAATGATTTGAAATAATGCATTGGGAATTATTATTTAATTAATAGCATCTAAATGAAGTGTTATTTCATGTACATTATACATCTATATGTGTTTAAATACACGCTGTTTGTTCAATAAATTTACTTTCTCGTTTAATATTCTTATTGTTATACTCTACTTCTACATATAAGGTTATTTGTATTCTAAAATTACTTTCTGAATTTCCTATATTAGAATTCCAGCTGTCTGGTTTTCTATTTAGACCGCCAAACCCCAAATTCCTCTTCTAATTTTTACTCTACTAGTTACCAAGCAGTAATATCTATTTCTTCAGAAACCTTAACCATACTAATTTACCAAAATCTTGATCTACAAAGAAGCTAAGAATATAGAGGTAGGTGCTGAACTGGCAACCAGAATATAAACAAAAGAAGGCAAACTTTTTTAAACCACCCAATATTGGCTGTAATCAAATCCAGCGCAGTGCTCTACTGCGAGTATGTCTGTGCTTTCTTGCCAACAAGTGGGGGTTAAAAGCTTTTTACATCACTAAACTGGGGTTCGACTTACAATTGCATCATTGAACTCAATTTTTTACAGTAAACTCATTGAGCTACAATTATTTTACAAAATACTGATAAAACAGTTTATCTTTGTTATGTTTTAACAGAAGAATGACGTTGCATGGTGAGGTGTCTAATTAAAGTATACAAATCAGATGATAATTTTGTCCCAATTTAGGTGACAAGATGATTCTGTTAAAACCCATCCAAAACCCATGACCCATACAGTATCTGGTTTCATATTTATCTCCGGTCTCCCCTTCCAATCTCTCTCCGACCTACACTTCACCTCCAGAAAACATAAAGCTCTAATTGCTCAAAGAACCATTTCTAATTATAGAAGGCATATCTAAAAAGAAGATGACGATCTTATCTCTAATTGTCATGTCTCTCCATATCTTCTTCTGACTTCTACCTTTGTTATTCTTCTCCAATGTTCAATGAAACCAAAATTAGTCACAAGATTAAGATATGTAAAATATGATTTTTACCATTTTTAACCTGCCTCATATGCTTAAAGAATTACACTCTTCTGCTTTCTCATTCCTAAAACCCAATTAATTTCGTAATTAGAGAAATAATTGAAAAACTAACCTAGACTCATTTTGGATATTAATTTAATAAAATAACTTACAAATCTTTTTCTCTCATAATCCCAATTTCTCACTCCTGGGTCCCACTCTTTCTCAAAATTAGTCTCCATTACTTTCGGCCAAGAATCGCATTCATTTTGCCGAATCGCTCCAAACCCAAACCGATATATATTATGTATATAGTATATATAGATTCTGGAAGAAAATCAAACAAAAAGAAGAAGCTTTAGAGAATAGGGAGGAAAAGTTAGGCCACCGTCTCTCTACAATCGCCCAACTCCCTCTAACAGTCGGAGCTTGGGATTTTCTAAGCTTGGCCATTGTGGTGAAGACAATGGTGGCTATTGGTAGTGGTGACAGTGGTGGACCGGTGGTAGTGGTGATACCAGTGGTGGTTGGTGGTAGTGGTGACAGTTTCGACAAAGTAATTCCACTAAGGCATGTCACATGGATGAACATAATAAAAATAAGGTTCCTTTTCCTCACATGCAGATCACGTGTAATGCTGCTGTTTAAAGTCAACAATTTCAACGGATTTTGTAAAGTTTGTAAAAAAATCAAGTTTAGTTAGACGAATGTTAAAAAATGAGTTTAATGATGCAATTGTAATTTGGACCCCATTTTAGTGAGATGAAAACAACGTTTAGCCCCCAACAAGTGTCCCGCTTGTAAATTAAAGTCATTATTTATGTATTTGCATCGATTCTACTAGGGCAATTCACTAATCAAAAGTGCATAAGAACTCCCATCAGAAGAATGATAAAGACATTATGGAAAGATATTCAATTAACAGGAACTAAATAACAATTTTAGAAGAGAAGCAAGGAATTTATCACCTAAAGCTGCCACAAAGGGTTCACACCCAACATACGCAAGGACTTCAAAAACAGCCCGTCATAAAAAGGGTACTAAATAATCAGCAATATTGAATCCTACTCCCACACATTATAAGAGCTACCCAATGAATTTTTGGACTGGAGAGAGGATATCATGACGCACATAGAAATTAGGTTATAATAAGTAGATGTTGGACACTATTATGAATTACAGACAAGGAAACAACCAACTCACCACCACTCCCTATTTTCATATAATAACGGAACGATGCATACTTCAAAATGGAGCACCCATAATCATATTCGAACCTCTGAGTCCTGTCAGAAATAACTTGACTTAAGTTGCTAGATCAAGTGCTACAATGATAATTTAACTGAAAACAAGACATTATATATGTCTAGCTAAAGCTTATAATTTTTTTAAATTAGTCAAGCATTAGACATATCATATAGGGGTGACAGTGACCTAAATTAAGAAAATTGATTTGGATAGCATTTTTAGATACGATATCTAATTCGCAATGGCAAACAATTAAGGTATGCATATCCGTCTCTTCGACACTTCTATGGACATGAATCAAAATTAAACAAGATACACGTGCCTCTTAAGGTATCACTATATTCTCAGCTTTGTATGATTATTTCATC